>CM068306.1:34400137-35000137 GCA_034768735.1 Schistosoma mekongi
TGAATACGAATCTCATATCAGTAAAAAGGATATTATTAGGAATGGTATATATATATGAAAAGCGTTATCATTCAAGCTTTTTACAGGCTATTCTACTTCTAAATTTAAAGGAAATGATATATCAACTAGTCCATCTAACTATATAATATCGGTATTTAAATACTTTTTACAGGGATATAAATAGTATTTTATGTATTCTTAGACTAATTCTTGTTGGGTTTCAAGGTTAAAATTAATCTAAAGGTAACGTTATCGTTAGATTTACGGTTAGTTTAGGTTAAGGATTTCAGCCTGCATATAGGGCCAATTTGTTTATTTGGCAAGAAATTAGTATTTGATGAATTTACTACTGTAATTATGGCCCTTTCACTTCAAAAATGTATGCTTCTTAACACGTTTTTATGTTCTGAGCTTCAAATATACATATTACTATAGGTGACTTCTAGTTGATTCCGGGTTTACTAGTTCACCGCCGACTGAGCTTCAAATATACATATTACTATAGGTGACTTCTAGTTGATTCCGGGTTTACTAGTTCACCGCCGACTGGCTATAATGGTTATTCTTTATGAACAGATTAAGAATCCCTCTAAACTCTCCCCTATTCTATACTATAGCAGAAATGTTCTTACAATATTATACATTTGATTGGTAAATTCGATAAGTTTCACGTTTTGTGCTTCATATCTTTTGTTCCCACAATTTTAATATAAATTAAATGTATCACTCTAAATACGTTTACGAAAAAAATCAGCTGTAAAAGTTAATTCCATTCATCAAAGTAACTACAAACAATTTCGGTAAATAAATGTTCCAGTTAAACGAGACCATAGGAAATATATCTAAACTTTTACAAATATTTGGATATTATCGATTACCTGTAATCACTAATTGAATATTGATAGCGATCCTAAAGTTTTTAATGAGAATCTGTGAATAATAAAATTCAACCACGTCAATCATGGAATAGATATCCTTAACAACAATAAATGGTGTCCAATCAGTGTTATGAATTGATAGAAGTTTGGAAAGTTGACTAGTAAATGATAACTCAGTGGTTTAAAGAATTGAAGCTTTCTTAAGTCATGTATTTTGGTCTTCGGTATAGTGATGCTTAAGAGTGCTACAACAGAGCAAAAACGTTTCCCAATATTTTATGTTTGTCAGTGGTCGTCATAGACAAAATATGTTGATAATTTTAGTGGTAGAATTAGGTTGGATGATACTAGCACTCAGAAGATTAATCTATGTCCAAGAACTAACGCCGCTCCTAAGCTTTTTGTCATATATTATACATTTAGGCTTTAATTTAAACAAACTCTACTGTTTTAAAACCTTCTATCACTTACATATGTGTTTGCCTATTTATATGCTTTGTGAAAATGTTAATTTCATTCAATACTTACTTAAGTATCTTACTATAAATAACCGTCATTACAAGTGGCTTATGGCATTGTGCAACGACGGCACTGATATTCACAAAAAATAACCAAAAGAGAAAGGAACTGTAAACGGAGAATATTATGTGACAAACTTAAATTATTCATAATAAACTCATTAATTACAATAAGGATAATAGTTTTAACTGAATTAACGAAAACTTCGGTCATAATAAAATAACTGAGGTTGTTTAATGGATATGAGTATTAAGTTTAATTGTTTGCATTCGTCACAGAATGGTGAAAGTAGGAATATTACTTTCGGGCAACGGCCTAGTTATGCACATGTTTAAGCCTTCATCATAAGACCTTAAGACCCAAGGTTAGGTCCCATGGCAGAATCGAGGGTACTCACTGCCGAAGAGTTACGCGATAAAATGAAATAGCCAATTAGTGTTTCCTGGTTTTCACTGATACTCAACAAGCATCAGTCTGTGATGAATATAAACAACTCAACATAATAGAACAACGTTGATGTAAAAGTGCACATCTATTTTAAAATTTGCATTATTAAAAGTTACATTTCAAGCCAGTGACCTTGTTGAATACACAAGGAATAGAATTGGTGGAATGCGGGTTGCTCAAAAATTCAAATTATACATAATTCGAAGTTCATTTTAAGGAAAGACAAAAATTTGCAAAGTACGAATCTGAGTTGTGATTTAAACGTTAAAATGACATATATTCAACAATTTAGGACACTCCTTTAACATTCACTCATGTACAACACTGAATCCAGCACATATATACATCAGTTCGAGTTGGTACTCCTCATTAGGAAAGTATGATAAACACTAAATTAGTAAACGAGTCAGATCAGTGGTAGTAGGAAAAAGTGTGGACAGTTAGAATATGATACAAGGAAAATGAATTAGTTCATGGAAAGGAAGGTATGAAATAATTTCATTTTGATGATTAGGAAAAAAACAAAGAATGTGGGCAACTGCACCACTAGGATCGATTCTGAAACATGTCACCCAGAGTATATTGCTACTGGTTTTTTTGAACCTTTTAGTTCACACAACTAATAAGTGTCAGTGTTGTTTTCACAGCCAAACAAATATCTTTCCAAGATACATCCAGGTGAGTGACATTTTCACAACTTCCTAAATAAATCTCAAGTTATTCCCGGAATTTACTTTTGACGTATATATAGCTGATCTAAACTTTAATGGGTTTTATTGTTGTAATTTTTGTACATCCCATAAACCTGGAGCAGGCGTGTATTCTCACTATCGCATGGTACAAATTAAAAAATGTACTCCAGAACAGATGGGCATTCCTCTATCAAATTTTTCAGATTGGGAGCTGTTGGTGATATGGTCTATTTGATTCCGTCGTTGAATTGGTTCAAGTTGTTACCACTCTAGATGATGTCTTCTTTTCTGCTTAAAGTTCGTTATCACTAGAAATAAACGGTTATCTGAGCATAGCTTCATCAAATGATCATCATTATGTGTTCTCTAAACCGGAACATCAAAACACCTACCTATTTTTCTTTCAATCAGATTTAAGCTACCTACGTATGCAGTAAAGTCACTTACCATTTGTGCTGCATTTGAACAATTTGCTTTCGAAAATAGTTTGGGAAGATTCATTTATATTCATCACTCATTTCAGACAAGCCGTTTTATCAAAATCCCTGTTTTACTCACGTACTTCATGCTATACCTACGCCAGACATCTTACGAGAAGTTCCCATCTGAACATCACATAAACGGAAGACAAATTACATCAGCTCTCTGTATCGGTTAAAAGAATGATTACTGTAGGATCTTGTATGTGTGTTTTGGAAATGTACCATAGACGGATAGCACGAGATTTTAGGGTTTTTGTCAGGGTAATCTGCTACCTGAATTTTTATAAAGTTCGTACACTAGAAGCTTAAATATTCGGTTTGCAGAATGGTTTCAGTGAACTCGGAATAACATTTTGTGAAGTCGACTCGTTGTCGTTATTGGTATATGTGAAGGAAGTTGTCAAAGATAACAAATTAAGGTTAATGACCAAAATAGAAATATTATGAATTGAAAAAAAGAAAAATGTTGACTATGGTCATAGTGAGATAATGTGCTATTATGGGTATGGGGAAGGTTACTATCTTGTGGTTGCCCCCCACCGTTAAAGGGCTTCTTCTTGAAATACTTGTAAAGGAAATTTGGCTAAGGTTGATCACGATGACTCGTGAATGCAACAGTAGTGCCTAAGAGACAAGTGCTTGAGACGGGTCACACTGCCTTTTTGTTAGTAGATTTTGTTCTGTTAGATCAGTACTTGTTAAGGCATTGAAACAAGGCAAAGCATCTGTCATTAGGACCGATCTCTTCTAACCCACATTTCTTTGCAAGAAAGCGGTATTCCTATCATGCTGGTTGCCTAATTGCAACACCATACTACCTCACACTCCTATGTAATCCGCAATATAAGTTCATCATCGGACCTTCGTTTTGCTACTTTTAGTCTTACTACCCTTCAATCAACCTACCTGACATGATTGGTTCTCAAGCGACGATTTTTCCAGCGAGTAGAGCCCAACTAAATCATCACGATAGACAAGCTGAACCATTACGTCAAGATAACAGCAACAGTCATGAGTAGTCCTTCATACTTTCTTAAGAACAAAGGTAAACATACGAAGGATTTCTAAAAGTATCCCCTCAGTTATTACAAGGATAAAGAAAAAAGCTGAACTTTAAAAAATAGAAATTTTTCATATTCTCCTTAACTTTTTTAGTAAAATAAAACTTTTCAAAAATACCAAACGTTGTGAGTAGATTAGATACTACAAAGCTCTATAGACTTCAAGGGTTTAAATGAGGAGCTACGACAATTTTCTTCTTACACTAGATTGATGTGAATTAGCCACTTATTTAAAATCAGCAAGCATCAAAAAGCCCGCTTTAACTAGAATGAGATTTTTTCGCAGAACATGTTTACTTTAAAACTTAAGCAAAAGTGCCAACTATACTTTCAATGACATTATTTTAATATACGTATCTATTTGACATTCTACTGAACTAACTTGGGCTAGGTCTTAGATAAAATTTTAAAAGTTCTTTAAACTCTGATAAAATGGTAAGATAAATCTTATTTGATAATTACCATACTTTGAAGATAACAATGAACTGAACATTCACTAAAGTAAAAGGATAGAACATATTCACCAACAGACATAATCTATATTATCCAGTAGCTTAAGATGTTACTGAATTTTGCAATTTAAAATGATCTTAGTGAGTATGAATATACGATAAGCTGGTTATGCAATGATTAGCTAAATTGTAATATACTTTGAACATGAATTATATAATGTCGAAACTGAACTGATATCAGGTAAATACGTTTTAACAAATTCTATATACACTTAAATTAACTAAAGTAGTTACATCTAAGACTTACAATCATAAATCTATTTATCTTTGAACATAATTACGCTTAATATATATCTTCTAGTGGCATAAATACCCTTTACTCCGGTTCAAAATGATAATAATTAACTTTTAGTTATTGTGATTTTTTTTCGTCTTCAAAGTGAATCATTGCAAGATATAACGTAAAGTGATATGCAAGTATGAATTTTGCAACCTTTGTATCTAACTAAACTCATCTAACACAAATAACACAACTATAGATATTCAAAATTAAGTGTATATCGTATAAATGCCTGTTATGTATGCTGTTTGGTGACAACGAAACTAGTATTAATTGTACCTGTGTATTATGCATTCACTACATCGAAAACTCAATAGAACTACTATGCCTATAAATTGGAACACTTATAAGATACTTCCTTTAAAGAGTAGATTTTTTCGAATATTTTGTTCAATCAGTTTTAGAAAAATATCTACACAATTTAATACTCTAAAGCATAGTACATACACATGAGATGATTCTGTTAAGGAATTTCCCATATAGATGACATATGAGCTAAAGTACGGTATAGGAATAAGTAAACAAGGGACCTAAATGACCAGGTATAATTTCTGTGGCATAACAGCTACATCTTCACTAAACACCCATGATTCATTTGTTTACTATGAAGGTACTCACATCCAGTCATAATATAACTTCTTTTTCTCCGATAAACTATTTAGTCCTACTTGCTGTATTCTCATTGGTTTACAGTGGATAATGAATCAAACGACGGTTGGCTTATTTATAAGCTGGTCGCGAAAAATTTAAGCATAATGTCATCTCGTTTATGTTCTGTAATCTAGCCATTTTTTTCATGCATCAACAATTCAACAGTAAAATCTTTGACCGTCAAGCTGTGTGGAGCAAGTTTAATTCCCATAAGTAGTTTTAAATACCTTATGAATGAGAGCTGTTCTAATTAGCGACTGTAAATTAGGAAAAAATAAATGTCTAGAATTTTTCATAGATCCCATCTAACTATTTAATTATATATACAGTTCTGATAAATAAAGAATTGAACTGTAAATTGTATTCTCACAGATAATGGTGTCATTATTCTCTCTGAAATATCGTGTAGATGTATCATAGACAATAACTAATTTGCTAAATTTTCACAGTGACTGGTAAGTCGGTAGTGACTGATGTAATGTTTATCTAATCCTGTATAGTGTTTATCGAACTCTATAGACGTAATGTGGGTACTAATCTAGGTGACTTGCTATCGTGAATACTATACTGTGATGAGAGTTGTTTGTAAGAATAATTAGCAGGAAATACTGAACTTTGGTTTCGTGCTGTTCAGAGTTCTAGAGCAGGCTACATTTTCATTCTCGAGAGAAAATGATGCTTCCTAGCTGATTTCACCTCACGTCGCATAGTTCCATAGTCTACGACCGTTGCCACTGATCAACTAAGATAACTTATCTTACTTTTAATCCAAAAATAGGAGTAACTGACTCCCTGAAGACTGAAGGTGGACGTTGGTGACGAGTATCGAATAGTGAAAAAGCCAAATTCAGAATTCCTTAGTGATTACCACCAAAACCAAATCCTATTACTAAATGGTAGATGGAAAAATAGTATATGTTCTATGAGTATTATTAATTAGATTCTGTCACATCAATTCGTAAGTCTACGAGACTTAAGTATGTAGATAAAGGAGTAATGCTTATTTCCCTGCCTAACAGAACTCGGATGACTTATAATTTGTATCTTGTAGAATTAGAAATTGAAATAGTACTTAAAATTATTAGCAAAATAATGAACATTGCTCCTTTATCTGGATAACATTGTCATTTGATTGATAAAATATAAACTAGATCAATTTCTATGATCAATAATGAATCACAAGCACTATTGTAAATCAAATATAGTTTTGATGAGGTCAATCAACTAATAAAAACTAACATTTATTATATAATTCAGGATCATATAACCAATCAGTGTAATCGGTTAATTCAATCACTAATTACTAGTGACTTAAATACTCTCAAATGAATACAAAGTACTTTAGTTTTAATGTTGACATTAGCTGTAACAAAGTAAACTTTAATTCATATAATATTACAATACAAAAACAATAAATCTGGAAAGATACTCTGTGTATATATTGAAATGAACTTGTTATTTTCTAAAAGATCAATAAGTAGATTACGTAATCATATCTTCATCAGAAACATAATAATAGGAGGTTTTTTGATTACACTAATGCTTACATTGTATCATTTTATAAATTATAATTCGTTTGACAAATACACGTATTATACGCAACAAATTCAAATCAAACAATATAATCATGTTTGTGAATATCTTCTCATAAATTCTACTATGAATCATATTTCTAAAAGTAATCAATCACTATGGGATGATAAAAATTTCAATTTATTAGATCCATATAAATGTAATGAATTTAAATTATTTAATGGTTATTCTATTACTTCATCAAAGGAAGAAGAACAATTTCCTTTAGCATTTAGTATATCTGTGCATAAAAACATTAAACAGGTATCACGTCTTCTTCGTTTAATATACAGACAACATAATGTATATTGCATTCATGTTGATTTCAAATCGTCACAAACATTTTATGATGAAGTAATAAAGTTAGCTAAGTGTTTTGGTTCAAATGTTATAGTAATAAATCGTTCAGAAAGTGTAAATGTTCGATGGGGATATTATTCTATACTTGAAGCATTTCTACTATGTACAGATAAATTGATGAAAACCAGTCAATACATATGGAAATATATATTGAATGTTAGTGGACAAGAATTACCTTTAAGAACAAACTGGGAATTAGTTGCAGCATTGAAAGCCATAAATGGATCAAATGTTGTTGAAGGTATAGGTCCAAAACATAACCCATCACGTTGGCCTAAAAAGAACTTCTCATTTCCCGTAAGTTTCATTGTTATTATCTTTTCAAAGAATGAGTTTCTTTCTACTGTGACATAATTTAATACAAAAGTTACAAAAAGAGTAATAAATAAGCAGTTGCATGTAAAATTGAAATATTAAATGGAATGCTATAACAACGAAAATCCAATCTAGCATTTGAGGAAATATAAATTTTAGTTGTTTTTTTATCGCGACAAAATGACATTAGTTGAGTACCGCTGAAAATCATGGAGAAATGAACAGTTTCTTCGTTATACTATGGGACACGTCATCAGTGTGCACCGTCGATCTCACCAGCCAAATGAACCCACTTCATTGAATTCATCAAAGATTAATGCTGACAGGGTGCCATTGAAAACCAGCTAGCACTGGACAGCTGTTTCATAATGGCATGGGACTGTTCAGCAGTGAGCATCCCAGGCTTCTCCTAGGAGCTTCAGGTTAGAGAACTCTTAACCTTATTCTCCATTCGACCGGTACCCAATGATAGGATTTCCACTTCTATTGATTCGTGATATAGCGTAACAACCTTCCATTTTGACAATAAAAACCCTAGATTCATTGAATATAATCTAATATAAAACATATTTCTACCTTAAACTTAACTATTCATTTTGTATTTATGAATGCAGAACCTGATAAGAAATTAATGAGAAGAATATTCATAGTTCATAAGTACATTGTTGTAATACAAATGGGAATATATAGACAATAATAATGTTAGTAATAACAATAGCAATAACAATAATGTTAAGCATAATAATATAACATTATGACTAGTAATAACAATTATATATGAAATGAAAATAAATAAATTTTAAGTAAGGAGACAATGAAAGGATAAAATTGGTTTACGTATTAGGTAAATTAAATTATCATATCATTAAGGTGTAGAGTGATATCTGCAACTTGATTCTGACTTTTAGTAAAAAGAAGTCACTGGACATATTTCATTGGTACATAAAGCTCAAGCCTTCTTAATCCGAATGACTATTGCTTCTACTGTTCGAAGAAATATAATCAATCAATCAATGCCTGTTACCCCAAGTGGAGCATAGACCGCCTACCAGCATTCTCCAACCAACTCTGTCCTGGGCTTTCCTTTCTAGCTCTTTCCAAGTGCTGTTCATTCTCTTCATGTCTGTTTCCAATTCCCGACGCAATGTGTTCCTGGGTCTTCCTCTGTTTCTTTGGCCTTTTGGATTCCAAGTCAGTGCTTGTCTTGTGGCATACTTTGATGGAAGTTGATTAGTTCTCTGTCACAGAAGGTTGTTGTTGATGGTAACTGGTCAACGAATCTGAAGAATCTTGCGCAGACGGTTGTTTATAAATACTTGTATCTTCTGAAGGATATTTTTCGTAGTTCTCCAAGTTTCAGCTCCATACAACAGAACTGTCTTCACATTTGTATTGAAAATTTTGACTTTCATGTTGACTGAAAGTTGGTTTGAGTTCCAGATGTTTTTTATGTGTAGAAATGCTGCCCTTGCCTTACCAATCCGCGCCTTCACATCCGAGTCAGACCCTCCTTGTTTGTCAATTATGCTGACCAAATATGTAAAGATTTCAACGTCTTCCAGAATTCCTCCGTCAAGTGTAATTGGGTTAGTGTTTGTTGTTTTTTATCGGAGGATCTTGCTTTCCCCATTGTGTATGTTGAGGCCTACTGCTGCCGAGGCTGTTGCTATATTGTTGGTCTTCATCTGCATTTGATGTTGTATGTGAGAAAAAAGAGCTAGGTCATCTGCAAAGTCCAAGTCATCTAGTTGCGTCGATGTTGTCCATTGTATACCAAGAGTGTTTCCAGATGTTGCAGTCTTCATGATCCTGTCGATGACCAGTAGGAAGAGGAAGGGCGAGAGTAAGCAGCCTTGTCTGACACCGGTCTTCACTTCGAATGAATCTGTGAGCTGACCTCCATGCACGATTTTACAATGTAGTCCGTCGTAAGAACTCCGTATGATGTTGACTATCTTCTCGGGTACGCCATAATGTCGTAGAAGACTCCATAATATTCTCCTATCCACGCTGTCGATTGCTTTTTCATAGTCGAAGAGGTTGATTTAAAGTGGGTAATTCCATTCGATTGATTGCTCAACAATGAACCGTATGGTAGTGATTTAGTCTGTACACGATCTGTCTTTACGGAATCCAGCCTGTTGATCTCGGAGTTGGGCGTCGACTGGATCCTTTATTCTGTTCAATAACACTCTGTTGAAGGCCTTTCCTGGTACTGAAAGTAGAGTGATGCCTCTGTAGTTCTTACAATTTCTGAGATGGCCTTTCTTGGGTACCTTGATGAGGTACCCTTCTTTCCAGTCTGCTGCAACTTGTTCTCCCTCCCAAATCTTGCTCCTATATCAGTCTTCAGTGCCTCCATTGATATGTTGTCTGGTCCTGCTGACTTACTACTCTTGATCTGTCTGATGACCATTTTGATTTCTTCGACTGTTGGTAGGTCTGTGCATATAAGGAGATCCGTGTCTGCTGCTTCGATGACTGGTGGGTTCAGTGGGGCTGGTCTATTCAAGAATTCTTGGAAGTGTTCTACTCACCTGTTCCGTTGTTCATGCACTTCAGTGATTAATTTGCCCGCCTTGTTCTTGATTGGCCTTTCTGGCCAATTGTATTTCCCAGCTAGCTTTTCGTTTTATAGTATAAGAGCTTCATGTTTCCCTCTCTTGTAGCCTTTTCCGCTGTCATTGCTAGGTCCTCAACAAATTTTCGTTTATCCGACCTGATGCTCCGCTTCACTTGCTTGTTGACTTCGATGTATTCGGCCGCTGCCTTGGCTTTCTCTGCTCTTGTCCGGCCGTTGTTAATCGCTATCTTTCTGTTCCACCTTTCTTGGATCTTGCCCAGAGTACCAACAGAAACCCATTCTTTTTGGTGATGTTTCTTGGGACCCAAAACCTCCGGACATGTTGAAGTTATTGTTTCCTTAATCTCTTCCCACTTGTCTTCCATATTTGTTCCACCTTTTTATAGTAGATCATAAAATACTTGGAACTTGTTGTTGAGAGTTATTTTGAATCAGTTGCGTTTGTTAGTATCCCGGAGAAGGGCTGTATTAAACTTGTGTAATACTGCTGCTCCAGTTGTCAAGTGCTTCTTCAGCTTCAGATTCATTTTAGACACTACCAAATGGTAATCTGAATCTATGTCAGCTCTTCTCCTTGATCTTACATCTTCCATGGTCCTTTTAAACTTCTTATTGATGCAGATGTGGTCGATTTGGTTCTCCGTAATGTGGTCCGGTGAAACCCATGTAGTTTTGTGTATACGTTTGTGGGAGAAAATGGTGCCACCTATAATCATTTTGTTGAAGGCACATAAGTTTACAAACCTCTCACCGTTATCATTCCTTTCTCCCAGTCCATGTTGTCCCATGATATCTTCATACCCAATGTTGTCCACTCCAACCTTGGCGTTGAAGTCTCCCCCCATCAGAATGACCAGGTCCTTGGCTGAACATTTCTCGATGTTTGACTTCAGCCTCGCATAGAACTGGCCTTTGTCGTCTTCGTGGCTGTCATTGGTGGGTGCATAGCACTGGATGACATTCATTGTAATCCCTTCCTTCTTCGTCTTGAAGGACGCTGTGATGATCCTAGGTCCGTGAGTCTCCCATCCGATAAGAGCCTTCTATTCATCTTGGAACAACACTAATGCTACTCCCTGCGTGTGTGGGGCATTTTCTTCTTCGTGGCCGGAGTATAAAAGCACATTTCCCGAGGATAACCGTTGCTGTCCAGCTTGCAACCAATGCGTTTCGCTTATTCCAAGTATCTTCAGGTTGTATCTTTTCATTTCTTCAGCTATTTGCATGGTTCTCCCTGCCTCCCACATCGTGCGGACATTCTATTTACCTATATTAATTATTGCTCTGGTTGTCAGAAGAGATATCGGCCTCGTGGCTTCCGAAGAAATTCGGCTTTCACCATGAGGGGTCATAATACACCTTCCAACTCCCAGGGCAGATTAAAAATGGTTAAAAAGGTTTTTACTGGTTTGCGTTTTTTTAGCAAGTTTGTTGTTTTACGGGATAGGGTTGCTAACCCCATGCCCAACCCTCCTTCTATATCCGGGCTTGGGACCGGCAGCAACCCTAGGGGGCTACAGGCGGAGTTATTCCCACTGTATACTTGATTTTCCAATATCTTAGTAATAAATATTAATTGAATTATGTTTAGGTAAAAAAGTTCAAGAATGGGATATTAGCTGTATCATTCTTTAATTTTCGTATCTTGAAATCATCTCTTAGTGGAATCCGGTTAATCAAATTGAAGTGATCCTATTTTCTTATCAGTAGCATATCATCCATTCCCTTCTAGCACTGTTTATTTATTTATTTTGTAATTACGTAACCGAATTTCACATCACAGCTAATCAACATTTTGACAAACAAATGCCGACCCAGTGGTGCAGATGGTTAGGTATCAGCCGTCAACCTGAAGCCCCTGGTGCTGAATCTAGGGCGCGCACTGCTGAGGAGTTCCACACTAGAACGAAACGGTTGTCCAGTGCTCCCTGGTTTTTAATGGTACCCTGCCAACATCAATCTGTGATATATTCGATCAATAAATATTAATTAATCTATGTTTTATCAGACAAATGTTTATATGCATAGACGATTGTATAGGTAAACAAATAGAATTCATTGAGATTAAATCATTCACTCAATACATTTTTATTATATCATTAAATGATCATATTTTTTAATCAATTTTCACTAATTAGGATGAACTTGTATTTTCCAGTTGATTTATTATGAACTGAAGTTGGTCAGTCTCTGTTGTTATATGTACATCTTTAGAGGATTGTCTCGATATAGCCACAAATCATAAGTATTGTTTATGTTGAACGAGTTCTAAATAGGTCGAAACATACGTCTTAGCTTCCGCTTTCCAGTCACAATCCAACTTAAATAAAATTTCACTAATTGTTAATAGTAAACAGAATTCATTTGAATGAAAACGTTCTAAGCATATTTCGATCTTTAAATAAAAAATTAAGTTTCTATGTCAATTGGCATCAGTGAATAATAAATGAAGATAACAAATTGCATTGAATTCATTACAAATAGAAGATACAATTGTAGCATGAGTACTTTATAATAGTAGAAAGCATTTAGTCGATTCAACTGAATGTAAATGTAAGTAAGTGAGTCGTATTGCGATAAAATAAGTACTATAGCTGTTTGCTTATTAAGGTAGAAGTACTAATAATTAGTTCAAATGGGATGGTTGTTTTTGTGGAGATTGGTTATTTATTTGATTGAATATGTCAAAGATTGATGTTGACAGGGTACCATTAAAAACCAGGGAGTACTGGACATCCCTTTTCGTTCTAGTACTGGACTTTTCAATAGTTCTCACACTTGATTCGGTCCAGTGGTTTCAGGTTAGTAAACGTCTAACCATCTGCACTGCCCGGTCAACTAGCATCCACTCCCACTTCTATCCATTTATAATATATAGTCGTGACTTGTGGAGTTCAGACTTGTCGGGTGTGAGACAGTTATCACCAATGACAATGGATGATCGTCGCGCTATATATAGCAAGTTGATTGAGGTGGGAATTCTACCATTTGATGCCGACCCAGTGGTGCAGATGGTTAGGTGTCAGCCGTCAACCTGAAGCCCCTGGTGCGGAATCTGAGGTGCGCATTGCTGATGAGTTCCACACTAGAACGAAACGCTTGTCCAGTGCTCCCTGGTTTTTAATGGTACCCTGCCAACATCAATCTGTGATATATTCAATCATATTAATAACTAGTATGTAGTATGTGTACACTATTAATAATGTCATCATCTTATGCCTTACTGATTGAACATTATATCATATCTATATTCACTCTAACCAAATGATGAATTTAGGCCAAATGATTAGATGATAAAGTTTCCCTTAGATATCTTCGTCAATATCAGAAAATGGTCATAAGTCGTTTTGATAATGAAAACTAGGAGTAAAACGTGGCTTATACAAACAGACTAAATAACATTACAGTCTTCACTAATATAACATGGTGGCAAACAAACTGAATCAATTAGAAACATAATTGACCGTTCAAATAATCTTATAATAATCTAACTATCTGATGAACTTTATGTGCATGGCTAAAATAATTACTCTTGTCAAAATGGTATGAAGACTATGTGCTATAATTCATCAAATGATTTTAACATGAATCTAAATTTCTCTAAAAACTCTGTATTCATTCTTTGGATCCAAAGACTGTAGCCATAATTAGTTTAAAGCTACTTTGATTACGTAAGTGATAAATTGTTGAAATGTGATGACAAAGTGTCAGTTCATGAAAAATTAATCAAAATTTGAATAGATAGTGACGAGAAAATCATTCACTCATACCAACCATGATAAATAGTTCATCGTATTGATATCTATTGATAGTATTTAGATTTGGTTCCACTGGTGGACTGAACTGACGTATGATTATAATTTTTCAAAGCTATCTGCATAGCAATACTAAAATTAAGTATTTACTACCAAGGTTAAAATGGGAGAGCACCACCTTGATAAGCATGATGAAAGCATCTTGAGGTTTCTGTTGTAAACTTTGCACCTAAATTCCTTCTCATCTATGTATTGTTGTCTCACTATAGAAAATCACACTCATGATTATTCTTCAAATTTCTGAGGATAACTATCCAGTATCTATCTTCCTTTTATGCAAAGATACATAACGCCCACTTACATTTTGATGGCACTCTAATAAATAATAGCCAATAAGCGTAAACAGCTCATTTTGGCCTTCGGGAATGACTATGATTTGCATTTGTATGTCATCAGCCATTTCTTCAGTATTGAAACTTGATATATAGTTTGTGATTCCTATAGAAACACGAACTGTAGAATGACAAAAAGATGTTCTTTCAATTTCCTTCCATTTATTTTTTAGTGTAACCACTGACGTAAATGCAACTAATAACAACATGGTTGCGAGTAAATTCTCGGTGCTTGCTATGACATTTTACGTTGATGATAAACGTATGTTACCAATATTTTGTATGTTAATAAGGTATCTCCATTTTGTAGCACATCACTTAGGAATCAAACCAATAAGATGACATATAACTGAATAATTCCCCATTGGACGCGATGATTCACAATTAAGGATAGAAAACTTTAATAAAAAATAAATTTTCCTAACGCATAAAATGTATAGTACAAGAAGGATAAGTATATTCGATTTCGGCAGATAATTACTAACCCGTAAATTGCTGAAAAAGACTGACTTATGTTTTTACTATGACCCGTTTGAAGTAAATGAGTGAGTACTGGGGGTGGGTTAGCTGCTTTACTCACGTCTTAATTAGGCCGGACGATGTTCACGAGGATTGAAGTGTAAATTCCTAGAACGAGCTTTATAGGAGATATTGGATTAATAACTGTCAAAAGGAGGTTGAAGTTTTAAGTAATTTGTCTATTAGTCTGGGAGCCAACATCTGATTCATGAAAAACATTGATCGTAGCTTTCCTGAAACGAACATACTCTGGAATTTTCTCTTCCAAATATTATTGATATTAATACTCATATGAATATATATTTATTACTAACATTACTACTATCAATTTTCTTATTGATTTGCAAACTATGTTAGTCTCAATGCGTTCATTGATTTACACATAACCAGAGTCCCAAGCTTCGAAAAAACTCTCTAGTTTCTCTTGTGATGACTGTCTTTTTAAATATATAAATCTGACCAAAATTCTTTAATTACAAAGACCTCCATAAAGCACATAACCCATATCCTTTATAACTGATTACATTGAAGGATGACAAAACATCCACATTACGTCCTTTATCAAACAAATGCAGAAGATAGGACTGCTGGAAATGTGTTGCCATTTTAGTTTCAATTTTTGTTGAATATGAGCATTAACATTTCCTTTTCATCCTCCGATGTATGTCCTTTAAGACGATAAAAGACAAAAATTTCCTCGTATTTGACAATTCCAATGAGCAATTTGTTTAGTATAGTAACATGAGATTAGCGGCTGGATACATTGTCTTTCCTACTCAAGTTTACGATTAACTGTAAAGCAAAAAGAATTTTCACTTGTAAAATTGGCTATTACATTATCTTTTTTTCATTTGCATGCTTGTGATATCTCATTTTAAATTGCTGTTTTACTTAGAGACCAGAAAAGTCATAGTTTAAAACTGTATGGTATATTTGCTTTCATGACACTGATATTACAAATGAAATATTGAGTTTTGTTTGAGATGAATGGAACTTTCCTTTTCCTCGTTATAGGTATCAAATACGTAACTTAAAAGTTTGGTAGGAACAATAGTTATGCCTTTCAAAACAATATATCAATCAATCATCCATTCGTTCACCAGTTACACTTCGTAGGGCACAGATAGTCGATCAGGATTCGCTAGATATCTCTGTCCTGAGCTCTACTTTTCAGTTCCTCCCAGAAACTATTCATTTTTATCATGTCTGCCTCCGATTCCTGACACAACGTGCCTTTTGATCATCTTCTCTTCTTTTGGCACTGTGGGTTCCAAGTTAGTGCTTACCTTGTGATGTAGTTTGTTAATTTTCTCATTATGTGTCATATTCACACCCAGTATCTTTTGCTAATTCCTTTCTTAGTTGGCAGTTGATTTGTTCTCTACCAAATCAGGATACTGCTGATAGTGTCTACCCAACAAGTCCGTAGTGCTTTGAGTAGACAACTGTTTATAAATACCTGCATCTTTTGAATGATGCTTTACGTATTTTTTTTCAAGTTTCAGTTGAATACAATAGAATTTTCTGACGTTTGTATTAAAACTCTAATTTTGATGTTGGCTAACAAATGTTTTGAGTTCCAGATGTTGTAAAAACGCTGTCCTTGTCTTGCCAATCAGTGTTTTTACATTACATTAGTGCATGTTTAGCAATATTCTTGTCTGATGTTAAATGATCATAAATAGGAAGATATGGACTTGATTTTCACTCAGGTGTGCACTCATCAGTATGATATACTTGTATTCTTAATAAAACTGATGCTAATTATGGGATTCTAATCGTTGTCGCCTAACTTTACTTTCTTAGTCATTGCTCTATTTAATCTCAATTTGGATTGAGATATTCACATGATTAATCAATTTTTAGTGAATACTCTGTAATGAATATTAGTGAAATTGATGTTTGATTACTGAACATTTTGTAATTCACTGATCATTTTGAAGCTTTACCTTATCAGATTTACTTACTTATTCACCTGAATTTGAGGTTAACAGTTCTTGTAGAGCTTAATAATATATTTTTTTTTCAAACTAAAAACGTATTAATGAAATAGTTGTATTATAAAATATTGTCATTTTTAACAATGAATAATAAATTAAGCATGTAGAGGAGCACGTATGGATGTTGGAGTGAGTGTGTACTCTAATTAACTTCACACATACTGCCTCACTACGTAAGTTGGAGGTATTCAACAATAATTAAATTAGGTTCAGTTAATTAAATATATTTAGTGTACGTAATCCTGTGTATGTCACTTCAACTTCATGCATATACACTAATGATCAGAAGCACGTAAACCGATGAGCCCTAACACCGGGTTGTATAAAGATATATTTGGTACCAATTAGATCGAATAAGCAATTTAATTTTAAACAATTCGCCAGGCAAGAAAGAAGTATTCCAAGGAAAATGGTTCAATCATACCTTGAGCATGCGTACCACAGAGAAATGGACAATAAGTAAAAATTGTTATCTTCAAGGAGCAATGAAGGACTCTACGAGTGCAGTGAAGTTTTCTTTAATTATTTACTTAGTCCGGATAAATATGCAGAGTACTGATGGTATACATCAATCTCAACAAAAAGTTTACTCTGTTTCTGATAGTTGATTGTAGTCTATCAGAAACACGTTTTAATTCACATTTTTCACAATCTATGCCTATAGATCATTTACAAATTAAAAATAAAGAAAACTTTGTCTTACATTTTTCTACTGACCGTTTAAAAAAAAACAGATTCACTTGATAATCACCAAAAGTCGATACTTATTGAGTGTTCGGTAAAGTAACTACAGTGTCGGGCATGTAACTAAAATACATAGAATACTTGATATGCAACCAAACATCGATTCATAGTTGACAGTTCTGTTCTATCTTGGATATTTTATTTAAATATACCTACATCCCTACATTAATACGTACATTGGGACTCATGGCTAGTATCTTTCGCTTCAAACGCCTAAGGCGTTGCTGACATAACTGAATAAAATTATTAAAACAATCCAAAGGTATACACTGTTAAACTCTGTTTACTAAATATTTAGTGAATAAAATGTTTGTCCTCTTTAAATACCATGCTACTTATAAAGTCATTAAAGATTACCATATCCTCCTTCTGTAGATAAATCCGCTAGTTTTATTCAAATTGTGCTATGCCTTTTCGTCAACAAAGTGATCTATCCTGTATTAAGCAAAAACTGTTGTTTTGACTCATTAAATGACTCTATTTGAAAAGTGTTCTCTGTTTTCTGTTTCTAACGTAAGAGGTTGGCGCTCCGGTCATTCAATCAATGCTCGTGTAATTCAGTCACAACTAGTAGAAATTAACCTTGTTGGCTTCTTATCTGCGTAAGGTCAAACTAGTCGCAACTAGCACAATTGACTTCATCTATCCTGGATTACCATGGGCATTTCACCTAATTGGTGAGCTAATGAACTTAATTATCCACTAACTAGTTCAACATGTATAGTGGTATTGACAATAGTTTACAATTAGAAGCAGAATGTTATGAGTTCGAGTTGATGAATCCCAAGTAGGACGAAATATACAGTCTGAATTCTACCACTAACTTCAAAGCACAAATCTTCTTGCAATGAATGTATAACAACAAAGACTAGTCAATTACAGTCCTATAATTACGAACTATAACTGCAATCGCCTTCATAAGTGTGTACGAGATTCTTATCAAAGTTCTTGACAGCAATAGTTTATTTATAATTTCAGTTTATTCAAATGTAATTATACCCATACATTTATTGTGTATACTACTAATCAAACTTATAAGTAACTATATCAATTGAAAATAGTAAGCCAACATCAATTATTTCATACAATCTTGTATACATAGTTACTTTTTCCTCTTCATAGATTGTATGGAATAAAGGAAGCTTCTATATGGCATTAAAACGAGAATTTGTTAATTTTTATAAAACTAATTCAAAAGCAAAACTAATACTTGATGCAATTAAAGCCGAAAAACATTTACAAAAACATCCTGATGAATTATATTTTCCTACTTTAAATTATAATCCACAATTTGGTGCTCCTGGTGCATGTTTAAATAATAACCTGAAGAAGAATTTATCATTGTCATCATCATCATTTATAGCACGTTATGTTATTTGGGGTAAGAAAAACTGTCTTAGTCATTATGTTCATCATAGTGTCTGTATAATTGGTATAGTTCATCTACCAGTTATTTCATCAAGAATGGAATTTTTCATTAATAAATTTCATGAAAACTTTCAACCAATCGCTTATGATTGTACAGAATATTATATTATGAATAAAGTAATTAAAGAAATTCAAACAAAACAATTAGATCCAAACTTTAATGTGACTTTTTATTCAAAATTACATTGTTCAATTAATCATATTTAACTGTTACGTATGATGATGATGATGATGATGATGAGGATGTTGTTGTTGTTCATTTTTGTTTAGTTAAATCATTGATAGGAACCTTAGATGTATTCTCTACTTTTTATTTGATCACTGATATAATTTATTTATTATGAAATTTTTATACCTACTATAACAAATACTTGATTATGCATTTTAATTAGTAAACTTTTATTATTTCAATATAATTTTTAGGAAACATGATTGCATGCATCATAGATTGATGTTGGCAAGGTACCATTGAAAACCAGGGAGCATTGGACACTTATTTCGTCCTTCTATCACAAATTAATGGAAGTGGGAACTCTACCATTGGATGCTGGGCCACTGGTGTTGAGGGTTAGGCTTTCACCAACCCTAAGTCCACTGGGACGGAATCTATGGCGAGAACTGGTGAAGAGTACCAAACTAGGATGAAACAACTGTTCAGTACTCCCTGGAGTACAATGGTACCCTGCCAATATCAGTCTTTGACTTATTAAATGAATCAAACTTAATACCAATCTGTACAAACCATCTCACTTTAAATATGATTTCTTTTGAAAAAGAAAATAAAATGGAACCCAATCATACTACTTTTTCTTATCATTACCGAAAATACATTGGTGTACCCAACTTCGGCCATAAAATGTCAGCTGCTGGGAACTATTAGAAATAGTCCAAACGTTCGTGTATCTGGGTAGTTGTGTAAGTGGTGGTGGTACTGGTGGTATGACAGGTGAGATCGATCTATGCATAATGACAGCACTATTGAGTTACGTCTGTTTAACTCCTCATTGGAGCCGCCATTCTAAGAGTCTGACTGTATTAGGTTGGGTTGACGACACTTTGGTGAGAGTGGCTTTGCTGTATTCTTGTGAAACCTAACCTCTTAGGGCTGAGAACGTTCGGCGCCACTTTTTGTTTAGCAGTCGTTGTCTTCGAAGGACTGTTGACATCACATGTCCGTAAAATGTTTTTCGTGTTGAGGTTCAATAATATGTTTGAGCTTAGTGATGACAATTCAGTTGGTATCAATGTCTAGAAACACCGGTCTTGGTGATTCATTCATGCTTTACGAGTGTCATGTCAGTAGCTCCCATACCGTGCAGGCATTGGGAATAGGTGGAATAGTTGCTTTGCTGGATGCAAAAAGTGCCATTAAGTACTAGCTTCAGTTGGCTCAATCCGACTTCCAGATTTCGTCTTAAAGATGACACAATTCGGTTGCTTGGGACTTTTCAAGAATAACACAAGGTAGAAGCCGGTGGCAATCCTACTGAAATGTTTCAGTAAACCCTTAAAAATATCGTGACGAATTTTTTCAGTGGAAGTGAGTCTTCTTTTATTGTATATCTATCAGAAATACATTTACCTTGTAATTTTTTTCTTGTATATTGAAATTCACCTTTTTGATTCGCATCGCCTTTCGCCCCTAAATGTTTGCAGTATTATGTTTCGCATTATGTAGTGCATATATTTTGGTGTTAATATGTACCAAATTTTGTGTGTTTTAATGAATACTATCTAAATAACAACAAAGCATAATGATACTACTCGAGTACTCAAACTTAAGTTAGTGGAGGGGAATTTGGATTTGTTCGTGATATGTTTTGGTAAATGAATGATTGAAACTATTGTTATGGTTCCGAATAGCATAATGTGTAATATAACTCGTTTTTTCAATACTATGTAAATTCATGTTGATTCGATTTAATTATATAAACATACTTCAAAGATGAAATTTAAATTAAAGCCATGAAACATAAGAAAATGAAGGCTTCTACACACTGCTATTTTACAACTGCAGTATTTATTACAAAATTTTCAAGTCAATTCTCAGGTAATTTCACATTTTTGAATTTATCCCGCTCTTTACCTGAATCTGCCTTTGTAGTTTTTCATTTTAAACACTATTATTAAATCCTTTTTAGATTCAATAATGTAACTTCCTCCCTTTTTGTTTATTTAATTATACTACTTATTAGTAAATAGTAGTTTACGTAATGTACAGCTTTCCAAAACGATGCAAAAATGAACATTCTTAGCTTAAACTAAAAAAATATTTCGGTTTTAACTAGTTCAACTACTATAATTGTATTATTTTTTTTGATTAATAATTAAAATTTAGTGATTGCTTCATTTCAATAAAATTTGTTTGCATATATAAATTTTCTCTGTTCACGTTCATTTACATCGCTACCAATAACAGACACAGATTCATACAGTTTATTAACTATCGTATGTTCATGAAAATGTCTACCAATTCTTTTTAGAAAGTTTTCCTCTTATTAAGACACGGAAGTAACGCAGATATCATACGATTTAAGGTTTTTAATCATACATATTTTTATTGTAATATAAATAGAGCCTGATTTTGTATACAACAAATTATTTGCTTTTATATTGGACGTAAGCATATTTCGATTGTGTAGTGTACATCCCTTAAGCGGATTAAACGCCGATTCTGTTCATTAATACTTCCCATATATATTGTCCCATGATCATATTATTCAAATTAAGATATTTATAGTTTCTTTAAAAAAAATAACTATTCAAAGTTCATTATGTATGTAAATACGAATACATATATCTAAGGTATTTCATTTAATAAGGTTGGTGTAATAAACAAACACAAGACACCAACAGGCGTCATTTAAAATGCAAAATATTTATTGATTTTGTCAAATTATCAAAGATGTGTTCACTGTTCAGTTATCTAATAAATGATACTGTTATGAATTGATCTAAAATTTCACCAAGAAATGAAGTATGAAACAACATAACTTTTCTATTTGAAAAGCGTTTCAGACAATTTTGGCATAGAAAACTGTATATAATAATAATAATAATAATTATTATTATTATTATTATAATAGCTGTAGCTGTTGTTATAGTCAAGGGATACAAACATAGGTAATAACATTTAACTACCACACAACTGTTAAAAAGAAATATGTAGGTTACATAGTAATTAAAATTTATTATCAGAATTCACCACACTAGTAAATATGACTAGTTATTTTGTAAATAAAATAAATTGCTTTTGAATGTTATTTAGAGAATAGTTCAGTAATTATCAGAAGTGAACAGATTATGATCTCCAATCCTTGAAATTAATGATTATTGAACATCTTACAAGTAATTAAATCATTGAAATTAAATCGGAACTTAATTGAATTAGAAGTAGTTGAGGTGGTACATAAAATTTTCTGTCTCCAATAAGTATACTGCATCTATGATATACCGGGTACCAAAAGAAGACTGGTTATCTTTGAGAAATGCCTTTCTGTACACTATTTCATTATTTTTGTTTGCATACAGTGTGAACATTTTGTTCCTATTATTATTATTATGTTGCCCTTGCTCTATTCTCCAGTTTAACACCTCAGTTGTTGGTATATCATTTCTTATTTATGAACTACGGTTAAATGATTGTGTATGCGTTACTCCAGCACACATTTACTATTGCTCCTATTTTGTATAAATGTTAGTTTCCTAATTCATCCACTAGGTGGTCAAGTTTTATGTATATATATGCTTGAAGTATGATATAATTTTGTCTGGTTGGTTCACCAGCTCGTGTTCTCCTATTTCTGTCTTGGAACTGAGTAGACATCATGGCGAACGTTCAGGCACTAGTTAGGCAATCACTGGCGTTTATTATTGTTACTACGTACGTAGAAGACCATATCCATAACTTCGTCTCATACACCAACTATAGCAGTTTGTTTTTGCGTTATAACAATCCATTAGATTTCAGTCATCTCTTCTTTCATTTAATGGGTGGGTACACTACTAATAAACGCTTTAATAAGCATGATAAAGTGAAACTAATTAGACATTCTTACAAATCCATGTCGTGACTACATCTATTAATCGGAATGACAAGAAAATAGAGACGAACCAATCTAAGTTGAATCCTCAGAAGTAACCAATTCAATTTACACAATATTTCATTTCGAAATCGTTAGCGTGGATTGTAACTTACGAACAGGAAAGCATATTTTTATCCGACCATATTAATTCATAAATGGAAGCAACAGCCAAATTAGATTATCTGTAATGCATTAAAAGAAGTTAATAATACCAGAAAATTGCAGATAGAAAATAATAATTGTACAAAGTAAAGTTAAATCATAGTTTAAAGAATGGTTAATTAAGCTACGCTAATTAGGAGGAATGGTTTCAGTAGATTTTGACTACATGAGGTTTATAAATAAATACTACTTATAATAGACAAGATAGGATATAGTGGAATCCTCAAAGTCAAATCATATTTCTATAGGAATAAACGTTGTTAATGCAACTACAAACAGCATTTGAATCATTTTACTGCATAGTGTTACAACCATTACAATGAACCTAGTTAAATTATTACTTGGTCAAACAACAAAACTTTATTATTTAATTAAACAGTAGCAAGTTAGTGCTCTCATTTTTTCGCATTTCTTAAGTAATGGAAACATCTAAAACTCAAAATTATCTCTGTGATTCAGAAGCAAATGCAAAAAATGTCTTCTCTTAATTCTTATTGATAAAAATATAAATTCCAAAATGATATGTACTGACTGTAAAGAAATATGTGAATTGGGCTCTGCGATAGTAAGAAAGAAATGGATTAACCTTCAGTTTCGCAAAGTGTATTAGTTGACCAGTCACAACACTGCAATATTCGCATGAAGCATATTTCATACTAAATAATGTAGGCACGTCAAATGCAAGTAAATATGTTTCACTCTCCTGAAATTCTATTTTTAATGTCAACAAAACGAATGCAACTTGCTGCCTAAAAATGCAAAGTAAATATGCTGAAGAGTATTCTTACTTATTGTACACTTTAAATGCACTCTATATTTCGTTCTGACGGGCAGTTGCAAAAAAAATACACTTGTATACTGACGATCCCGATTACTCCCATCTGTTATTGTTTTAGAGTGAACTTTACTGTATAGTGGCTGTTTCGGTGGACATGACTTTGTACTAACGAACCAATATGGAACGGGCGAAATGTCTCGAAGATACAGAGAACACCTGAAAACATTATGTTGACGATAGAGGGTCTTCTAAATCTGATCAGTGTTATTAAGCCTATAATTTGCTTGCAAACTGTGGGATTGTTAAGAAAAGTATTAAATTGTGAATGTGGAAAGGAAACAACAACTCATAATAGCACAAAGAACTCGTGATGGATACTAATATCCAAGCAAATGCTCTCGGTGTACTGAATGTTACATGTTACAACATGTTGTAACATGGTATGTTACAACAAGTATTGGTTTAAAGTTCTTTATTAAACTACTAGAATTCAATGGAAGAAAAGTCTATTCCGATTTATAGAGTTGTGGTTAGTCTGTTCTGTTTAAGGCTTTCCAGGTCATTTTGCAGACGCCAAAGTTTGTCCGTATAAGTCAGGTTTTCGCCATTTTAAATTAATAACAATTTGCCTCAGTAAATTTTTCAGCACCTAGAAATGATAAACTTTGGTTAGAATTCCTAAACTTTGGGAACGACCACGTAGAGCTTAAATAATACAGACTCTGCCACTTCGTTCAATGAAAACAAGAACTTCAGGGTGTATTGAAGGACCATATGTAGTGTCGATTGGTTATTTCAGATTCACAGTCCTCCAGAAGGTTAAAACACCACTTACCCTATTCAACAGATAAGCAACATAACAATGAACAGCAAGATTATTAAAACTCCTGGGGATGGTAGGATACATGTAACATTTGTGTTCATCTCAGAAACCAAGCATCTGCTGAAGTGTACTAAAGTTTAGTCTTGATGTTAAAGTTGTGGTAAATACCAGTTAAAATAAATTCTACAATACACTATTAGGCAGTGAGTATGACCTACACTCATTTTAAACCCACGGTATTTGTTTAATGTAGCTATAACAGACTGTTCGCTAGCAGAAGGATCTGTGATAGATATCTGTTGAAGAACTTCGGCCTAGAATAAAGGTATGTTGTACGCGGAGGAGTATTAAGAATAGCGTGTAAGGACCTGCATGAGTGGAGGACACGTAAAAATAATTAAACACTTGAAATAAAGTTCATTTACTATTTAATACTAATGCTGAATTTATTAGTCGTGATGCACATCACCAGCTCAGGCATTATCCATACAATATGACGCTTAAAGATGTGTTACATTTGTATTATCCTGGAGTCCTAATTTACATTCCACGTAATTCTCTGCATCTGCCTACACCAAAACCAGCTCCACATTACAATCATCGAAGATCGCCGTTTATTAGGATTTAGGAAAAACAGATTAGATAAACTTTGAGATCAGAGTCTATTAAAATATATTCAGGGACTCGAAGGTTTTAAATAACAACTAAGCATACAGAAGCACAATATTTCATTTAGCTTTTAATTGTCACAGGACCATTTCTATCTTTGATTTTATTTACCTTTCTATTATAAAAAGAATTAATATTTCAGTATACTTTGACACACAAGTATTCTGAGAAGTGCCCTACTTTGCCTATAATTGCTTAAAACCAGTTATTCCGAACGATTCATACATACACGATGTTGAAGGAATGAGTTCCCTACTATTCATTTGTTATGTGGCCTCAATATTTCCAGTCTACTCCTTTTACGCAATTACTTTGAACCTTCTGATGATACTAGGGGGTTTGTGATTGTAGTTGGTTTGTGACATGGATACGACCAGGCTTTGCATGTTGTCCTTCTGAAATACTTCGAACGAATAAAATTACAAGCGATTGTAAGACAGGTGAATTAGAAGGGATCTATATGAAGTCGTGGGCAGAAAGTAGATGGATTCTGATTGTTTGTGCTAGCCGTCTAGGAAAGGGTTGGATTGTGGTATTATTCTCGCCTTACAGTTGTAGTATCTACGAAAATGAACGCTAACGTCACCAGTGATGAATGCCTAAATAATTATCGATTTTGGGGACGTACGTTTTTTAGTATTTTTTTATTACTTCAAAATCAAGTCACATGTACTCACCAATAGACCTAAGAGGACAAACAATTCAAGTAGCCCGCATTTCCCGACATCCAGCAATTTTCCTTTCCAACATAGTACTTATAGATTCAACTAAAGATACAGTTTCTAAGTAAAGGATCATATGACAATTGCATCGTTAGCATTCGGTGAGACCAAACAACCTGACAGTCGGATAGAAAACTTAGATGATAATTAAAAATGTCATGCACGGAGTACAGTGAATCAGTATTCACCTGAATTGTGAAAATCGCGAGATCAGCTTTTTAGGTTAACTGTTGCTAAATTCTACTGAAACTACTTCCAGTCAAGTACTTGTAATGTGCTAAGTGTATCCTCTAAGCACCTAACTGGCGACCTCACATTATGGCGCATCTAAAATGGTGAAAATCAATGAAGCTAACTCCTCATGTGAACAGTCACCAAAAAACGGATTAAAGCGTGTACGCAAAATAAACCCCACTAATATGCTAATTGAGCTACTGTGAAAAATATCAGGAGAGAATTTAGAGGAATTGATTAAAAACTTCGTCTTCATTACAACTGACGACCTAGAGTTGTTTAGGTAATTTACTCTTCTGTAAGCTAGTTGAACATTCAAGATCATGTCGCATGTACATGTGAGCATACCAGTTTACAGGCACAAGCAGAGTGATATGGGTTTATTTACATACAAGGAATTCAGTAAAGAGACTACGTTAGGAAATTTATACCATATGAATATATAAAAAGTGATAAGAAAATAAAAACAGCCACTGCAAAGTGTATGGTACTAAGATACCAGGGGTATGTTTTGTACTGTGGTTTGCTTTTGACAATCAACCATGAGTTTTCCGTCTCAGGCGCTATGATTCCAAAATGCAACTGAGAGAGCATGTCCAGAAGCGGGATGAAACCAAGAGTGTTTGATGCTTTGACTGGAACGCCAACTAAACATATGTATTACTAATAAACGGAGTGTGATTAGAATTCAGTATAAACGAGTATAGCGGATATAGAATACGTAGCTTATATACTCGTTTTGTAAACTTCCTGCTCGGACAATACTTATAGCTCTTCAGAAATAGGTTTAAATAATGGCAACCGCAATGGACTAGAACAAAGAACACTACCTGGATATCCTGGTGTCAGTTAAAGTACACAATCCCGTAATCAGAGATAACCTTATCCTGAGGATGAATGATTTCATAAGTGGGCATAAACATCTGGCACAAGTATTCTGACTGTAAAACTGATGATATGAAATTTCTGACATTGTATACTGTTACTATAGAGAGAGGGGATATGTTGTGCTCTAAATGTAAATATCCAGGCCTCACCACCCGAACTGTGTGTGTAAAACGCCACGCGTTTCATCATCTGAATAACTTACGCTGATGCAAAACAGACGTTAGTTACCGTGCGGTAGAAATTAGGACTAAACGTAAATGGAACGTTTATTAATGTAACGACCTACGAACATGAGTTCGAAAGTTTAAAAGGTTACAAGAATATGTATGGTATGCAATGTATTTATAAGTGCGATACGTAAACAATACTGATGTTACACTGTGTTTATATAACAGAAACTTGAACACTGTACACAGATAGCCATCCCCTGCCTAGAAATTGACACTGAGTTATTGGAAAAGTTCCAAAGAACCTCAGCTAAGTCAATTCGGAGTTACTGGGTGGTCTGTACAGTGAGAGACTGTCTAAATTGCACTGTAGAGGTAAATAATCCACGAAATAAATAGTTGGATAGGCTTTCGACATTGGTGCTGGCCATGTTTGTTTTAGTGGACACGACCAGTTAAAATCGCTCGGTCACGCATCATTATCAAGTCACAGCACGTTACAACGTGGGAAGCATCTCTCTCTGGTTAGCCAGTCTAGGCCTTGCTATTCCATCGACGCTCTACTTACTATGAAATATAACTTATCCTCCATCCTTTATTACCTTGTGATTTATTCTCATACGTAAGAGTGGGTTCAATTGTTAGAAGTTGTTCTGGTTATACAATAAACGTAACTTGGTCATATACCGGGTACACTTAGGCACTTACTCCCTCTATCATACAAGAGAACTAAAGGGGACCTAATAACAGTCTTCGTAATAATAAACAACACTCTGGATCTTGACATGCCCTCCTTTTTACTGCCTTCTAGGACAACAAATTTACTAGGATGCCCCGAAAATTCATAAGCCCGATTCCCTTATCTTCCGGCTGATTTCGTACTCTCCCACAAAATAGTCAACAAATGGAACATTCTTTTTCAACTCTTATATTAAACTTTATTGTTTGACGCACTCACAATGGGCTAAGTTTCTTGTCAATAAGATCACAATAGGCGATTCGGTTTTCTGTCCTAATCAAGCCAAAGCTTAACATTTAAGAACCTTAATTTGATTAAAACAGAGTCTTAGACAGTCTGACTGGTCGTATTTACATTTTGCTCTTAAGACAGAAAATATTAAGTACTTTTTTACAGTCAGAGGTTGAAGGATTAAGTATTCTTGTTAGGTCGCCAAGGTGACCTTCGCACAACATCAAATTGGAACGATGTTAGTCGTGATTTTTCTCTCTCTTCTGGGTAGAATTGATTGTGACTTCAAATTAAGTGATTCGAAGCTTCTCCTGCCTTACTACAGCGTTAACCCCGTCAATTATACTCTCTACGGTAGTGAAGGTGCTTGTTATGAATGGTACTGTGATTTATATTCTAACCTAAAACAGGCATTCGGGTACACCGGAGGTAGCGGTAGTGAGTTCAGTAGTTTCATCTGAAGATGGTTGCTCTTCAGCTGCTGTTATCACGGCAGTGTGGCAGTCACGATATCGGGCTGTGGCAACAATATACGCCAAAATAATAAGTATGCGTGAATTTGTTAATGGATGTGTGATTTTTCAGATGCTGATCACATTGTTAAGTGTGACGTCATCGTCGATGATATTCATCGGATTGAAATAAGCACCACTACACAAGAACTTTATCTCCATAACACACCAGTTTCGCTGGTGGTTACCGCTTATGATGAATATGGCAATACATTCTCATCACTTGAAGGTGTGCCATTTGAGTGGCGTATTTTTGAAGACAAATACGAAGAGCTTGGGGATGTTCAAGGAGTTTTGAGATTTATCACATGGAGTGAGTCAGAATATACAACTCCAAGTACAATGGCTTTACTCGAGTCGAAGGGGTTGCAGGTTCTTTATAATTTTATTTATTATTACTTTAGGGCTATATGCAACTAATAAGTGGACTACGTACTGGCTCTGCAGTCGTTAGTGTTGCTTTATATGAGTCAATTTACAAGAATGTCGTACCAAGTCAAGTCCGTCTTCTAGTTATGGCAAATGCTCAATTGAGCCCAGCACTGGCATATCTTATTCCGAATTCCTTGCTTACGTTCACTGTACATGTCATTCAGCAAGGTGATGATCAAGGTGAGTACTGTGTTTGAACATGTATGCCAAATTGTTTTAACCAAGAATAATAGTGATTGCATTATATAAATAAGTTTCACTCTAATTGCTGCGGTGTCTGTGGTCAATATATTTCCACGAACCATAAAATTACTTCAATTGTGAAGTGGAGTTCTACTGCTCTAATCTTCATCTGAAAATCATATAAAGGTTTACTCAAATCTGTGTTAACTGATTTCATCGTATGTTTTTTTATCACTATTAGAACTCAGTATGTTAGAAATGTTGCTTTCGTTTAATCTTATTTTGTCATGTGGTATCCATGCTCTAGTTTCATTCTCATTGTTGTTTCAGGTTTTTTGATGAAAAAAATGGTGTATTTGGTTGTTTAAGGAATGTGATATCATAAGTATCATCTAACCGTCTTTACAGACAGTGGAGCATTAGTGTACATATGCGGTTTCCTTTATACGCTGCTGTACCCGGTCATTAATTTTAAACATTATATGATTTGATGGCCACTATCTCGTCTGCTGTCATCTCATAAGGTTAATTGTTGTAGTATTATTTGTCTGAATTTCGTTATCCAGCGGCGACCAAATGTAAACTTTAGAGTACATTTGTGTGCTAAAAGTAGTATTAAAAACAAACTTTGGTCTGTGAAAATATTTACTTGATACAGTCAGTCTGTCAGTTACAACGTCAAACTCAGTACATGTGTACATCAGTTCAAGTTGCCATATTCAAATTAGCAGATAGAGATTAAATTGTTGGATCAAATCCCAGAGTAGGGGAGGTAGTAACAGAGTTAGTATTAATGGAAAGGAATAGAGATCGGAGATAAGGTTTAAGAAAATATGATTCAGTAAAGAGAAAATTATGATAAGTTCAGAAACTTAGAATTTGGAAGAAAACAAGGAATGGATGCACCTGCGCCATTGCCAACGATTTTGAGCTATATCGCTCAAAGTCCTTAACCATTTGGGACGATCATCACGCAGACCTCAACCAAGTAGTCTGCACCTATTAACATGGCTCAGCCCAACTTGATACGATTGCGATCATTTTAAGTTGTTATAAATCCTATTAATATGCATCAATCCAAGTTGCTATACAACAGCAAGGTGAGAAACAAATCAGCAAGATTGATGATAAAAGTGTTGAAATAATAGTTGTGATAAGAAAAACTAAATACTAAATAATGAAGCTTGAGAAGTAGTAGTCAATGTGTGAGGTTTATGGTTTAAAGAGAAACTGTATGTGAATGCATCTCTGCCTTCTGTGTTTATCAACTTACTGTTTTTAGTGTTGATGTGATATGTTTTAGTTTTTATAGTTATCAAGTTACTCTAAGTCAAACGTTTTGACTGTACATGATCTCAACAATTTCATCTTTTATTTGATCTCTACAAACTTATCAAACTCATACAAAAAATTCCGTCGACTACTAAGTAATTTTCAATGTATGGAAGTTTGTGCAGATGCTGACACTTGTAATGTAATCTTTAGATTTATATACCATTAATTTGGATAATTCACAGTCATCGTAAAATCCGTGGATAAATGTTGCCATCCGTCCACAAAAATTGTCTTCTCGATTAGTACTTGTATATCTAGCCTTGATGAATAGTCCCGATACAGGTTAGCCACAGATCCTTGTTTCATGTGACTGTTGAGTACATTTCTGTAGCATATATTGAATCCACTTTTGGATTTGTCCATAAACGATTGCTTCGCAAAATAATTTTCAATTTGTTTACACAAAAGATCTGTCAATAATTTTATTTTCCGTTTCTCTTGTCTCTAGAAATTTCCATGCCCTCTCTTCAATACCACTTGCAGGTGAACGATACAAATTTGGCCGTTCTTAGCCCCCTTGATGGTTCTACTCTTAAAGCTCTAGATTTTGGTCAAACTGAAGTTACACTTCTTGATCGAAGCAAGTTAATTTTATAAATACTTCCACCATTTGCCTCATAGTCTGTTAGCCTTTTCTTCGTGACCATCAAATTACTTTAGTCTAATCGGTAAATAAATTCCCTGGTCTGTTTTACTTTGAAATAAACCTTTCCTTGTTTTCTGTTAGACGTTGAAGAAGCCTTGGAAAAACTGGACGAAGTTCTAAATTCCAAAGTCGATGAGTCAGATCTTCCTTTACCAAAACGTAGACGTCCAACTTCTCTTATACAAATTGTGGAGCCAGCCTATTTGGGTTTTACACTTATTCAAAAGTCTACTAATAAAAAGCCAAATATATGTCAGCTTGCCTCACTCTTAAATTCAGGGTCATATGTTAGCCAGGTTACTTCCGGTTCCTATATGCCTATTCGAAGGTGGATTATGGAGTCAGGGAAAGTTTATGTCATTAATGTGGATATATATGACCGTAACAACCACCGTTTATATCCTTCAGACAATCTACGAATATCTCTTAATTTTCCAGAAAGTCACTTTGAAGTAAGATCATGTATTTATTTTAATATCAGTTGTGGTTAATGTTTGAAACTAAAGCAACAAGCCTATACAAGCTAATGCGCGTACTTCCCACTTAGATTCACTATTGTAGTTTAATAGTATAAAAGTTTTGGAGTGGTTTTAATTTTTAATCCAAAAAATTATCCTTTAAGCTTCATCTAAAGCACTTACGCATAATTACGTCTTTTTAAACAATGTACCAAAAATAAGTTGATACGCCACGTAATTTCAACTGATAGCCACTGTTTGTGTACTATTGTCACCACAGATTGCTGGCGTCGGTGTTACTTATATTTAATATAAGTTTCAATTTATAGTCACCAGTTTCCAAATGCAGTATTAACTAAAGTGTAATAATTAGCAGTTTATGAAACATGCAAAAATAAGTAATACAAAACCTCTCAGTCCAACCTTTATGTAGATAATCATAAGCTTGATACTGATAACTTGTGTATTTTACGACTAAAACTTAAGTCGGAAGAAAGGTAGATGATTAACAAGGTAATGCAGATGGATAAATGAAAACCACTTGGAGCTTCAAACTCAGCCAGCAAGCACAAATATTGCAAATACTCCTCACTATTTGTTTCGTTCAAACTTATTTGTGACTATCCTAACTTCTCTTGGTTTGTTTAGTAAAATATTCTGACCATTTTTTTTACCTTGAGGTCTACTAATCTCGTTTAACTTCTAGTGCGTTTATAAATATTGTTATCTAACCACGGACAAGATAGTATCATTTTCTTGGGTGAAAAATTTTATATCAGCTAAGTTGTTGTTGTTTATTCCAGAGAAATCTTACAGATTTTTTGGGGGGGATTTCAATTAATATAGCGTACTTCTCGGTTTTATGTAGAGTTAAGGTTCTATAAGCACTTACAAGAGCGCTGTAGTTCGTAACATCAATCGAAGCGGCTGGAGTTAATTAAGGGTGACTTCTTATGGAGTAGATGGATAATGTCGGATAAAAAAATATGGCTCACAAAAGTAACAGCTAGTTAATGTTTACCAAAGCTATTGGATGACATTATAGTAAGAGTCATTGTGCAGAGAAAAAGTATGTATATGCTAATGGTTGTTGTTGTATTGAAAAATAATACACAGCGACCTTGATAACTGCCAATCAGAATACGGACACGTCTGCCCCACGACTACCAGTCCCCAAAGCCGGAATAGAGAAAACAACAGCTACGAGCCAACCAGACACAATCTAACCCAGTCCAATTCCGGTCATATTGTATTTTAATCATGCCTTTATATATACACAAATTCAGACCACACAGCAAGCCAACTAGGGCTTTTACATTAATGCAAAACAGAAGAGATTGTGGTAGTGATTAGGGATAACTTGTACACAACTAATTGACTGTAGTCCATAGTAAGAGACAGTATAATGACAACAAATATACTAAATGGGAGGACAGAGTAAGAAGAACATAACAATAATAATAATGTAATGTTTACATTACACACGACCAGAATAAATGAATTAGTCCTCTAAAATACAGTTCTAGAAGTTCTTTCACTCTTCTTTAGTGGTCCGACGTAACAGTTGTCCTTATAAACATAAAAATATTTAAGTGAAAACCCTGCAAGGTTTATTTTCATACATAACTGACAAATTATTATTTTTTTGCTTGTAACTAAAGGGATATTGTTCTTCAGACTATCTATCACTCAACCACCAACTTAACACATCTATCTATAATAATAATAATAATCAGCAGCAGCAACGTAGAACCCGTAGGTTCAAGTTGCCATACCACATTAGCACTACGAGATAATAAAAGTAACAAAATAAAAGAATACAAGAGGGGAGAGTAAAGTAAAGGTGTGCAGAAAATAATAATAGAATTCAAGATCTAGATGAGGTTAAAAAGTGAATACAGTTGCCCTATTATGACCGATTCTGAGCCATTTCGTCTGGTTTCTCCAGCTATTTATTGCGACTATCACGTGGACCCCAATCAAGTAATCTACATCTACCTACATGGCTTAGACCAATAGTCAAGGACTTCGTGGACTGATGCCATGTTTTGGTTTGGCGGCCCCTACTCTTCTCCCATCCTACTTCAACCCTAGCCAACAGCGCACGACGAGGTAGACGGTGGTCGGGCATGCTCAATACATGTCCCAACCATCTCAGTTGGTGAAGGTTAATGACCTCTTCGACTGATTTACCGTGTTTCCCAAGAACCTTTTGCTTAACCTCCATATTACTTATTTGACTGTTCCATGAAATACGAGGGATGCTACGAAAATCCCTATGGTCAAATACCTGAAGTCGACGCATATCTTGGGTTTTCATGGTCCACGTTTCGTCGCCATATGTTAAAACGGTGCGGACTGCTGCGCAGTACACCCGGTCTTTCGTTGGGAGACAGATATCTCGCCTGCACCATAAGTGGCGTAAATTGGCGAATACCAATCGGGCTTTCTGGATTCGCGCTGAGATTTCGCCAGACACCGACCTACCAGAGGTGATAAGACTTTTGAGATAAGTGAAGCGGTCAACGCATTCAATTACTCCACTCCCTATTACTAATTTAAGAGAAGAAGCAGGCCAGTCCTATAGTAACATTTCGCATTTCGAAGGAGAGAAGCGCATCCCGAATATGCTTGCATTGTTACTCAAGGTGTTCAAGAGACTCTCAACATTGTTCGCATCTTCACCAAATAGGACTATATCGTCTGCATATTCTAAGTCGATGAGAGGGCATCCTGGAAGGAGGGCAATTCCTGAGGAGTTCAAAGAAGTGAGTGAGATTTCTTAGAGTACATCCATGGTGAAATTAAATAAAAAAGGGGATAAGGGGGCAACCCTGATGAACCCCACTTGAGGAAGGAATTTCTCGTGACAGTTTGCCATATGCTCTTACTCGACCGGTGGTGACCGAGTAGAGAGCCTTCATAAAGTTTATGTACTTTTAAGATGCGCTTTTTAATGACAAACACTGCCACAAGACTTCACAGTCTACGGAGTTGAAAGCTGCTTTCAAGTCATGAAATACAATTATGGTCGGACGTTGGTACATATGTCTATTTTCGAGAATCTGGCGCAGGGTGAATATTTGATTAATGCAACCTTGTCCAGGTCTAAAACCAGCCTGGTTTCCTTAAGTCTGCTGTTCTCTAGTGGTGGATAAACACCGAATGATTATAGAGGCTACTATTTTAGATACTATATTAGTCAAATTGATTCCTGTGTGGTTATCACAAGAGGATTTCTGTCCCTTTTCGTAAATTGGAATGATCACCGAACGCGACCAGTCAGATGGTTAACATATCAGTCAATCTTCCGGCTATGACTGGACCACTGTCCTTGAAGATGTCGGTAGACAACATATCAGGTCTTCCTGATTTCCCTAGTTTCAATTTACTTATAGCTTTTTCAACCTCACTGAGAGTTGGGGGGGGACCTGTGTCAGTTTTCCGTTTAAGTAGCTTGGGGATAGTAGGTAAGCTAAGAGTAGCTGGGGGCCACTATATTATTAAACCTTGCGCGATGTATACTGACTGTAATCCCCTAATGATTTTAAACAAACCATGCGTTGCATAGCAATCAAATTTATTTGACACCCACATATCAGTTGCATCCATATGAGTCTGTTATATTGATCTCATCAAAGAGTTTTTCAATGTTCAGCTTGTAAAATGAAAGTGTTAGAAAGGTGGATCGCAATTTGCAATTGAAACTGCAACTAAACAACAAGATAAGAAGAATTAATGATCTGATACAAGTTGTGTGGTAGAATAAATATCTGTAAAGAGTTCGCCTATCTACAGAAATGATTTTTGACATGATCTGAAAACGATTCTGACCTCAACTTTTTAATTTATATTTTAGATTTTGCAGTCTTCGTTAAATAAAACTTACGTCATTGTTCGAGCATCGGAGTCCGGTTCAGTATCTCTCAAGGCAGTTTTAAGAGGCGTCGTAGATGAGGTGAGTTCATTTATCTTTTATTAATTGACATGAGGTAATTTTTATTCGTTAGCGAGATTTGCTTTCCCAAGTGATTTTCCAAATAATCACGGTGATTCATGCATGGATTTCTATAACTGTCCTTTTCTTCATTTATCAGTATCCATCTTGTAATCCTCCTTTTTACTTCACGGTTTTTAATTTTAATTAATTCCACTTTTCATGATAAACTATTTTCCAACAGTAGGGAGATATTATTGCTGGTAATAAAAAACATCTTATTATTATCGTTAAACACCAAGGGAATCATTAATATGAATCGGTCAGAGATATGACATAGTCTTCGTATCTAGAGTTTACTTCTACTGGCTTTATTGCATCTGACTGTATGATCTCAGGAAATGAAAGTTCCAAATAATGTAATCCTGTCGAGTTATTTCCAAAGACAAGTTCCACTATGCCAAGATGGTAGCAACCTCTGGAAGTGACAATAAGAGTTCTCTTATGTATTATCTCCTTAATGTAGGCGCGTGTACTAGGTTATGAACAATACTCACTACGTAAAGATTATTGTTAATACTTTTATTAGTAAATTCTAGTGAATTTGGCGGAGTGGGGTTCAAACCGATGACTTACCTCTCACTCATGAGGGGCTTACTACATCTTATCAACACTGCAGAAATTCCATAAATACTACATAATGTGTTTTCAATATAGTTACACTCTCTGTTTTATAACTATTCATTAGAGTGAGCAACATTTTAAAAGAATTGCTTCTATTTCCAACTAACACTTGTAAATGTGTGAGTATAAATAGGTAAATTTAAGTGATTTTCCTGCATTGTTTCATATACAGTTGGCTGAGCTGCATCATGTTATCAAATATTAAACAAGATGGTATGTATCTTTCAGTGGTTTACAGATAACCGAATTGATATGTGCAGTAAACGATGTTTTATCTCAACAAACTAGTTATAAGTATATTTTTACCTCTAGCTTTTCAGATGATGGAATAAATCTCTTCTCCCATCAAGGATGTAATTCACAGATGGATGATAGGTTTGATTACATATTAATAATTTTCACTTAGTGATTCCACTGCTGTCTCTATTTCCACCCACATCAACAACGGGTACTTTTCCATGAACTGTTTACCCTACTAATCTGGAAACGTCATTAAACGCGCTCATATTTTGTACTATCCCTGGATAATTTATTGACGACAATTGTAGAAACAGTTTAAAAGCTGTTGTGATCACAGTAACTTTTGTAACGGCCCTTTATTACTCTAATAATTCCAATTACTGTATATTTCTTGATCTTCAGGAAGTTTATTTTTAAAACAAATGAAGCATTTCATCCAAGTCGTTATTAGTTTTCCGAAATTTTCCTACTCTTTGTAAAAGAAGATTTTCTGTCCTATTTGTTTTCATTTTTATAAGGACGGGAGCGTTATAGAATTCAATTCAACCATAGCCGGTAATCAAGATGTGACCATTTACTCTGCTATCAAAATCTATCCAACACCAATTATTTTGCCATTGTCTGCAGAACTGCAACCACCCAATCGAACACTACCTAATCCTGGTTTTCAGTTACAGGCTAACGGGGGATGCGGGCAATATAGATGGACAGCTATATCCATCCATTCATTAGAAGAGTATTCAGACACAGGCAAATTACCGAGTTATGAGTCACTGACTAACACAGTTGTATCTATCACTAGAGCAGGTGTTATATCAGCTTTAGTAAGTTTATTTTGATTATTTGTGTAGTTTTCAAGTTACGACTTGCTATATACTTGAGTTACATTCTTGTGAAGGTCATTATAACGAACGGCTAATAGATTCAGCCTTTCAACTCATTTACAGTACTTCATATCGCTATCTGAAAGTGATCTGTATTTTTAGCATTTAAAGCTGTGTCGATGTGCAATAAGGTATCTAACTTAAGTACTGCTTTTGAATTAACTACAATTCGTGTGGATCACACATTTAACTAAATAAGTCACGTAGCCTAGAGACCAAATACACTCCTAATCATTGTATTATAAGTTATAATTAGGCTGCACATACTTTTTCTAAGGCATCAAAAGATAATGTTGTCAGCTTGCAATAAACGTTGTACACAGAACATACACTTATGAAATAGATCTAACTCTAAAGAAATATGTTGTACTGTTAAAATGTTGGTTGATATTCTTTGAGCTATTTAATAGTGTGACTGATCGACTTGATAGTGAAGATATTATTCATCTTAGTTTTTGTAAAATATATAAGCATCATTTGCCAGTCAAATGATATAATTCGCAATAAGTGATCAGATTGTTAATAGACAAATGTTAATTCGGCTGCTCATACTCAAGTATGTCTAATAAATTTCCAAACTGAAACCCCACTACTACTCCATTAATAAATTATCATGTGAATGTAGATTCTGTATATTCAGTTTGCCTAAAAATTGTAAATCCTACTTACAAGTAATTAATGCGCTATAAAATTGTGATAATAATATTTTTTTGTTAAAATTCCATCCTTTTAGAATCTCGGTGAATCTATCGTAATTGCATCTAGCTCTTCAAATCCTCAACTTTGTGGACATGCAGTAGCCTATGTACGTTCACCCGCTGAGATCAAATTTGTCTCTGGACGTAACGAAGTTTTAATTCCATCTCGTCGCAAGTCTAACTTTATGGATGAAGTATCAATAAAAGGTTATTCAAATCAATTTACTAATGAAGAATGGAGTGTGCAAGATCCATCTGCTTTAGAACTAAACTTGGAAAACTTGCCAATAGGATTAGCTGTTCTTGATTCTGATGGTCAAAGCATGATTGACTGCAGAAATTTAAACATCGAAATTCGTGCAGTTGATCCTAATGTTGTGAAAATTATTCCCGGTAGGTTAGTTTATGTTATAACTTTTAAAAATAAGGTGAGCTTGAGTTAGAGAGTTGTTGTAACATGTGAAATGGAGCCTGAAAATAGAAAATGTGAAATAATAGTGACCTTAGATTTTTTACAAAATGCATCGGAATTTACAGGCGATCCAAAACAGAATATAAATATATGGAGGGGGGAGGCTCAACCTTAGTATGGTTGGACTCGAGAAAGTGAACTTAAATATGTTTAATACGCACTATAATCTTTATCTTTTATTTTGTAACTCAAAGTTTCTCTACAACCCTATGTTTTTAAATGGCTTTATGCAACGACTTGTCGTAATTAGAATATTAAAGTTTTTTCTGCTTGCTTTTGAGCTTTAAAAAAATTTGTCATTTTGCTTAAAAGGAATAATAGCCTTAATAATGGTGTTAAAAGATAATTTGATTCATTTACTAATTATGGATTAATGCACTCGACTTTAAACCATACTCTTTTAGTGTAAGATCCAGCTCAGTTGTCCAAACTGCAATTGATAGAACAGGATTCCGTCCCCAAACTAGTGCTTGTAAATCCACTGCTTCTCACAATCACTATGCCATAACTTCTCTCTAAATAATGTTTAAATTGTGAATATAGTTTTCAAAACATCAGAAAAAGTCATCATAATTTCTTAACTTAATTGAATTAATATTTATTTCTCTTGATGGCAGCTACGTTCTAAAATGTGTAACGAAATATGTACAATTTCTTCCTGTCTATGGTTGTTTGATCATTTCCTGGGAGTCACTTTGCAGTAAGCTGAAATACTTTAGTAGGCTGAAGTTCATATCTAAATTTCTAAATGATATCTTTAGCACCAAACTTATTATTATCCCAGGATGTTTCTGTAAACTTTTACTCATGGCTTGTAGATATTATGTCTCACTAATTGATAAACGTTATTACGAACTTATTGTTTTGTAACATGCTAACACATACTATAGAAGTGAAGTGTAGTAGCATTTCGGACAATATATTTGTCAAGTGGATTAGTCAATTTTATTACCCCTGCTAATGAATGATCTCAGGTCTTGATTAACAGAAATCAATTGTTTCAACATAGTTTATTCTTATATTACTTGGTAATTTGGCGGGTTTGTTTTGCCTGTGTTACGATTTGGCTTCTGGTGTTCCATTTAGTATTCCTTTTCAGATAAACTGATCCTTATCTGTAAGATGTTAGTTACATCTCCCTTCTGTTGATATTATGTAACTGCACTTGATCAGTTAGCGGTCGTATGAACTCAAAAGCTAATTTGGATAGAAATGATAATACGTTAATACGTGTATACCTTTTAAAATATTGGTTTGTTAACCTCTGTGTCTCATCACAAATACATATATTTATCCTTCTCGTACATTCCTAATAAATTTGTTTCTTGTGATTTGTTCCCATTTGGATGGAATATACAGGTTTTCATCCTCCACGAATCAATTCATCTACTGAGTATGGATTATTTGATTCAAACGAATGTCTTCATTTTTATGTGGTTGGAGTTAATGTTGGTTTCACTGAAATTAAAGCAATTTATAATCATTCACCAGTTAACAAATTGGATGATTCCGTTGCAATTGTGTCACGTTTTCATGTTGCTGCTTACCGTAAAATCACTTTCATTGATCCTGCATCTGAACAAACTTCTTTTGCATTGGGTTCAACGCGAAGTATGTTGGTAAGTACTCGGAGTTGTTTTTAAATTAAAAATATATCCAACCAACCCTATGCAGATTACCTCAGTAGTAGTGTTGTTAGCAATAACGATAGTCCATTAAGAAGTGCTACCTTTATTAACACTCAAATGATGACTAGTGGGTCGTAGGCTTGAACTTCACTTTCCACGTTTTGGACCATCTTCACTGCCCCTCACATATATAAAGTGTGACCCGAAGTCTAGTCCTTTTCTAATAAATTCTTTACAGCAATTTGTAATACGAACATATTTTAGAACTCGTTTTTATCTCAGACTTATCACTGAATAGCATTCGATTATAGCTTTGGCAAATAGAAAATTGACGGAAGTTCAAAACACATATTACTAATAGTTCTCAATCTGTTAGTATGGTGCTTCCCGCCGGAATCTAAGATGTAATTTCTATGCGTGAAACTTAGGATTATAAATTAGAAAATCAACAATACTTGTATGGTATGCTTAGCGGTTGAATTTTCCATAGAAAAATTATGGAAGCCAATTAAAACCGATACAATAATAAAGCATACCTTTACTATTATTAGTCCATTTACCATATGAAAATTCTTGTACTTGGCCAAACTCGAAGTGTAAAGGCCAGTGATACTAAGCAACTGACCATACCGAATTGGTTTTCTAGTCTTCGATTTATTGGCCGAAATTCGAACTTAACCACTTCCTCAACAAAGCATATATGAAGAAGCGTTGTCTAAAACTTTGAATAAGGGAAGCTGATACACGTACATTTGTTGTCTATTTTAAATCATTTCACTTACTTCTTGAGCCACTGGATATTATGAACACATTCCTTACTAGATGGGCATTTGTAGCACTAAAACTATCTGGTTTCCTTCACTTAGAAGTGTACGATTAACATAATCCTCACTTACTGTATGGTTCAAACATGTCAGCATTACTTCCACATTTCTTGATCAGATGCTAATCGCCTTACGTTTCCCCTGCATAGCTGGGGGAGGAACAAAAGAACCCCTTTATTTTCTAGTAACTTTTAAGCATTTAATTTACTTTGTCACCATAGTTTGATGGAGTTACTTCTTTAATGTTATTGAACCTAGATCACACATGGACCACAACCATGGTCTTTACAACCTTCAGAACATTACATCAAGGTTTTCGCTCAACCTGATTCAGATAACGATATTTCGTCACTTCCAACATTGATTAATCAGCCACACTTTTCTAAAACAACAATTTACCAAAACACCAACGTCGAAAATGAAGCTAAAACAGTTCAGGCTTATGATGTAGAACAAATCGATAGTCATTCTCGTTTAATTTCGTTCAGCCTTCGTTGCGAAAGTATTGGTATATTTGAATTTGTAATTGAAATTGGAAATCGTCCCACGTCCACTAATTTATATCCTATGATTCTGTCGTCTAAGTTCACGTATGTTTCCTTTTTTGTCTTATAAAATAGTGTGTTAATCCACATTTCTTATACTACTGACGATACAATCATGCTATGGTTCATTGGTTTTATCATTAGATCCTATGCTTTAAAATTAATTTATATATTTTACTCACCTATCGTGGAACGACATTGTTAACAATCCTAAGGTCAAGCATAAGGTACCAAACAAAAAATACATCGATTGTTTAGGCTGTAAATTTTCACCAACTTTAGGTGATTTAAGTATGCCTTACATATACCCCGAAGTGCCTTATTGGCTGGTGCAGGAGTAAGCTAGAGGAAAACTAGTGGCTCCCAGATCGTATGTAGCTTTGATCTATGAGGTAATTGACTTTTTTTAGCATCGTCGGTAGGCACAAACTACCCGGTGGTTTGAAATGTTAGGTGGCAGCTTAGAATCATTCGTTACGTGACAGATGCACTCACACCTTATCTTACTCTAAATCTGAAGTTTTATTACTCCTTTTTTCTCATCTCATTCCATCTTACCGGATTATATTCTCGATGTTTGACCTCTCTCATTACGACGTTATTCCTACTTTTTTCCTAGTAATTTTGTTAGTTTGATCTCGTCCTGTTAACGTGGTATTGCAACTTGAGTCCTTTTTTGGATTGTTTATGGCGGGTAACTGTCTATGTACCAGATTCTACATTCATTCCGACTGACTTACTCAGTTCTGTAACAACAATAATTAGTGTTCATTCAGAGTTTGATAATCGATTAGCTTACTTCACTTTCCTCTTTTCCTCGTTTATTGTATACCAGCATAATGTGTGACGTCGCAGTTAGTCTCCAGTTAGTGCCACTATTTCGATTTCCATTCATTCCTTCTCATTATCCATCTTGTCCGCTGGTTAACATGTCTTCTAACAATTGGTCTCATGATAAGGTAAGCACCAATGCAATTTATTGTTTATAATGTGTGTTGTTTTTACTTGCAGTGTTTAAATAGATGTAGACTTAAATACATCTTTATATAACTATAGCTTTGTTCACTGACCTCTCACAACCTTATTTTAGAAGTAATTTCGCAAAATGCAATGAAAGTCGAAGAAATTATTCTAGAGTTAACACTTATTGATATTACCTATAAAGAATGTATATTGGCTTATAGTTTAGAGACTGCCTATCCAGCGATTATGTAATTGTTTGTAAGCCATTCCTGTAAAATGTAGTAATTTATGAAAAATAACATCTTCATAATTGTCGTCTTATGTTTGTATGTCTATTGGCCAACTCTCAAATCAAATATTGAACTGCATCTTCTACTCATAGTGGGAAAACTATTCATATCGTCCTTCAACAAATGGGGGGGGGTAGCAAATTCGAAATACTAGTGTCCCTTACGTTTTAACACGGAACCTACTTGAAACATTTTTGTTTGTTTTGATCTACTCTTCTGTATGCTCCAATCGTCTGTTACTTTATTGAATATGAATTCTCGGTATGGATTTCAGTTCCTTGCTGAAAAGTACCAACTAGTGCAAAATATAGATCCCAGATCTCAGGTCGACTACCTTCAAGCACTTACCACCATGCAAGTATCCACTGTTGTTTACAGTCATTTAAGCCAGTAGTCGCTAAGTTTCAAATTGATCAACAGGATTTGACCAGCACTATGGACTAGAAAAATATGAGTTTGGTCCCGCTACTAAAATATTTATCGTCTGCGAGCTGTAAGTCAAACACCTGAACCACTTCTCCACAAAGATCTATTAACGTACATATGTATATGTTCTACTTGTCAGTTAATTCAATTAAACGAACAGAATGGATGAGAATAAAGCTCATTACTTCCCATCGTAATAACCGACATTTTGTTTATACGGCACTAAATTATTGATATTTTTTTCATTAAATTTTCATCATTCTAGTTAATTCTACCAAATACAATTCCAACCGCTGTCCGTTTAGTTTTCTTTGGATCAGAAAATCAAGAATTAGAATCTGTTGATTCACTCACATCCAATGTGGTTATTTTTTCAGTTGATGATGAAGAAACTACAAAACATTTGCAACTAGTTCGACATTTAAATCCTCGTGTACACATAGATTACTTGGATAAGTAAGTTTTAAAATATTCGCTTTTTTCAAATTGCTGTGGGTACAAACAAATTCGAGAACCGTAACATGGAAGTTTTCCTAATCTCGTTGTTAGTTGTCCCGTCATATATATATTTATATATATACTGAAATTGTGTATACACCAATTTTCAGACGTGTTCAAGTTTTTAAGGTGGCAACCTTGCATCATACGAATCGATCATATCCACCCCTTCTAACGGCATAACAAAAGTAATGCATATTGAGAATTGATTTAGAATAAGAAATGTTTATTATCGAAGCCAATTTATAATTGACAAATTGAATTGCACTGGACGATGTAAAAGATAATCTATTCAACATCTTATAAAAAAGATTTAATTAGAGCCATCACTTCTGTAAAGGGTCTAGTCCTAACCGAGCATATCTAATTTTGTTGTCTAGAGTGGAAATACTCCGAATTATACGTAGTATAAAGCGGCGCTGTACAGATTTCAGTTCAAGTTTATTCTAGATACAAAAATTACTAAGGATGAAAGTGCAGTATTTTAGTAGCGGTCCGTCACATACTTTGTAAACTAGAATACACGAAACATTGATATGAAAGGTACGTAGTATGTGACCCAAAAGTAATTGTGATTTAGATGACGGCAGTGGCAAATCATAGGAATATTCGTGTCCTATGTCAACTACTGAATGAAAGAACAAGTACAAGCTAGTGCCTTATCTGAAATGTTGTAGAATACTAAACGCTTAGGCAATTAAATCAACCTTCCGATTCTCACAGGCTTTTTACGGAACACCTGAGAAAATATCACGAAAACCAAATGTATCTAATGATTGTTGGTCTGAGCCATGTTAGTAGATGCAAACTACCTAGTTGGGATCCACCTGGTAACTGTAATCAGTGGCTGGAAACTGAAATTAATCACAATGAAGTAAATGTAGTCACTCCCTTGTCTTTTTCTAACTCTTCGGTTCTATCATTCCTTCCTGCACATCTTTTCATTCCATTTTATAGGACTAAATTTTCAACGTTTAGTGTCGTCCTCATTGTTACTGCATTATTCCTACTCTTTTTCTATTCATTTTGCTAATTTGATTTCATCATGCTATAGATATATTCATTTTTGTTATCCAGTACTTGACGATAAATAACCTAAGCAGTCTGATTTCTGTGGTTAGTTTACTGGTCGCTTAGAAACAAACTTTACACAATCTTACTCATTAAAAGTTTTTTATATGTTTATTTATTCACACCTAGTTATATCTACTTTATTCGGCTCATTTTGAAAATATTGCTTTTCACTTAGCTAACTAATTTATTCTATTTTATTCTTTTTGTCCTGCCTTTTCTAGTGATAAAAGGTTTTCTAGTTATCTTATGCACTCACAGCCTTATTTTTTCATTACACCAGCCAACTTTGGTTTGTCAACTGGTAGTCTCACGGTTCAAGTCACAGTTCATTCAGATTCACCTGACAGATATATGCCCTTTTTACACGGCATTCACAGTTTACAATCTATTTTAAATGTATATTTGAGTCCAACAGTATACTCAGTTCCCAGTCAGTCAATCAAGTTATTTTATCATCCAGAGGTAACTTTCAATAATTTTGTTCGTTGTTTTTTTTCTGCATAATAGTGTAATATTATCACGTTTACAACTCGATTAGTAATTTAATCTAAATAGTATGGATTTTGTGGTTAGGCACTTGTTCAATCTTATTTCACATTTATCTGTGTATTATTTTTCCTTCTAGGCCTCTTCTACGGTTTATATTCATGGTGGATCTGGTCATTATTACCTGGATGGTTCAGCAAGTAATTTGTCAAATATACATCATTATCCAATTCGTATAACTGAGAAAGTAAATGAACCAACCACAGTAACAAATGTTTTGTCGTATATTATGCCTAGACGAACTTATAAAATACAACCACAATATGTGGGTCGAGTAACGATACAAATAATTGATTTATGCTTTCCACTTACATCGTCATCAGAATCAAAATTATTAAATGAGGCGTACAATCTTAGCCCAGCACAAGCTGAACTTAATGTGGATGTTATTGGCCTCAGTGCATTGAATCTTCGAGTTCATGATCGAATACAGCTTGGTGATGAGGTTCGTTTAAATCTGTTTGAATCGATTTTTTTATCACTCCCAACAAGTTCGTTTAAAAAATTTTAAGTAAAACCAGTTGACTTTAATAATATTGTAATTTAGTGTGCGCTACTCCTCGAAATATAAAAAGACAACTACCTTCAAATTGTGACCGCATTTTACAACCCTTTTTCTCACACAATACACTGATTACATAATCCTAATCGGCTTACATAATTCATAATCCCTTAGTCACTCTAAGTAGCATTACCAACATGATTGGAATGTGTTTCCCTCCTTCTCTGAATGCAGAATTGTGTTTCAGGACTGTTCCTACAACATCATTCAGGCAAAGTAGTTAGTTGTGTTGACCACTTGGAATTCTCATTTTGGTTAGTGTTTGACGTGATTGCAGCACGAATTTGGAACTATTTCTTGGTTTTGTCAACTCATGTTACTTATGACATCGGTGAGATGTCCGTCAGACAGCCAAACGTAATTGAGGGATGCAAAATCTTTAAAACTAACTTGGTAAACTCACTTTATTACTCAATTTTGAAAATCTAGATTTTTGCACTAATACCCATGGTGCCTGTCGGCTCGTTTTTGTCATTCGAAGGACATTTTTATTGTATTTAGACGCAAGAGATATATTTTCTCCAAATTACTTGGGGAATTACACTTTCCGTTCGAGTTGGACACATATTTCTTGCTTAGTGGGTAGAGTCGCTGAGAAATAGGAATAATTTCACTCAGTGTCAACTGAAGTCGGTATCGAAATTATTAACTTAGTCGCAAGCGTATCAAGGTTTGAGTATACTGCTCGTCAGTCTTCTCTTCATTTATAAAATGGCCTATGCAATTAGAGGACATACGTAGGCTTCATTCTTCCGACTATAGGTATCTTCAAACTATTGCTCGTGTATTCTTGAACGCCCATGTGAGTAATGTTAGGATTAGGTACACAGTACAACGTAAAGAAGACAAATCGGTTTATAAAGTAGTGATAATATTAAGTAGTTCCAGCCTACAAAAACACTGACTGTAGGACTGAACCCTGTTAGTAGGTGCGAACTACCCAGTTAGACTCTGAACAATTACCTCGACCAGTCAGTCAGTAACAACGGAGAACACGGTACGTGTGTACATCAATTCAAGTTGCCGTGCTTCAATTAGCAGATGACGATGAAATTGTCAGACCAAATTCCAGAGTGGTATCAGAGTTGGTATTAATGAAGAGGATTAGAGATCAAAGATAAGATTTAAGAAAGTATAATTCAGCAAACAGAAAATCATGATGAATTCAGAAGCTTAGAATTTAGGGGAGGACAAAGAATGGATGCACCTGCACCGTTTTTAACGATTTTAGACCATGTCATCCAGTCTCTAACTATTGGTTATGATCATCACGCAGACCTCAACCAGGTAGGTTGCACCTATTAACATGGCTCGGTTCAATTGCTAATGACTTCATGAACTGGTGCCGTGTTTCGGTTTAGCCACCTCTAGCTTTCTTCCAACCTACACCTACATCAGACAGCACTGCTCGTCGATAGAGGCGGTGGTAGGGTATACGTAACACAAGTCTTAACCACTTCAGCCGATGAAGATCCAGCACTTCAGTCGATTTACCATATTTACCTAGTACTTTATTTCTAACCCATGTATTGCTTACTTGGTGGTCCCAGAAAACACGAGTAATGCTTCGAAGACATCTGTGATCGAATACAAGGAGCCTACGAATATCCTATATCCTTAATGGCCATGTATCACATCCATAAAGTAAAATGGATCGATCTGCTGCGCAGTAAATGCGTTCTTTAGTCGGAAGACGGATGTCACACCTACGTCACATGTGACACAAATTGTCAAAAGCCAATCGAACTTTCTACATACGAGCGGAGATTTCATCAGACACCAGACCATTAGGACTGATAAAACTTCCAAGATAAGTGAAGCATTCAACACATTCAACTACTTCACTCTCTATCACTAATTTTGGTGCCGAAGCAAGCCAATCTTGAGGCAACATTTCGCATTTGAATGGGAAGAATCGCATCCCAAACATGCTAACATTGATGCTTAAGGTAGTCAGAAGATTCTGCATTTTATCAGCATCTTCACCTAAGAGAACTATATCGTCTGCATATTCTAAATCATCAAGTTTATCTCGTGGAAGGAGGTCAACCCTAGCGAGGTCAAACGATGAAAATGTTAACTTTGAGAGCATACCGATGATAAAATTAAAGAAAAATGCGGAAAGTGGACAACTTTGGAAAACACCACTTGAAGTAACCAACTCGGACGACAGTCCGCCATTAACACTGACCCGATATGTAGTGTTCGAGTAGAGAGCTTGTATGAGGTTAATGTACTTCTCTGGTACGACTTTGAATGACAGACATTGCCACGTAACCTTACGATCAGTAGAGTCAAACGCCGCCTTAAGGTCAAGGAATACAAATATTGTTGGACATCTAAAAGTGTGCCTATGTCCCAGAACCTGCCGAAGTGTGAATATTTGGTATATACAGCCATGTCCAGGTCTGAAACCACCTTGGTTTTTTTGAGTTTTCTCTTCACAAGCTTTAGTTAGGCGTCGAAGTATCACTGATGCCAATTTTTTTTGATACTATATTCGTTAAACTGATTCCTCGGTAATTGTCACAAGAGGACTTCTGTTCTTTCTTATAGACTGGGATGATTAGTGTCCTAGACCATTTAGATGGGATTACGTCTAATTTCTAGACTCTACCTAAGACCTCAGTTAATCTCGTTTCTAAAACTGGACCACCATCCTTAAATATCTCAGGGGTTAATTCATCAAGTCCTGCTGCTCTCCCTCGTTTTAGATTCCCTATAGCCTTCTCAACTTTGCTAAGACTTTGGGGACTGGTATCAATCTGCCATTCAGGTTGCTTGGGGATAGTGGGCAACTGAGATGAGGCCGAGGGCCAATTGAACTGTTCCCTAAAGTGTTCTGCCCATCAGTCTAACCTTCTGGATTGATAGTGAATAATGGTCCCATCTTTTTCCGAGATAGTTTCACTTACAGACAGATTTCTGATACCCGTTCCCTTGATAAGTCTGAAGATAATCTGATAAAAGGGCAAATGTGATTGCTTACTAGGCTTTGGTCTCTGTGAAATGAAGTTGCCATATCTATATCCAAAAACAAATTACGTAACGCACATGATAATCGTAAGAGTATGTTAACCACCATTCGCATTGAGCACATCGGCTACTACCAACCAATGCAGTATTGAAATCATATTTTACACACGTCAGTTAGTTATCTAACCCGAAGTAAAATTTTGGCTGTAATAAGTTAATATTGGGAAATAGCTACCGGTAGCCAAAATAAGACATGATACTAGTTAAGGAAGTTAGTGCTTGTTCCTCTGATCCAAGCCGGATTTCTGATACCCGTTTCCTTGATAAGTCTGAACAGTTGCCTACTGTTACTTATTACTGCTGCTTTCCCCATCTCTTTAGCTTTCGCCACCCACCACTGCTCACGATCATTGCGTAGGCTTTTGACCAGTTTGTGTTGAAGTTGCCTTCGGTCCTCATCATGTTAAGAGCCAAACGGGATGTGTTGTTGAGCATCCATCAGTTCAGTAGATACAGCTGAAATCTACTGAGTTTTCTTAAGTTTTTGGTGAAGTTTACTAGTAGATATCATTACTGTTTCAACAGCTTTTTGTATATCATTCCAAGCCGACTCGAGGTGGGTATCGCTTATATAGTTGACTTATTGGTTTTCTGGTTGTTCCTGAAATGTACTCTTGACTTTTTCATTATTAAGTTGAACTCTGAGAAGAATCCTTGCCGTGGATTTTTTGTGACTAGTGAGTCGCAGGCTAATACGTGCTCGTATTAAAGCATGGTCTGAGTCTAAACATGTGCTCCAGAATCAGCGGCAGTCTTCTATCGAGCCTCTCCAATGATGGTTGACAGCATCGTGGTCTATTTGGGTTCAGTGTTGAGTTAATTGTAGAGGTCGCCGTTTTAGCTGATGTCTTTTTTGAAGTTTAAAGTTAGTGCTTGAGAGAAATAGACGGTTATCTGAACATAGTTGTAGCAAACAGTCACCATTATTTGTTCGTTGAGCCGTGACACCATAAGATCCACCAAAGTGCCTTCCACTTTCGTTTAGTCTACCTACTTAGTCATTAAAATCGCCAGCCACCAATACTATATCAGTGCGCTTAACTTTTTGAAGGAGATCGGAAAGCTTTCTGTAAAATTCATCTTTTACTTCATCTGAGCTGCAGTCAATGGGAGCGTAAGCAGTAACAACAAAGAGGCAACGGCGTGTGTCCTTATCTTTCTGAGTTCTTACTGTCCTGTTTAGACGGGTAGCGCACAGGCAACTGTCTATTGGAATTCAGTCGGAAAGAGCGAATTCGGTTTTTGAACTTAGTGCTATATCTACATCAACAAGGCCTCGAGTAGTATCGATGGAGTCTCTGGAAACACGAAGGGTGAATCGGGCCGGTTTTTCATCTTGACAAGGTGATGTCAAGTGAATGATTGTACTTGGATCCTGTGTACGCATTTCAGAGACGAAGTAGACACGATGAGGCGGGATTCTAGAGTTATAGCTAAGGAAGCTTGTTGTCCTATTTGGCATAGGGTTCGAACATTAAAGGCTCTGATATATAGTTTAGTGTGAGGTTTCAGGAGATCAGGAATAACATTTCGTGAACTCGAATTATTAGCATCAAAGGCGTGAGGTGATAAAGTTATACGAGAAGGGCAAGTCATAGGAATAAGAAAGTTACTGAAAGTTGAGGGTGTGATTTGACCTCGATCAAGATGATATCGTACGCTGTTAGAGGTATGATGGCAGTTTTCACTTCCTGGCTGCCCACAATGTGGAAGAATATTATTTCTTGAAGTACCTGTAAAGGAAACTAGGTTAGTATTGGTCTTGGTGACTTAAGAGCTCGATCGCAGAACCCAAGGGACAGCTGCTTGAGACCGATCACGCACGACCTTTTTATGGGAAGTTTTCTAAGTATCGGTTCCGTTCTTTAAAAGGCCTTACCGCTAAAATCTGTGTAGTAAGATAAGGCATGACATTTTATTGTCAATTTTTTCTAACCCCTTCTTTCCGTTGTGAAGGTAGCATTGCTGCAGATGCTAATTATCCGAGGGGAACACTTTACTGCTGTCACACTTCACTGCAGTCAGCAGTCCGACTTCATCCTTAAACCTTAGGTTGGTACCTTTAGTTTTGCTGCTCTCCAACAAACCCGCTTGCCATTGTAGGATGTAGAGGAACGTAAGTCCTATCCAATGCAGTTCAATTGGGTCATTACGATAGGCAAACCCGACCACAGCATCAGGATAACAGCTACCGTTACCAGACTGTTTGATATGGCTCAAAATCGATCACAGTTTGGCATATGCATTTATTCTCTATCTTCTCTTATACCTTAATTTTCATCATTATTCTCCAAACTTTCTTTGGTTGGTTATTCATTATCATTGTTTCTACGCAATCGCGACTCCTTTTCCATTCATCTTGTTAATTTCATCACATTGTGCCCGTGTGGTATGACATATTGTGTTTGCGTATATTTGATTATGATTGACTAGCTTTCACAAATCAAATTCACTAACTTAAGTAAATTTTAATTATGAAACTCATCTTCTTTTGAGAAATACTTTTCCTTGTTTCTTCATTTTAGGTTACTGCTTTTATAGAGGCTATCGGTACAGATGAAATCACGTTGCCAGCAAAGTTTGCTCGTTTATTAAAATTGTCAATCATCAGTGATCATGTCATTCATTCTACATCTACTGGTCATAAAGAATCATTGCATGATTTGAAAAAGATACTTAGTGTACCGGAAACTGATGTTCCTTCAGATTCATTCTGGGTTTGCGATTCGACAAATCCTGAACAATCATGTCCAGGTCAATTCACTATTCGTGGTATTGCTCTGGGTACTTCTAGGCTGATGATAACTTCCATAGTGCCTGGCTTGCAAAGCAAACATGTTACTATTCAAAGTAACATTGTTGAAATTCAGGTAACCTCACTCATATATTTTATTCTTTTTTGGAATTCTGTCTAATGATTCGACGTTGGTAATGTCCCCTGTTTTTGTTTTCGTCTTAGGTATTTGCACCTTTACGTTTGATTCCATGTAATTTCAACCTTCTTATGGGTGCTGAATACGAACTTCAAGCATTGGGTGGTCCTAGTCAGGCTTCATTGGAGTTTATCCCTGAATCTGTCTCGGGTCATATAACAGTCGTAAAAGCAAATCCTTCTAGTGTCTTAATACGTGCATCAAAATCATTAGGTTTGGCAAATGTTCGTGCCCGTGCAGTTAGTATAACCGGGAATCACAAGCCCTCTTCAAGTTCAGATGAAAAGTATAATGATTATACCATATATTCAGAGGTATGTTTTACTTTTAAATCGTAGAATTATTCATAAATATACTGAGCTTCAAACTAAGTAATTCAAATAACTTTCTATTTTAGACCGTTTGCAGTATTCATATTGTGGCCTTATCTGGTGTACATATTCGATGTCCACTTGCTAACTTGGATGAAGTTACTTCTCAGATCTCTGATTCCTCAAATTCTCCCTTCTCTGAGTTCTCGAATTCAGATCGGTCAGGTCAACATTATCTGCTTGCATGTCCACCTGGACGCTCTGAAGACTGTGGTTCAACACCTTTATGGGCTGAGGGTATACCGTACAGTCCTCATTTCTCTGAAAATCAATCAAGTCCAAATATTGTTTCTCCACTGGGAATGGCTGCTGTCAATCCTCCATTACGTTATCATTGGCATTTAAATCCACCTGAACCTAGTTCTGTAGTTCGTTTAGAATATTGGCTTGGTCGACTCGGTATTGATGTAGATGAAGTAAGCATTCATATACCAATAAATAATTGATTTAACAATTAGAACAGATCTCATATTCTTTTTATTTATCATAATACACTAACTATCGAATGGTTGAAGAAACAATTCTCTTTTACTTCTGCTTTAGTATAATCATTCTGAATATAAAAAATATGTAAAAATAACATTCATAACAAATGACTTTAAAAGAATGATGTACTATTTTGTTTATAAACAGCATTTAGAAATTGAAAAAGAATATTAGTAAAACACATATGCGTAAACTATTGTTTTCAATTAAATCTTCATCAATCCGTTACTTCAATACACAAGTAATATGTTTATGCATATATGTAAATTCTTCAATAAAATTATAATAATATATTAGTCAATGCAAATAATAAAATGGTTTACAGAATCATGATAAACAAAAAGTACAAATGGATAATAAGATGATGGGTGTACTAGTAATAAAGAGGATAACAGCAGTACTTCAACTCAATGGGTCAAAATATAGAATTATTAATAATAAACATTAATATTAATTACATAATATGAAGTGTATGTGTGGATATTCAAGGGATATAGAGAATAAATGATGTCGTATCTTATTTTTTAATTTACCTAGAAAGAGACAGAAGTGCTACAAATTTTTTTTGCACACAGGTTCGGGTTACTGTTTCGTATTCCTACAGCTTCTACTCATAGTAAATGAATTCGGATCCTGTTAGGAAACTGATAGTATATTGTGTATTACTCTAAATGATTTAGTTTTTTTTCTCTGCTACATGACCTGTATCTTCTAACTGTCATAAAACTGAGCTTGTTTAACCTTTACCAAACTACTTTGGGAGATTAGGATAAACTTGTATATTCCCGTTGATTTGTTATAGACTGAAACTGATCATTGTTGCTATATGTGCATCCCACTGTGAACATCAACATTGGGATGCAGGTACATCCAGCCAATGAGTCCCAAATAGGACGAAACGCGCGTCCTGGATTCCACTTGCCAGTCACAATTCAACCTATATAATACTTGTGAAAAATTCGCTATATCGAGGTAATCCGCTCAGGATGCACATATAGCAACAATGACTGACCAGCTCCAGTCTATAACAAATCAACGGGAATATACAAGTTCATCCTAATACCAATGTGCTCGTTGCACAAGTGTGACTGTCTGGACTCAGTAGTCTAGTGGTGGACGCAGTGGCGTTCTACAAGAAACGGACTGAGTTCGAATCCCACCGTGAACATCAACATTGAGATGCAGGTATATCCAACCGATGAGTCCCAAATAGGACGAAACGCGCGTCCTGGATTCCACTTGCCAGTCACAATCCAACGTATATAATACTTTGGGAGATGTTCATTCGTTGGCTAAGTTGGAGTATGGGGGATGATATGCCCTATGTAACTTTCTCCGCAGGAGTAGTGAATTGATATATATACATACGAGTGGTAAATTCAGGTATGTTATCTTCCGTTTCGGCAAATACCGCTGCCCAATTCGAAAATAACAAATATTGTTTGAATGCGTATATGGTCCTTTTAACTTCCCTCACTAATCTGTCGTATAGGATGTCGCCAACTACATCTCCACTGAATTATAGTTTCAGCATGAGGGATTTATTCCTAGCAGTTATTTTGCTATCCAATTTGCATTTTCTTTACGTACTATTAATTTTTATTATTGGCTCACATATCGCTTTGATTGGTTTAACACAACGTATTTACACATAAATGTATCAGAGTAAATCCTTATCCGAATCTAGTCGGAAACAATATTGTTCGCTTAATTATGCTGTTCAAACATAAATTCTAATGTAATGATTACAAGTATCTGTTAATTTCCCTTGAGCTATGATGTCGTCATTCATATCTCATTCTGGAATTTAGTTTATATTAGAAATTATAGTTAATTATGTAAATTTTGAATACTGTACCGGCTACAGTTGTTACCACATTGTACCTTATTTTAAAAAGTGATGTTATAATGTTACCATGTCTGGATTTTAAATAAAATTGAATTAACTCCCAACATGCTGCTAATTGTTGCATTAACTAACGCAAATAATGCATCAGTCATTTAGAAGGGAGACTGCAGAATTTGGATTGTCAATAGTCAAATAGCCATACAAAGTCTTGGAGGATACCGTTGGTCTGTTCTACTTTTTGTACAGGAAGTATCAACTGAATGAGTGTATATATGAATCTACAATATGAAGTACACTGTATGCCACGCCTGTTGCATTGAGAATGAGTCCAACGTTCTACTCGTGGAAATCTGGATTAAATGTTAACCGTTTGAACTACTGAACCGCAGATCAAGTCTCGCTGCTGCATGATAACGGTTTAAGCAATAATCTAAAGCTATATACTCTAGATTCGCATTTAGTTTTTGTATACGTGACACCTAAATAATTCACTTCAAGTATTAAATCACTAGTGCATGCATAATTCTTAAAATACGTTAACACTTAAGTTCATTGCAATAAATTCTTTCATCTATAACTATCGACATTGTTTAATTTATATGTACACCTGGTTTGTATATCTTTATTATTATTTTTCAACTTTTTTATTACTTAGACTCATTTAGCATCGGGAATGGTCCTTGTTGGTTTAAAACCTGGCACTGTTACTATACATTTAACAGTCGAACCCGTAGAACCTAATGCGAAGCAAATATTTGCTTTATCATCTGACGGCGTGTCGATTGACCGTTTACATGCTTCGCTCAAAGTCGTTGTTTTATCACGACTTGGATTGAGATCACCACCCCGAGAACCGCAACAGATAATTTTATCTCCAAATTCGCAATTAAATTTGATTCCTTGGGCTGATTTGTAAGTCTTTTTGTGAGGAAACATCCAATTGAAAATGTTTATAAAAGTTGTAATTAATTTTATTCTTAACCGATATTCCAATGACAAACCTTGACGGCACCGACTAGATTCATGTTATGTGAAACGTTTTCCTCCACATATGTGTAAGCAAAGTAATTCGTAAAGAACGAGCAAAGACGAAGAATAAGAAGTAATTATGAATATTGTCCCCATAATTCCATTGGTGATTCTTCTTCTAACGGCGATAGTTCCCATAAGTTAATTCACTTCAGACTGAATACTTTTTTATTGAAGTGGTGGTATTTAGCATTACATTACTAGGTCACAATGTTCGAGTCCCTCTCTATCCACCTCAATTTAAGTTACCCTCATATATAGTGTAGGTAGAAGCTATCTCTGCGAATCTGCTCTTATTAAATATGCTACTCACATATTAGATGTCTTCTGTAAGTTTGTCCGTTTTTGTTAGATAAATTAGTGTTTATCGATATCGTTACTTGTATGCACTAACTACAGTAACTTATCTTTCGTTTGTGGTATTTTACTGTCAAATAGGTTATGCATATATATGATCGCTTTCCTAATAATCATTTACACTCTGAATGAATTGTGGTTTATGCATACAAGGATGGCCATTTCTGTTTTATACCTGTTACAAAAATCTTTTAGTATATCAGTGCCTCAACATTTAAACCACATAAAATGTAGTAGCGATATGTGATGAGGGGATAAAAGAAAGGAAATCGTACAATCACTGTATTAAGGAATACATTTTACGTAGCGTGTATCTTATTGTTTATGAATAATACGATAAAAAAGCTATCATGATCCTTATTTATTTTTACTCTATACTATGTATGACGATATAAAATGATATGGAGATGCATCATCTTTCACGAACCACATCTAGTAAGACGTAATGAATCTAAGATACTAACTGAATGCCCACTATTGTGTCTTATTTATCTACATACTTTCCCAACTTAATCAATAAGTAATGCACATTGTAGCGAGGACAATTAGACAATAAGCTTATTGCATGCCCACTTCACCAAAACTGACCTTTACAGGTAATAATACGCATAGATTTATGATATCCATTGCACTTAAAGGCTCATATCTCGAAATTCTTTATTGTGTTGTCACTGAGTTTACGCTTCCAATTAGTTTCAAATACAAGTTACAGTTTCTGACACCACTTCACCACCCAATTCAATTTGAACGGCTGGGGAAAACATGAATTTTTGTACATGATATGTTACTTAAAGCTGACTGCATGAACTTATACTACATTATTTAATTATTGTTTTCACTCTATGTAAATGCCGCTTACCCTTAATGTAATTAACTGTCTTTTTATTTCAATTTTCCTTCTAGACGTTCCGACAGCATTTTACGCTACAAAATTTTGACTGCTCCATATACCGATAAGAATCTTTCGTTAGAATATCCTAGTCATCTCTTAACTGTCACTTCTGATGGTATTTTACGTGTAAATGACAAATGTTCAGATAATAGCGAATCAATATGTAGGATTACGCTTCAAATTCAGTCAATCCCTAATGGAAATTTACATATTTCAAAATATACACATGATTTTGACAGTTCACTTATTCAGACATTAATTTTAGAAATATTAATTAAAGTTCCACGTTTTATGATGTTCTCTGTACCATCTATTACTATACCACAAAATGAAAAATCCTCAAAAGTAACTGGTCTTCCTGTTGGTGGCCCGTATAATATTAAAATTTCGTATCATGATGAATTAGGACGTATATTCGATGCAGTTTCAAGTAAATTCTTTTTTGTACTTCATCACTGTATTTTTAGCTTGCTATTGATTTGGAAGAAACAGTTTCATGAATCGTAATTATCATCTACTAGATTTTGTGTTTTCTTTATTATAAGCTAGGATTAAAAAATGTGATTTCTAAAATCAGTAGTGTTAGTCACTTTTTAAGGTATGACGTTGTACATAGGTAGCAATATTTTCAGTCTTTTTACGTTTGTTTAATTGGTTCATTGGGTTTGCACTGATTGGTCGCTGGGTAGTAACCAATGTCAGATTTTTTCAATTCCATAGTACTCATCGAATTCAATCATTGAAGTTGTAATGTGAACACTGGTCCAAGTTATTGGACATCTCTTTCAACCATCTAAACCAGTCATAATCAACGTAGTACCTGACATGCACATATATATGCATCACTTTAAGTTACTGAACTACATTTCTATTGGAGATATGCGTTCGTCGATAAGGGAAAAATAGTTCTTCTTGGGATACCTAAGAGTGAAATTGGATTAGTAGTAGTATCTTCATCCAGGGAATTAAATCTCAAACCAAAAAGGACAATTGCCTGAGGTTAGTCACACAGCCTTTTAGATTGTTAGGTCTTTACTGTTTAAAGGCCTTATTGCAAACGGCAGAAATCAGTGGGACAAGATGAAGTCTTCTATTTTTCGGACACATCTTTTTAAATCCCTCTTCCTATTGTGAGAAGTCAGCATCACTACAGATTCTGATTTCATGAAAGAAATATATTACCACTGTCACATTACTGTACCATTAGTTGTATGATTTGAACCTTAATCTGTTACTTTTGATTTTTCCCCTCTTTAAACGACCTGCTTGGTATACTTGGACCTAATAATGAGAGTCCAAACCAGTATAGCTCGATTATGTCATCAGGTTGGACCAATTATCTAACATCACACGCTTCTTTCGTATTTGTAATCCGTACAATAAATCTCTAGAATAAACAATATGCAACTGAGTTACCATTTGAGAACCAATCTAAGTACTGCAGTAATTTATTAAGTGATAAGTTTGTCATATTTCTAAACTGTTTGACTCACAGTGAACTTTTAACATGCAATCGTTGAACTGTTTCTGTTAATCATGTAAATCGAATCATGCAAATAACATCTAATTCAAGCAACATAACTCTTTAATCTAATCGTACACTATGAGTTTTTAAATAATCATTTGTTTAACAATTAAAAATATGTATGAGTTTTGTATGTACGATATGTTTTTCTAAAAATTATTTCTTATATATGTCTGCCGTAAGTATATTTCAAATCAGTCTTAGTTAACGTTGAACTTATCTCAGTCGTACATTAGCTCAAGTTGTCACATATTATTAACAGTTTAGATTGCATAATTTGGTGTGACTGTCTTTTTAAAGTTAGAAAGGTTAATTTTTTAGGACATCCCACTTCCCCTCTTCAGGTTTTCAAGTAGTGCATAGCAATCTGTGCAAGTAAACTGTAACAACTATTAAATGCTTTTATAACTGGTTAATTATCGACACTTCAGTTAGATGCGAATTTTATGTTAAAGATACGATTATCCGTTATTTTTCTACTTTCATATTACTCTACTGTAATTTATTAATGTTCGTTTTTCAGATGATTTCTATCAGTTGAAAACAGTACTTCATCGATCTGATTTATTTTCTACGCACTTTATACGTGATTTTGTGATAGAAGAACATTTTCCTGCAAATAATGTGAACTCAATAAGTCCAATTCCTCCGACAAAATTCGGCCTTAGTATTCATTCGTTGCCATTGACTAAGACAATTAATGATGTTGAATTAATTCAAAACACAAAGAATATTCAATATATGAAGAATTCTCATTGGGTTGCTTTACATATTGGATTATCAAATAAAATTATCGGTTTATCACCCAGTTATTTAAGTTTACCATATAGTAATTCTCTAGATCTTCTTGGTTTAACATCGCTAATAGAAGGACAGTGGATGTGTCTTCCGAATTTGTCGTCGTCCACATCCAATTCAGGTACGTCAGTATCAGTGCCTTTTCAATGTTCGTCTTTGTGTTAAGTTAATTGTCATGGTTTGGTCGTTACTTAGCAAAGTAATTTTGCAATTTAAGGTATTCTACTTTTAAGTAGATTGAGTAGCTTAAATCTTAGTACTAAATTAATCTGTCATATCTCAGAAACAAGAAAATATACTTCAACAATGTTTTTAAAGATTCAAATAAAAATTTTGAAAATGTTAGTGTATCCTCATTATTGTGATAAATTGTGGATTCTCCCACTTATTACATCAAACCACTGGTTTTTGTTATAAGCTGTCTTTACTCGAACTACACTTAAATGCTCATATCCTTCATTTGCTATCCTATATCAATGTGGTAACTATAACAGAAGATGGGGCATAACAAGTCAAGTTTAACGTTCTTGCTTTTCAACCTAGTGACTCAGAACTTAAAAAGTCAACAAACTGTGATTTTCTAGGACGAAATTATGGTGCAGATAATTTAATTATTCTTACTACGGATCTTTGTACTCGTAAAGTCATGGTGAATTCCTCAAGTTAATGATATGCTCAGTGGGTTTAAAGCTTTTCAGAACCTAATAGATGTCGGATATGTGCGTAGACTAGCGTTGGATTATGGGATCTTATGACTATGGCAATTGATAACGGACAGAATCCACGTGTTGTCGGGACTGAATATCCTCTTTCCAATATTGGCTCTATTTCTTCACTTATTCTAACTTGGTTAACCTGTGTGTAAATCGTGCTAGTAACCCTTAAGCTATATGTATTCTCAATATAAAAAGTTCATTCACCACACTAAACTGTCAAAAAACTACCACTACAACTTCTTTGGGCAATAGATGCACTGCTACTTGACATTCCAATAATATCTGTAAACACAATTAACGTGCTTGCCGCTCCACTTTCATTTCTAATAAGGATGCCCATTTGCACTTCTATAAATGACTCAGTCAGTCGCCTCAAAGACTCATACTATACCTTTCGGGGTTACCAATATCTTTTTACAGTCTTAATTCTAGTCGTACATTGAAGTAAATGTCAACTTGCCATGAGTAGTGTCACAATTCCTATCTATGCCAGTTGATAGTTCTAGGCTGTTACTATCTTACTAGTGTTATCTGAAATTTGACATCCCAACTCAAGTAAAATGATCATTGTAGAGCTCCCATAAGTATGCACTTTTTTCAAAACTTTTCCAAGAGTTCAGATTTGATCAATATGTCTCTTAAATGTGCCTGGTTTTAATGGGTTGGCTATTTAAAAAATATTTCTACTTGATATCATTTTTGACTATCATCTCATAATTAGTCACTTCAATTAATCAAAATCATTATCAGTGTTATTCTTTGTTTACTATTCACCGCAACTCGTTTTTGCCTATTCTCTTTATTCTGTTTTCCCTTAATTAAATGATAACACTCAGTCGAAATATGCTTTTCACTCAAGAATAGCTCGGACAGGGCTTTGAAAATACAATAACTGAGTGAATTGCTATGGGATAGTGTCGACTTTCTTCACTTCTCTTTCTATGTGGAGCTGAATATTTTTAAGAGGTTAATTCAAACAGAGTGTTTTTGTGTACTTCATTAGTTGATTTTATATTCAGACTAATGACGAAGTAACTTTCCAGGTAACTAATTCTGTATCACTCCAGGCTAATGTATACAATCACAAATCACTGGTATTTCAAACAGTTGATTCGAAAATATTAGCAGTTCCTTGTCTATCCCCTCCATCAAGTACTAATTATATTATCGTCGCTTCCACAAATATTTTTAATTCAGTGGTTGACTAAACAAACAATACTTCTGATCAGGAACAAATAGATCTCTAGACAGTGTACTTGGACTTCACCAATGATATCAATTTGCTTCCAAAAATAACTCGCGATTTTCTCATTAATAAATATCTATTACGAAGCCTTATTATGGTTACACGGTTTCTTCTTTTCTTCATTTTGTGCTCAGATAATATTTGGTCTTCAGTAGATCCATCGATCATATGGATTGATCCATTAAATCACTTATTATTGGCACGTAAGCCGGGTCAAGGAATATTAGCATTTTCTCTAACTTCTTCAGTGAAAATCAGTCAACAGAGTAGAACGCTAAAAAATGCCACTTATTCAAGTAGCAATACTGAACCACTTACTTATTTACTTAAATTGCAAGTTATTGCGCTTGAGTCATATACAGTCGGGATACCAACTGCAAGTTTAATACTTGTTGATTCTGGAAACAGCGTACCACATAGTAGTGAACTTATCACACTTCCTATTGGAGTCGGTCGTCGATCACGAAGTGAATCATTTTTATCAATGTTACGCTTTCTTGTTCAACTGCCTGTCAAAGAAAGGTTGGTTTCAAAAAATGCTTTTTGTTACGTAATCGAGTTTCTGCCTTTGACATATTTCTATTCTCAAGGTGCTGATTATTCACATTAAGACATTAAGAAAGCAGAGTTGAGCGAAGAAATATTTCTTTTCGACTAAATATAAATTCATTACCACTTGATACCCAGATTCTATGGTCTACCTGAAGCACATAAAAGTGATTTACCTCTTCGACTAGTCTCAGATATGGTAAATTCACTTTATTACACGACAGCGAAATGGCTTCTGTGACTACTAAAGCCACTTCACAAAGTAATCGTTAAATACACCACTGAAGGTAGTTTCGAATTTTTTGACAAAATTAGAAACTTGAAAACGAATAGTAGATTTATGTTATTACATGATGTGCTCTATCGACTTATGAATGTACTTCTAACAGAAAAAGTTGGTTTTATATCCAATGAACTATGAAACCGAGGAATGGATGTTGGTATTTCCATATCTTTGTAAAAAGAACTAAGTTTAAGTACACAATTAACGTTCATTCAATGGAGTCATTTATAAACTATCTGATGGTGTTGCTATGATATCACCATTAGGCCCAGTTATATCAGATTTCTTCCTAACAAAATTAGAACTCGACTTTATGAAAATTGTGATAAATGGGCTGATATTTTATTACCGCTACATGGATTCTTTTATTATGGTCCTAAATAGAAGTATGAAAACAGAAAACATTCAAAATTTCTAACAAAGCTCATTAAACAGTTACCTTTACAAACTAACGGATACTCATCAAAGTTCCTTTACAAACACGTTTGTAACACCATCACTACTCGAAAATTCCTTGTTCCTGATATTACAGTCCACAAGCGACATAGTCATTGAGATATTAACACGGTATATATAAAAATCCATTGAAAAAACTTTCTATGCAGCTAGATTATATTCCTCGTTTGCTAACCAACCAATGATGGGTTCACAAAATTAAGATATGCTTCCTAAATCAACCGCCTCATTTTGTATTTACCTTTTCAAATGTTTTTGTAAAACCAATTATATTGAGCGCATTGCTAAGCAAATACATCATTGTATTTCTAAACATCATCCTACATAACTGATTAAAAGACTATCCAAAATGCTGTATGCTTTAACACCTAATCTACACAAGCCATCGTGTGAATGCAGAGCCAGCGCTCTAAGTCATATATAGAAATCCATGTAACTTACCATATTAATTCAGAATGCGTCGTTTACAAATTTCAGAAGTCGTAGTACTACATCTGCATAAACCTAATCTTTGCAAATATAAGAAGCTTGTTCATCCTTTCAATTTATCCTGGCCTTCTACATGACTGCTGACGTTTTATGAAAGTTGGCTCTTAGTTAATCTCAAATTTATTTCAATTTTAGTTTTAACCTGAGATGATCTGTTTTAAAATTTTGTTTGATCTTCATGAGCATCAACCTTTTCAAAATTACTATTTCATTCTATTTTATGCTTATTTAATCGATGACATAATTTTCTCCTACTTTTACATCTGATGGATTGTTATGTAACTGTGAGTAGATTTATCCAGGAATGTTGTTAACTGACTCACCATCATGTACTTAGTATTGATTTCATATTACATTGAAAATTAACATATTAGCGTAGTGCCCTGATAAAGAACTAATTGAAATAATGCATTCTATGCTCAACTCATTTCTATTTTGTTGTCTTAAACTGTTTTGTTTTGCCATTCAATGATCATAAAATTATTTAATCCACCAACTACTACCGACAAGTCACCGTTTTTATTTGTATTCGTCATGGATTGACCTCAGTTAGTTATCACTAAAAACCAAGGAGAACTGGTTATCTGTTTCGTCCTTAGGTGAGGCTTCTCAGCAATGTGCACCCACGGCCGTACCAGGAATTTAACTTTAGTCTTTCAGCTGTTGTTATAATCGCTTAACTTTCACCACCGCCTAATGTAGTCATAATGGTAGGATTGTAACTTTAACTGCTTTGTGACAAAGCGTGGCAATTATTCCATATATATATCTATATATATATATATATATATATATATATACCACAAGTTAGCTTAAATGTGAATCCTACAATTGGACACTCGTTGATTGATGCTTATCGTTAAGCGTTCGTCACGAAACCTGAAGGTCTTGAGTTAGATAGACTTGTACTTAGTATTAATTCAGTTCATGTATATTTTCATTCTACTTGAACGTATGATACATTGTAGCTGGATGGTGTTATGATTCTAATATTTATTCTGCTCTAAACAGATATGTTGTTAAAAATAATTGTGATGTTTCTTTGTAGCAATAATATACCATGCTCTAAAACGCTCGGATCATTGTCAACATTTGCAAATTTTGCTCCATTCAAATGTCAAATCAAACTACAAATAGATGATGAGTTTCGTTTAGATTCTAATTATCGTTCAAGTCTATTGCCGAATTGGTTGTCACATTTAGTTCTTTGGGAGCATAATGAAACTGTTGAATCAATCTTAGAATCAGAATCTGCCAAATTTTCTTTGCAGCGATATTTTACAACTCAGTTGGAACCTCTATTTCAATCTTCACCATTCTATACAACTTCTACTCAATGGCAGTGTGTTGTAAAAACACCTACAGAATGGTTACCTAATGTGGATGCTATTTCTTTGACTCTATTACCTAAAACACAAATGATTTTACAGCTGGTTAAAGGTCATTTATCTGCTATTGAACAAACAGAAAATTCATCATTAATTGCTCAAATGCCATTGCTTCCATTACCAGGCATTAAATTACTTGTTCCTCCTGCTCTAAAACTACAAGAGGATAGTCACCTATCTTCTTCAAAAGATTGTAAGTTTTGTTGCTGTTTCCGCTAATTTATAATATGCAATATTTATGAATTGTGTCGTACTTGGAAGCTTTCTGAAAGTCAGTCATGGACAATGTTAAACTGAGCACATATTTCTAATAATTTACGCTGTTGCATTTCACCTTACAGGGCAAGTTAGATGAATTGAGTAGTAAACAAGGATAAATAACGACATCCATTGTGGTAGAAATCTTAATAGTTTTTTTGAAGGGAATGAGTGACATCAAAGAGGAAATGCAACCTCGCAAGTGCTGTCAATTTTTTCTTATGTTACCCAAGGTCTCTAGCCATAGATTGCAGTGATCATACGGATCTCAACCAAGAGATTTTCACTCCATGACACTGCTCAGGAGTTTGAACCGCTATTTTATAACTTTATAAATAATACTGAGCTAAAAATGGTGTTACTGAATATAGTGAGTAACCCGCTATCAGTAATATGTTACAAGCCTACTACTTAAAATATCTTGCTAAATTCTATCTGGTGAGCTTATCCATATACTCATTGATGAAGAGTTTTACCTGCATTTCTTTGTCGCACGCATTGTTAAGTGTAGCCATTTTGTAAAAATGACTCTATTTATTCCCAGCTTATTACTGTTAGAAGTTCTTGCAAATCAGGGCATTTCTTGTTGTTGGTTATTCAGCATTATAATGTTATCTATAGAGTTTGTTCTTTTTTTATCAACTTTTAGCTTACCATCTTTGGATTACTCAGGCAGACCATTTTATTCAACGATTATTGATTTTTATTCCACCAGCTACGTCATTTGCACTGAGTATGCAGGAATTAGGACCAGATAAACTTTTAGTTCGATCACAAGTGCCTAGTATTTTAGAGGTTACTGAACCACCACGACCTGTTCATAGTTTGCTTGAAATTGTAGACACTTATAAAGAATATAGCCGAACTTTATCTTCACTAGCTTCTACTACATTGGCGTCATATCCTAGCAGTGTAACAATTGAACTATCGAATTGGCTTCATGTTTTTGACGAACAAATTGGTAAAATTGAAGACGATGTTCTCTCAGATTTCAATCCATCTTTATTGAAACATAAAGTTCTATGGTTAGTACAGATGAAATGTATACCTAGTGATTCACGTAAGTTGTTTATTTTTTTATTTAAGGTATCGTTTTTCTTTGAATATTTATTGTATTTTAATTTGCTAATATCTCTAATTATTCATTCACATCGACTTTATCAAGTATTACAATTTATCAGTCGATTGTCTCGTTGGAGCGTTAATTTACAAGTATGTTTAAAGTTATGTTGTAGCTGACAAATCAAATCCACAACGTTGTATCGATGGTGTACATATTTCAACTGTGATTGGTCATTTACAATCCTTAACAGTGTTGATAGGAGGATGCAAGCACTTTCAAATTATTATATGTATACCAGTTTCAAAAGTGTGGCTGACTGTACTCAAAGTATAACGTTGTGGCGTTAGACACGGTTAGTATGAGCTGTATCGAGCTGTTAAGACGGGTGCTAGATCCTAAAAATAATCAGTCATTCAAAAAATCAAGTAATATACTTTTTATTGATTTTCGACTGACTCTCATCAGAATTACTTTAATCCAATATGATGACTTTAGTTATAATCATTGTATCAATTTGTTGGGGATGCTAGACCCCCAGAATTCTGTTGGTAAACCTATTATTTTCACTATTCATCTGTAGGCACTTGAATTCCAGATTTTTGCGCCAAAAGCGCTCATTTCACCTTCACTTTGTGTTCCCCACCTGGTAGGACGTTAAATCTCATTGATTCATTGTTTATTTTACTATGCTATTTGTGATACCCCTAAGGGTGTTCTCTTTTTTGTTATATATACATGAGTTGAGCGCTTGTTATTCGTCTGCCTGTAGAATTTAACGGTTCTTGCTGACGTTGGACTTCTTCTTGTAGTTAACTGGGCTGTGGTACAAAGTAATAGCTAGCTATACCTGTTATTGTGTCGCTGGTCATACTCTCGTTAGCTACTATTGGGGTGTCATCATAATTCGCAATCCCTAGCACAATTCAATGTAGTTTTTGCATAGTAACCGTTCTTATCGATTTTGTAATGTTTATTCAACAGGATTTTTTTAATAATCACGAATTTTATTATTATCTATTGACATGCGTTGTGTGCTGCTTGTGAATCACACGTTTCATGCTCATGCTGGACATTTCTTTCTAGTTAGCTGTCTCGAGGCGCAAAGAGCAACTTAGCTTCATCAGTGTCATTGTGTCACCGGTCAGCGTTTTCGATTCGCTTGTATCAAGGTTTATTATGATCTCGGAAGCATATTGCAGTCACACCTTGCTGACAAGTCCCAATTAGGATGTATTACCTGTCCGGAATTTCATTTTCTAGCTACAACTCAACTCTAAGTGACACTTTATTGCTTACTCTCCGATCATTCCTATTTTCATGACCAACTTCTTGTAATCAGTTGAAGTTATTTGCTCGTAAGTGCTAATCGTCAAGATACCTCATCATGATTTCGTTTCTAATTGGGTCTCATTATAAGCATATGAGTCTACTATTTCTTAATTAATGTCCCTTTTTAACATAACATTTCGATGTCCAAACAGATAGTTACTATATTTGTGCTCTCATTACCTTTACGCGTTTCAATTTCAGCGCTCTGTTTATGAAGTTTACTTCAATGAGAACGTGTTTTAAAGAGAAGTTTTTAAGGTACCCCCGTCTATTACTAAAGACAACTTCCACAATAAAGTGTAATAAAAGACCACACATGGCATCAAAAAATAGCGATAGTCTTAATGAACTGTAGATCTAATAGTACATCCCAGGGATCAATCAAAAGTATCGCATTAAAATACAAGGAGGTTATAGCATTCATTGAATTAGTTACAGAAGAGTATGGATACAGAACGGTACCTAGACTTTACATGGCATAGGATACCATTTAGATTTACACCATTTTTAGAAACCTATAAATTCTATGTAACATTTGCATCTACATTGTATTGTCAAGTCACTGTTTTTTATAGGATACCATTTCATGCATGTTTACTGAAAATAGCGTTTACATACGAATTGAAGGCATTAGTTGCTAAAATTCTTAATGCAATTAAACCGGTTAGTAATTTGTCATTGTAATCAAATACTAACTGGATTGATTTTAAGAAATAGAACCACTGTGTTATGTGAATATGTATATTCCTAAATCAAATTTGTTAATTTTTTAATAAACTAGTATGTTTTTGGGTTACTTATCAGTCAACAAAGATGGAAATGGTGATCAAAATATAGCTTCTACTTTTGCTTATCGCTATCACTATAAGAGTTACTTGTATTCTGATAGATTTTGTTCTTGTAATAGTTAATAATCTTCATTTTACTTGTTAAAAGCTTGTAGTTCTAGAAGAGGTTATTACTGTGTAGTTTACTGTTGCTAATTAAAATGATGACTTGTAACTGCAAATCCTATTCTGTGTTATTCATCTCAGTAAATATACAATCAGTACTAATACAAACAAATCAACTTCTTATGTTCTAAAATTTCATGCAGTTTTTACTAAATAAACCACTTATCTTTCAATAAGATAGTTTCCCTGTTTGAACTTCATTCGCACTTATTCTAGTTCCGATAGTGCCACTAACGCACGTGCGTTGAAAAACGGGACTCGAATTTGGGTACTTAAAACTGTGTATTTGGTAATTATTGTCTACTTATTCTAATTTTTCACTACTTTGCTATCTACTTGCATGTCTCACTTTTTGTATTATTTAAAGCCATTGATACTGTAGTAAATGTCGTTGTTAGCCTTCGTTCAACCGGTCAACATATTGAAATTCCTGTACGAGTCACTATACCATCTATAAGCCAATTAGATGGTAAAGAAATACCAAATCCCGGATCATCATTTTCCTTTTTAACTTTCTCTTGGGTTCATTTATTTGCTATGATGCTGATCACGTTGTTTATTGCTATTATCGGTAAGTTGTTAAATGATGCTTTTTATAAAAACTACTAACCTCATTTGATATTCCTGCATTCAAGCAAAAGTTCCACAGAATTAAAATAGATTGTATGTGGAGAATGCATAAAATAACTATTCACTCGACAAATATATAGAGGTGTATAGAATATACGAACACAGAGTTATAATCACTTATTAAATTAGGTTAAAACTATGGCAAAACTACTGATTGGATTTATCACTTTTGGAAACATGAAAATCAACAGCCAAAGAATGGCGTAAGGACGATCTTGAGCATTTCTTAAAATATCAGCGACAAGTAGTCATTTTAGTTAGATTAAGATAGTTTTGTAGAGACAGGTATCAAGTTCAGTTAATTCTGTTCACTAGTGATTGATGTCGATTAGGTACTACTAAAAACCGGGGAGGGGTGATGGATAGCCGTCTCATCTTAGTATGGGGTTTTTCAGCAGTACGGACTCTTGATTCTACCTGGAAATCGAACCCAAGGCATTCATCTCACGGCTAACGCTTAACCATCTGGACCACTGGTTTTGATTGGCACCTAACCGACATCAGTCTGTAACAAATATTATCAACTAAATAGTTATGTTTCCAGTTACCAATGTCTTTGAAAATTTTAGTGTGAGCTCATTAACCTTATGAATTTATATCTAGTCTTAAATAATCAGAAGATAGTAATTGTGAATAAATATTGTATCGATAAAGAAGTATCAGTAAGTTTGTACAGATCTTCCAGTATTGATAAAATTATTTATAATTTCTAAAAACTTTTTTCTCAAGAAATCCATACAGCCATATAACAATCCTGTTCTAAAACCATTCATTGGGATCCAAATGGTTTTTTTCCGTCTTCAATTCGCTCATTATTGTAGTCCAGAGTTGTTATTATCTCAGGATTAAGGATAACGTTAGGTTATATTTCGGTTCAGTGTTAGTTTAAGTCAGGGGTTTTGATTAAGGTAGATTTGGCCTGTATGATATGCTTCGTTCGCTCACCATTAATTTAGTATTTGAAATGTTTGTCTCTTTAATTTTTTACTATATGATGTCAAAAATTAATTTTATTTAATAGCTATTAGTTTACGATAAGTGATTTCTAATCGGCTCTGTTTCTCTGTAGATTGAAGTTAATTGGCTAAGGTTGCTATTCTTTCTAAGCACTTTAAGAGTAGGCGAAGCTCGTTCTTATACTATACCGTATTTGATATGATTCCTTGGGTTGGGATGGGCTTTGGTCACCTATACTTCATTGCTTCTATAAAAGTCGATAATTAAAAACACGTAATGTTAACAATCCACAAATAGATATTAAAAGATTCTTGTTGTGATTTGTTTTCATCACAAGTCGGTTTTAATTACCCACTCCACCTACTGAGATGTACATGCTTTATGAGATTATGTAACTGCTTACTGAGTCCGTTTTCATAGTGCTGGGTTCTTTACGCTTTCTTAAATACCCTATGAAATTATACGATGTAACACAATATTGTTGAATTCATGTTTTTAGAGCCTGAAGATGAATATATCTAAAACATTTGTTTGCCCCAACATTTTTTGTTTTTTGTTTAATTTTATGTCTTCAAATTACTCATTACAGCTTTTTGTTTGCATACTTCTGTTCTAATATTTGTTTTTTTCTTCATTTATAGTGCATATTATATTGCGCAGTGAAACATTAATAAGTTCTTCGAATGGTTCAAATATTGGAAAATATTCACCTAGTCCTCTTCCTCCACTATCACCTAATAAAGAAGGATTAGGTCGATCACCACCTGGTCGACAACTATGGAGTAATAACTTCATTCCTCGTGGTGGAACTCTTAATACATTTTCGTCATTTGGTGGTGGTGGTGGTGGTCTACGCTGTGGAAATGTTTCATCTCCAATATATCCACAAAATCTATCCCCAAACAGGTCATACGGTAATAATAATCCTCAACGTGTCTCTCCTAGATTTGATCTTAGTACAAGTGGTGATCTTGTTAATGATGAGAGAAGATGGCGCCAAGCTCTTAGTGGTGGTACCATTAATCGTTTAAGAGATAGTTTTTGAAGGATGAGACATTTTTTCTATTTATCCTTATTTATTACAATGTATATGTATCTGTAATACAGATTTTATCTCACATATAACATTCCTGTTAAAAAATTTTGCTTGTATTAAACATTTTTTTAATATTTTTTGTAGTTAATATTGTTATTGTTACTAAGTATATTATTTTTTATGGGTGTTATTCAAAAGCATTTACTATAGACTATTTATTTATGCCCAGGCTTAACTCCATCTTCTACTATTATCTCGAGTAATTTTTCCCTGCCATTTTAATGTTATCTTTTTAAAGAAAACCTATTATAAATCATACCATTTGCCTTCTTCATTAAACAATTGGTTCTATCTATTAATAATGACTATTATTGTTGAATATTATGAAGAATGCACTTGATGATTTGTCATTTTGTATTTTTTGGAGATATTAATACTTTCAAGGTGTCCTCTAAACCATTCAACATTAAACGTAATCTTTTTGCCATTAGCATGGAATATTCTCTTATTTGGAGTTAACTGCTGTCCGTTTCATATTCAATATTATTCTTAATTCTAACGAATAAAGGAAACAGTTTAATAGAATTATGTCAAGACTACCGCATATTTTTAGCAAGTACAAACTTCAAGCATAAGGAGAGACTTGGTTTAATCTGGCGACCTCTAACATCGATACAACGATGGACACGAATAGACCACATTGGCATCAGCGGCGAGACCTGTTAGGTTGACCCCAGATATCTTTAAGCATAGTAGTCCACTTCTATTAGGTAGGTTGACTGATATACTAGATGAAGTGTAAGAACTGAACGTCATCCCTTCTGTATGATCTAGTTCGCTGATCTTTCCAGTTTGTGAAACAGAACAGAAATCTCTTTATGATAACCACAGAAGAGTCTTTTCTACTAATAGACTGTCTCGACTATTATCATCTGTGACCATCCGAAGTTTACCTGGCACACTTCATCACTTTCTGGAACAGGCATACTTACCGACGTCCAACAATATTAGTATTCCTTGACTCGGAGGCAGATTTTGACTCTTTAAATCGAAAATTTCTGTGGTAGTGTTTCTCATTAAAAGGAGTTCCTAAGAAGTACATTAACCCTTTAAACTCTCTCTACTCGAACACGGCTGGTCGAGTTAAAGGTTATTGCGATCAATCAACGAAATTGTCAGCCTTAAGTAGGGTTCGTCCCTTTTTATCTAATTTCGTCATAAATGATCCCTTAGAAGTCTCACTTCATTTAACTCTAGGAATTAATCTGTTTCCCGGGAGCCTACCTGAAAACTTAGGACATGCTGATAATATAGTCTTATTTGGTGATCCTGACAATATGCAACGTTTCAAGAACACCTTTCAAGCATACACAAGATACGTTTGTCTCCATCCAAATGCAAAATGTTACTCTGGGACTGATCTGTTTTATCATCTAAATTAGTCATTGGAAGTGAAATAGTTGTATGTGTTGATCACTTTACTTACCTCTGGAGTCTGATTAGCCCTTGTTGGTAGGCGTCTGACGAAATCTCAGCGCTGATTCAGAAAACTCTCTTAGGTTATACCAACGTACGTCACTTTTCATTTTGGCAAGATATCTGTTTTTTCAATGAAATGCCGATTGTACTGAGTAGTCGTTGTCTCTGTTTTAACAAATGGGTGAGCAGCAGGTCACAAAAATGGGTGATATACGTGGACTTGAGGTGTTTGACTACAGAAATAGTATAATTAACTCCCGTATATCATGAAATGACGTATTAAGCACTGTTAACGTTAGACACAGAGTACTAGGAACATTTGGCAAGCTAATCTAAGAGGTGGTAAATCTTCATCGACTGAAAAGGTTGGGATATGCACTACGTATGCCTGCTCCTTTGCTTAATTTGATATGCGTTGTTGGTTGGTGTAGTTGTGGGATGGAATTAAAAGAGAGGTGATCAGAGAAAAATGATGACATCAGTACATAAATTTTTTGACTGCTAGTCTGGTAAATGTAGACGATGTGATTTACATCTGCGTGATAATAGCAATCAATGGATAGAGACATTCGGTGACAAAGTTCATAGTCGATCATAATAACGAAAATGTATTTACTCTCTATCTTCATTTAGATCTTAAGTTGCATTATTCTTTCATACATACCTTTATTTTACCGCACCATATTATATTCAGTTATCATGTTATTCTTATGAATTCTATCATATCACGCTAATACAGTATGACGACTTAAACCTGTGAGCATATATGCCAGGTTCTATATTGTTAATGATCAAGTGACTGACCTACAATTAATGTTGTTATATGAATAATTATTTTTGGAAGATACTTAAATGAAACGCTCATCTTGTTGTATCTAAGTCAAAGAATCAACTTTAAAGGTATATTATGACTTAGTATTTTTTAAATCTCTAGATCAAGGAATGTAGTTTATGTGTGATGTATTCTGTAGTAGTTCTATAATACAGAATTTATTTAACAAACAATAAAATTTCATCTATTCAACTGGTTCCAATGTTACAGAAATAAGAAATAACCATTCCAATTGAAATAAAAATCTAGTTTTAAGTAGAAAAAAAATTCATGTACAGATTTAATGATTTAAATTATTACTGAAAAGTATTCCAAGTTATTCATCGATTAGATATTTCTATAAATGATACATAGAATAATTATTTCTTCATTATTTTCTAAAGAAATCCAAAAAACAAAATTATAATGTTAAACTACTTATAAAAATTATAAAGTAGTTTAACTAGAAAATTAATTCAATTAGATGCCTTTTATAGTTGCCTATGATAACAACAGATCTGAATACTGGCTTAGTATCCTAATATGTCTTTACTTGTAATATAATAAATTGTAAGTTCATTTGTAAACCAATAAACATTAGTTACATCTTAAAAAAGGAATAAATACAGTAAAATTTAGAAGGACTGGGAACCTGACATTACCAAAAATTTGTATTTGTCTAATAAAGTTTCATTAAAAACAAAGGAGTGTATTTAGTCTAGCAAACAACTAGTTACAGGCATGATACTGACAGAAGATAACAGTCAATTAACCTATTCTCCTTCTTGGCACTAATAAATTTGTTTTTTCTCTTTTTATCTTTTACTCTCAATTATCATATTGAACATAGATTGTTATCTTTTAACTACCATCATGTTTAGTGTATAGCACAGAAAACTATAAAATAAAATGATTTATTTCCTTTCAGGCAAAGAAAAAGAAAAGGTGAAGACAACTGAATTGTCACTTCATGATATCTATTAATTATCTTTTCTCTATACAAATGTATGCATATATTCTTGTCATCGTTTAAACAAAGATGAAAAATTCAATTGAAATGACCACACACGAGTTGACACAACTATACTTGCATAAACATTAAATGAATGCATATGAATAATCATTTCCCACAACTTCATAAATTTTTTTTCGAATTTATTCTGTCATTTAACTAGTGATAGTAAGGAATAATAAACATAAGGTATCATATTCATGTTGATGATGATGACGATTGTAGTTTCAATAAATGCAACTTCATATTTTGAATGTACCTACCCTAGAACCATTGAACGACAAATTTTTTTTCAGTTTTTCGAAGCATATTATAAGAAACTAATCCCTCTAACACTCCAAAAGTTGACTGAATTTAAAATTAACGACAAAACACTAGTACTCTGTCTTATCAATATCTACAGCTGTTAAGGTAATTACAAGGTCTAACTCTGGCCTATGTATTTAATATGAGCTAAGTGATTAACCTACTTTTATCACAATAATAAAAATTAATTGACTGATTTGATGTTCATCATGTCTTTTACAGTGCTGATTGGATTCTGTCGGTTGAGTTGTAGTGTAGCCGCTGGTCTAAGTGATTTGACATCACTGGCACTATAGTGAGATATACTTGATGAATATCAAACTTGTAATTATACTGGCCAACTAGTGTATGCATCTCAGTCACACAACGGATCAGTTGCACAGCGAATATCTCAGTGGTAATGGTCACAAATTGTGTAACTGCTTAGTCAGTGATTCAACCCTCAGGTAGCATAGGTTTCTTTAATGATTGCTCTGCTGACGAGTATCGAAAAGTATGAAACCTGTGTGAAGAGGATTCTGGTAACCACTCCCTAGGCCCCCCCCCCCAATTATATCCTTTCCTCCATTTGTATTCTTTATTCACAATCTAATTATCTCGTTCCAAGTTCTTTTAGATTCATCTCATATTACGTAATAAACAAATTATTTTAATTACTTTAAAACTTTCGATTCATTTGGTATATTTTTCCAAATAATTGATTCTTTAGGATAAGCTTGTATTTTCCCGTTGATTTATAATGGACTGAAGCTGGTCAGTCTCTGTTGCCATATGTGCATCCTGAGCGGATTGCCTCGATATAGCGTTACTACACAAGTTATGTATTGAAGTTGGATTGTGACTGGAAAGCGGAATCCAGGACGCGCGTTACGTCCTATTTGGGAATCATCGGCTGGATATACCTTCATCCTAATGTTGATGTTCACATTGGGATTCGAACTCAGTCCGCTTCGTGTCAAACGCCACCGCGTTCACCACTACGCTACTGTGTCCAGACAGTCACACTTGTGCAACGGGTATATATATAATTAAGATATATATATATATCAAACAACAGAATAGTAAATGATTATACGTATAAAGTACTAGTCAACAGATTTGTAATTAATTAATTATTACTTAGGACTGAAAAGAGGTACAATTACAATTAGTCGGTCAATTAGTCATTTCGTTTGGGTGAATATAAAAAAAGTTCATTGTTTCAATCACTGTTAGTTTTGACTAGTTTTATGGGACCATCTAACACAGTCGAATAAAATTCAATGTATTTTAAGATAAATTCAAACAATAATCTAGAATATTTTTTTTTTGAAAAGTAAAATTTTTCATTACAAGTAGAAGTCAGAATGTGCATTTAGATTTATTTGGTTTTCATCATTTTTTGGATGTACTTTTATTTTAGTAATATCCATACCTATATTCAAATTCACTTCATATTCTCAAAAAAATGATAGTGTTATTCACACTGTACTCCTGTATTCAGACAACAATACTTATGTAACAGTTATATTGTGGTGGATACTGCTTACAAGGTCATCAATAAGTAGTAAGTAGCAGAGCGTCAAAGGAAATTAGGAAGAATCAGTAAACAGCATACAAGGCGAGTTGCAAGGTGGCAAGAAGTAAAGCATGGTTAAAATACAGAGGAAAATCGAAAACAATCAAGAGAAGCAAGCTAATAAACGACACAGTCCAGAGAACGCGGAGGATGTGCAAATTGATGATTAGAAGTAATGTATGTAATATTTATGACATTCTCTGTTTTCCCCCAATATAACTAATTTGTATGAGAATATATCCTCTTGTTGTAGTTGTGTATAAGTTAATATGATCAATCTCTATTGACATATGTTCGTCTTCATTAAACTGCATCATTATGCTGTTTATTCACTATCTTTATTAAAAGTTAAATAGATAGAAACTTATATAAATTAAATGACTGACTTTTATGTCCTGACAACATCAATAAATTAGATTTCATAGTAGAACAATGCACATAACAGATAGTATAATGAAATCAGTTTTGAAAAGAAACTTTTAAAACAATCATATAGAAACTGAAAGTTAATAGTGATAAACTTTTCTTAATGAAAATAGGCAATAACATTGTTGAATCATGCATGTATGGTATAATAAACTGAAATATTATATAACTAATTAAAGGTACATCCAGCCGATGAGCCCCAAATTGAACGAAACGCGCGTCCTAGATTCCACTTGCCAGTCACAATCCAAATTATATAATACTTGTGGGGAATTCGCTATATCCAGGCAATCCGCTCAGGATGCACATATAGAAACAATTACCGACCAACTTCAGTCTATAACAAATCAACGGGAATATACAAGTTTACCCTAATATTGTTGAATGTTTTGAATCATGGTATTTTATGTATACAAATGCTTACCACATATCATCCCTTATGCTAGAATCTGTTACTATAATAATAACCATCAATTCTACTAAGTAAATGTGTGATTAACGTACCACAATTAGGTATTTTTTATGATAGTCTACTTGACATGTTTGTGTAGTTATGCACATCTCAACGGAAACAAAGTATTTTGTTTGTTTTTTTCATAACTTATATGTATATGTGTGGTAAAATTGCAATTTTAAAGTAAGTTGATGTGATTGTTTCAAGAACAGAACAAATCAATCAGTCATTTACTACATGAATAGAAATATAAAATTCGATTTTGATATCACGAATTGATCTGAATCAGACAACCATTGATCACATGGAAGCACTGGACAGCTGTTTCGTCCCAGTATGGGACTCCTCAGCAGTGCGCACCCACGACCCCGTCGGGGATCAAACCCAGGACCTTCTGGATCCGCGGCGAACGCTTTACCATTGGACCACTGGGTCGGCTCCCAACGGTTGATATAAAATATAAAATAAAACAACTTCTAACCTAACTTCAGGAGTTAATTCCTGGAGTACTAGTAAAAAGATGCTACCAATGGTGTACAGTCACACCAGTTGTTAGGCGGTAACAACCGATTTTATGAATTGACTGCAGCTAGAAATATCAACTACCTGAAAATGTCTCAATGATCTACCAGTGAAGTTTTCGCCGGAAAATCTACGAATCTTGGTCTCAGTCCCCTAGTACTATTGTCGATGCTTACTGCTAAGAAACTGCATACTATGACAGCTATACAATGCCAGTTTCTGAAATTTAATGGATATCTAACTCAAGCTTACTATATCATCTTTATAGGCATAATATTGCTAAAAATCTCGAATTATTTAGGTGGTTTAGTAGAAATTTCGCATAAATGATGAATAGTTTACATCTGATAACTTTATTTCACAGTACAAACAACAAATTCAACCTAGTGATTCAAAAAGCGGAATAAGTAAAATATATTCACGTAAATTAAATTCCCCTCTCCCCCCCACACACACACACACCATTTTATCTTTAACAATAAGATATTTAAAACAATTAGTCCCTATGATAAGTTTTGATAATGTAATAAGAAGACGAATTTTATCAGAGCTATGTGATATATTTGCGCAATACATTTCAAACAATCTGATCACACATACACTTGTTAAGGCATTTATATACGAAAAATAAAAGGTCACTAGACAATTAACAGTATAAGCTAAGTAAACAAAGATAAGTAAACGAAGATAATAAAGATTACAATGTAAGTAACACTCTACCAAGGTAGGTTGAGGGAAAGTACAAATTGTTTTTGAACACACAAGGGGGGGGTTTGAACTTCCGTATAGCTAAGGTTTCAACAAACTTTAGTATACGTCCTAAAGCACTTTTATACAACACCACAAAAGATGATTTGATACCAACTATGTGACCTGTCTCAACTAAGTGTTTAGAAATAGACGATGAAGGTTGTTTATCCTGTACTTTTATTTTTCACTTCGAGTCCATTAGTTTTTGGAGCTATTTAGGTATATGTTCAGCTACCCTTACATGCCGACCACGATTGCTCCTCCTTATGTATGTGTATCCAAACGTACACGTAAATTGATTGATGCAGTGAGATGTGATGCATTCGTTTACGTGCTGTTTAGTCTTATTGTGGATCATTAACCTACTACAACTACCTTAGCATCATAAAATGTTCTGTTAACAACTGACTTAAGCTCTGATAAAATTCGTCTTCTTATTGCATTATCAAAAAAAAACAATAAGATAATTTGATTGGATATATCACATATTGATGTTGACAGGGTACTATTAACAACAAGGGAGCACTGGGCAGCTGTTTCGTTCTAGTGTGGAACTCCTCAGCAGTGCGCACCCACGATTCCGCACCAGGGGCTTCAGGTTGACGCGAACACCCAACCATCTGCACCACTGGTTTGGTATCCAATGGTAGAATTCCCACTTCCATCAATAACCATCTCAATTGAACAACAAGATAATCGATTTCAGTTACTATTTAAGCCATTGTTGATTATATTTATCACTTTTCATTAGTGTTGTTTTTTTTAAGTTACTTTATTGACATCTATACAAAGGTAACAATTTAATATAAATGAATACTTTAAACAATATTACACTATAGATTTTGTTTCGTATTCCTTACTTTTTTCTCAATTTTTGATTACAATTAGGGGGGGAGGGAAGTTTGTAGAGATAGTTAACTGTTAATTTTGATATCACGAATTAATTTGAATCTGACAACTATTGATCACCTGGAAGCACTGGACAGCTATTTTGTTCTAGTATGGGACTTCTCAGCAGTGCGCATCCACGACCTCATCGGGGGTTGAACCCAGGACCCTCTGGCTCCATAGCAAACGCTTTACCATTGGACCATTGAGTCGGCTCCTAACGATTGATATTTCGAATTCAGCCAATTTGGTGATACGTAGCGCGACCTCCTTTTTATTTTGGAAAAGAGTAAAACATTTAAACATTAAATTGTCAAATAATTGAATTATTTAATTATTCAAAATTAACATTTTTAAAATCAATTATTTTTATTACGTAATCATTCATTCAAATCAATAATGTACACATTATAAATAGTAATAATAATAATAATAATAATAATAAGTTGTATTTAATTATATAATAATTTTAAAGTGAATATATACTTCCTGTCTTTAGGGAATTGAATAATTCTACAAAAGAATCAAAATAAACAAATAATAATGATAATATAGATTATTGGAGTATTTTTTTTCGATTGTTGTTGCTATTGTTTAAGTTATCAATGATAATTGTTTATTTCTGTTATGTCATAAAGAAGCTAACAATGAAATTTTGAAGAAGAAGAAGAAGAAGAGGAAGAAAAAAAAGAAAAAACACATTAAATATAAAATTTAAAAAAAAGAAAAAATAATAAATAGTTAATTCTATAATCTAATTATATATTTGATTATTGTTAATGTTTATTTTATAAAGAATAAATATAAATAATGTATAAAGATATAAACAAGTGAATTCTCTGATGATTGTTGTTAATGTTATTATCATCAATATCAAGTGTAGGGTTGAGATTATGAAAAAAAAACAAAACACAATCAAGCATTAACTTGATGTTAATATGATGACCATTATAATGGTAGGTAAAAATGATTCCATTGAATAGATGTATATATTTTATCATTTTTCAATAGATACGTTTTTATTGGTATTGAAATCAATAATGATGGGTAGATAACATGATTATGTAAGAGTAAGCTACTTAGTTTCGATTGTATTTCCATATGAATATGTATAATAGATACTGATATATACATGTATATATGCTAATATATTTTTATGGTGTATGGTATATATATATATATACATGTTATTAAAAGAAAAAAAAGGTCTATAATTAGATTATTCAAACATCCGGTAATAGAGATGAATATACATATGTAGCTTATTGGATTTGATAAAAATGCTTTTATAATAAAAATATGATTGTAGTTTAGGTTTTTATTGTTAACAATGGATTCGTTAAATTTATTTGTGTTTATGTTACTTCATTGTGACAAAATAAACCAAAGAAGAACATTTTTCTTCCTGCAAAACAAAAATTACCTGCTACTCTCAAGTTACTTGAACATAATTTCAAATTTAAATCGTCAGCATCAACGTAGGTGGCATTCAATAGAGATAAAAAAACAAAAGCTTTAAAATTACTTACTTCGTTGAGTTGAATTGCAACTGGCAAACGGAATACAGGAGACACGTTTCGTCCTAACTGGGACTCGTCGGCCGGATGTACCTGCATCTCAATGTTAGTGTTCATTCCGGGATTGAAACTCAATTCGTTTTATGTTAAAGGCCACCAAACAGGACAAAACCTGCTTCCTGGACTCTGCTTGCCAGTCACAATCCACTTGAAACAATACTTATAAACTATCGGTATATCGGGACGATCCAATCAGGATTCATATATGGTAAAAGAGACTGATTAGTTTCAGTCTATAACAATTCAACGGGAAAATCCAAATACATTCGAATCACTTACTTGATTGTAACAAAACAAAGGAGGTTGTCTTGAATAACCTTCTTTTTTAAAAAAATTTGTTATATTTTCTCAAGTCCTCATTCATAGTTAGCTTTCATGTTCTAATAGATGTTTTCAATGTAAGCAGTAATGAATATTTCATATTGTTCAGATAATATCAATTCTATTTCATTGACTTTGTTAACATTTATCATGAATTTAAGATAGTTATTGTTCCCGGACAATTTATTCTCCATCAAAACTTTCAATAAACTAAGAATGATGACATTTTTCGTTGTATTCTCATCAGCTACATACAAGTTATTACTAGTAGAAAACTTAACATATTAGTATGCATTATCAACTGAAATGTGCATCAGATAACAGTAGATTGTTTAGATGATGAATTGTAAAGAACCTTAATTTAGTTGAATGATTATTTTAAGAATAGAATTACGTATTACTTAAAAGATCCATTATGCATATAATGAAACCAATGTAAGCGATCGAATAGGTATGATGATTGCAGAGAATACTGGAAAAGACTTGGTAATGTCATTATGAATAGGAATTTATTCTGAGTGAATGATGATTAGGAAACAAAATAGAATCGTAAGAATGCAAATCACTGAATTGTGGTCATAAAAAAAATGGAAAAGAAAATAGAGTTATGAATCTACTGTTATTAGAGTAATTCAAGGTTAAATACTGGCTCCTTTGAGATATCAGACGAAATCCATTTATACCATAGTGTCTCATTTGAATTTGAACAATTTATAGCTCTGCTGTGATATGATACAGTAAAATATCAAGTTTACAACCCGTCAGTGAGAGTTGTCCTGTTATGCACTTATGAAACTTCATCTGTTTGAACTGAGTATGTCTATTGACTTTTCTCTTTCATCAAATTTTCCCGAAAAGATTGAAGGTATTCAGTAGCAACATGACATCAGTAATACTGAGATTCAAGAATATGTTCGGGCTCAGTGATGATAACTAATCTGATGTCACCGTCTTGGGACAGTGGCATGGTTAAGTTTTACAAACGATATATTAGGAACTTCCACATAGCATATTATTTCCCAAAAATGGGAGTGGGTGGAGAAAGCGGATAGGTGGTAGGTTTATGATATGACACCGTGAAATTAAGGAAAGTTAAGTACAATTGCCCTTTGTCGATTCATCACGACACTCTAGATGAACTCGTAGAAATGGTGCAACCTATTACTTTGGGATGTTTTCAGACATGCTTCAAAATAGAAGATAACTATAATCCCGACGTAGTCTTCTTTAACATTTATCATGAAATCATTGTAATCCCTCGATGAGTAAAGTAATTCTTTGTTGTATTTTCTTCCGAAGTGTACCGCTTATTTAATTTTCTTGGTCTGCCGTTACGCTATATCTTTTTCATTACTATATACTGCTCTCTTAAATTTCTTTACAATACTATATTTTTGTTCCAATTGCATGGAGCATACATTTTTGGTGCCCAGCTGAGCCGTAATATTTTTTTATTGAATTGTATAAAATTTCATGTCGATGATAAACTACTTATAAATTAATTTAGTATTCACATATAATGTAGTGTATTATTTTTTTTAGTAATCATATGAATAATATACTTTTCTAATATTAAACAATACCATTTATCTGTTTGAATATACTAATATGATGTATATCTTAAAAAAATGCATATAAATAGTTTTATCTTGTTCATTCGATGACTGCATTGGTAACTAAAATGTCAACAACTAAGTTTTATTCTCTGATTCAATAGTTTAAATATAACAGTGATTAAGCGTAGTATAGTCTAGTTTTAATGAATTCATGATTAAGTAGGATTCAGTATTAAATGATAAGTTGATGCACATTTCGATACGTATATGTACACAGTGATAACATGTTGATAAGTCCTACTTTACATAGTTGTCTACTTCCAATATATCCTAGAATATTCAAACTTCCCTTAAGAACCAACATAAACTAGATAACCATTAAGAGACAATAAAGCACTAATCAACTGTGTTGACTTGATTCAACAATCTTCAACGTTATATGAAGTTAAATCTATTATTTTTAAGTATCACAGAAAATGTAATTTACTGGGTTGTTATTTACAATTAGGGGGGGGGGTTGTAGAGATAGTTAACTGTCAATTTTGATATCACGAATCGATCTGAATCAGACAACCATTGATCACCTGGAAGCACTGGACAGCTATTTCGTCCTAGTGTGGGACTCCTCAGCAGTGCGCATTCATTTCAGTGCTTAACTTTTTTAGTTCAGAAACAAATGCAATCAATATTCAATACTTATTGGTTAGTATTAATTTCTAATTCAACGTGATTAACTCTATACTTTATCTGTAGGTGATATGAAAAAAGAAACGTTAGATTACATAATGCATAATTGGCCTACTAAAATTTGTCGACACTCAAATTATCCAAGCGCTATTGTTAACCTCTACAAATAGTTAGGTGATCGAACATCAAACACTTTTGTAATGAGGACGATTATATACATGAATATGCATCAGTAAGAAACGACACTTGACCTAGGTAACTCGCTAGTTGGCACTAACTAACGAGGCGTATCTCTATTCTCCACAAGACTGATATTTTTTATAGGACTTAAACCAAAATCAAGTAATTGCTTGATACGTTATCCGGGTAGGATGTAACTTTCTCTTACAGATGTCAAGTCATTGTAACCAATGTATTCATACTAAAACGAGATCATTAAAATTTGATCAGCGCTCAGATCTACTTAGAGATCACTACTCAGTTATCAATCGATTCAAGTTATGACAAGAATCTAATCATTTTTTATCGATTATGGAAAAAACATAGTACTGACTACACTCCCCAATATAAATGAACCCAGATTTTTTAAATTCATACGTTGACTGTAATGTTGAGGAGGATACCATCGTTTTTTTCTTGTAAAACTTTAATTAAGTATTTACTTATTTTCTATTTAACGAATGTAGGTATGTATGATCAACATAGAACCTGGCACATATGTGCATCAGTCTAAGTTGCCATAACTCTATGGCATCGGAAGATTTACACCACCACCATTAGTAGAAGTTACTTCAATAAAATAAAATAGTAGTTATATAATAGTAACAAGGAGTGTGAACATATAGAATATGATTCACCTAGCGTAAAAAGAAAGTTATGGGATAATTTAAAACTCACGATTTAAGGGAGGAAAAGGAGTAAATACATCTGCGTCATTGTGACCGATTCTGTGCCATGTTACTACTCAGTGTTTCTAGCCACTGGTTACGGTAATCGCTAGAATCCCATCCTGTTTAACGAATACAATCTCAAAGTCAACTTCATATTTATTCATTGTTCAATTTAATTTACGAAATATAAAAAAAATTTAGTTTTTTTTTTAATTAAACAAAAATTACAAAATATTTCAACTTAATGGCATGACTTTATTAATTATCAATGTAATTAATCCATCAAAATAGTACACAAATTTATTTGATGATCATTTAATTGTGTACTGTTTGTATCTATGATTGATAACTGTTATGGTCAATTTCCATTCCTTCTGAATATTTTCCTCTTTCCCCTCTCTGTTCTTGTTGTTCTAACAGTTGTTTCGTTGTTGTTGTTGTTGTTATGCTTTTATCCCGAATTCGAGGGTGGGTGGAGACAACCTCCCGAAATTTTCTCTTAGTTTTAACTGCTAAAAATCTTTCCCCCACCCTAATATAACTAGATTATTTCTAATCATTTAAAAATATATGTAGTAATAAATATTTTCCGCCAAACCGAATGACACTTTAATGATGATGATGACATTGATCATTTTAACCGTTACATATCTAAAATATTTCATTTTCTAGAAAAAAAGAAAACAACTTAGGTGTATTACGTTTCACTTTGGTTCATATTAAACATGAAATAAGAGCTGTGAATCTAATGAACATTAATGATGTAAAATAATGAAACACGTTTAATTCAACTATTACTAGTTTAATGAACGCTTTGTCATTGTTTTCATTTTTTACTGTATAGAAATCATTCATTCTTTATGATAATGTTCGTAGTGAATGATGATGATGATGTCGATGATGATCATAACGATGAAAAATAATAAGTGAATAACTTGATGTTACCTTCGGGAAAACCAACAATAAATGAAGTGTAGGAGAAAAATGAATGTGAAATAATGAAGGCAATTAATATATCAGTAGAAAATAAAAGTAAAGTAAAAGAAACAGAGTACAGAACCAAGTATTAAAAAAAAAACTCGCTGTTAGGTGAAATACAATATTATGAAGTATGATGCCTTACTGTTTGTATGTTACGATGAATGATACCTCATGAATCTATGTGAAATGCTGTAAGAAATATATTTGACCAATGAGATGAATGGATGTTAGTAGTTAGAGGTAGTCGATGAAAGCGCTTTACAACCTAGATTTCTCACTAGTTACCATTCGTCAGCAATAAGTATTTGGAATTTTGATGGAATTAGTGCTTCTCGTGAAATATGAACGATGATGATGATGATGATAATGATGACGGTTATGATGTTAATCATTATTTCTTTGCTCTTTATGGTTACCTTCACCCCACTCAGATAAATTCTACCTTGATCATTTTTACCGTTACATATCTAAAATATTTTCATTTTCTAGAAAAAAAGAAAACAACTTAGGTGTATTACGTTTCACTTTGGTTCATATTAAACATGAAAATAAGAGCTGTTAATCTAATGAACATTAATGATGTAAAATAATGAAACAAGTTTAATTCAACTATTACTAGTTTAATGAACGCTTTGTCATTGTTTTCATTTTTTTACTGTATAGAATCATTCATTCTTTATGATAATGTTCGTAGTGAATGATGATGATGATGTCGATGATGATCATAACGATGAAAATAATAAGTGAATAACTTGATGTTACCTTCGGGAAAACCAACAATAAATGAAGTGTAGGAGAAAATGAATGTGAAATAATGAAGGCAATTAATATATCAGTAGAAAAATAAAAGTAAAGTAGAAAGAAACAGAGTACAGAACCAAGTATTAAAAAAAAAACTCGCTGTTAGGTGAAATACAATATTATGAAGTATGATGCCTTACTGTTTGTATGTTACGATGAATGATACACTCATGAATCTATGTGAAATGCTGTAAGAAAATATATTTGACCAATGAGATGAATGGATGTTAAGTAGTTAGAGGTAGTCGATGGAAAGCGCTTTACAACCTAGATTTCTCACTAGTTACCATTCGTCAGCAATAAGTATTTGGAATTTTGATGGAATTAGTGCTTCTCGTGAAATATGAACCATCGTCAAACAGGTTCATGACTTGATATATTTTTCATATTCCAATCATAAATATCATACTTATCTAATTTTTGAAGTGCATACATCGTAGTATGCTTTAATCATGTATTCTACTGATAAAACCATATGCATTTATAACCACTGGTCTAACTTCTTTTGCGCTGATTTAAGGTTTGTAAACTCAAGAATTTAACTAATTAAGAGCATTCTACAGACAATCTGAGGATTAAAAAATTGTCAAACGTGGCTATTTAATGGCTATTTAAATGGCTGGATGTATCAGAATCGGGAGAAGTGCTTTAAACTCTACCACGAAATTCAATGCAAGTAATTTATATTTCACAATACACAAAAAGTGCAATATATTTACCTTTATGTACTCCTCATGATGCTCAAAATAATGAATGGTTTACTGAATAATAGTCTAGCTAGAGAATTCTAATATAATAACGACTTCTACATATAACTTCCTTATAATCATATAAAGAGAGGGAAGGCTAATAGAAATTGTCACCACGTAACTGCTTGTTCTTAACACTTCAAAGAGACTATTAATAAATATTTTATAAACAATCGTGAATTTTTCATAATACACGATGGATATAAGAATAATACAATGATAGATCATTTTTGATTGTATATTACCGAAGCTGCTTAGGGATATTACTAGAACATTAAGATTAGATAACTATTAACTAACATAGAAAAACTAAATAACTACTTTATCTTACTTATAACTTGTCAAACAATTCTATTCATTTCCTTTTATACTATGGCATCATAATCAAAAATCATTTTAACAGTCTCTATCATTTCTTCGCATAGTATACTTTAATCATTCAAATCATTATAAGAATAAATGATCAATTGAATTGTTCATTTGAATTAGTATATAATAAAATTCAATTATTGCAATTAAATTAATATGTTCAAATGGGATGGTTAATTTTGTGGAGATTGGTTATCTGATTTGATTGGATATATCACAGATTGATGTTGGCAGGGTACCATTGACAACAAGGGAGCACTGGATAGCTGTTTCGTTCTATTGTGGAACTCTTCACCAGTGCGCACCCACGATTCTGCACCAGGGGCTTCAGATTGACGCGAACGCCTAACCAACTGCACCACTGGTTTGGTATCCAATGGTAGAATTCCCACTTCCATGATCGTCGCGCCATATATATCACAAAATTGATGGAAGTGGGAATTCTAACATTGGATGCCGTCCCAGTGGTGCAGATGGTTAGGCGTCCGAATCAACCTAAAACTCCTGGTGCGGAATCGTGGGTGCGCACTGCTGAAGAGTTCCACACTAGAACGAAACAGCTGTCCAGTGCTCCCTTGTTGTCAATGGTACCCTGCCAACATCAATCTGTGATATATCCAATCAAATCAAATTAATATGTCTTCAAAGAGTAGATTAGATCAAAATGAAGTTTCTATGTACCTTTGATATCTTAAATAGTCTACAAATATGCATTGATATATGATTAGCAGCAGAAGGAAGCGACTTTAAATATATACAAGTTTATTTATTATAGTAGATAGTCTACTCATTAGTCTACTCATTTTACCAATTGAATCCAATGGAAAAAGTATATTTGTCATTTTATTTGTTGAGTAAAAAATAAAAGGCAAATAAAGTTTACTGGCGCGTATATATGAATGTGTGTACAATGGTACAACTGAATATATCTACCAATACACCGCCATTTAATAATTTTCCCTTCTATTCAAATCATTATATTTCAATAGAATCTGTCTATCTTCATTATTATTATTATTATTATTATTATTATCAGTAGTATGTTTTCTGTTAATTCATTTCATGAAAAGGGTTAGAGAGAATATAATACAGCAAATCAACATTACATAATAATACGCCCATTTGCTCTCTCTCTCTCTCTGTATATATTTCTTCATCCTGTGAGATGTGAAGCATTCACTGCTACTTATAGACTACTATTCTACATTATAAAATGTATTGTTCTGTTTTAATGTTCATCTATTCATGTATCCATTTATGTAGAGAGATACAATTATCGTATAGTTTATATGTTGTATATTATATGTTATAAATTAGTAGGGATAATACTAACTATATTCTAAAAATAATGGCAAAACAAATTCCTGTTGATGTTGTACATTCATTAGAAGAACTTTAAGGCATTCATAAAAGAAGCGGATACCGACTTATGTGCTTGATGTATTCACTGAAACTTCAGATAACTTTATATGTCACCTATGGTCGTTTCGTTGGATTATTCGACTGCTTCTCAATTCAATTGCAGAATACATGACTTCTTCCACTTGTTTAGCTAACTCTACCCAATGTATTACAGCTTATATGCATATTTTTTTGCTAGATGTGTTAATTTGAAAAACAATGTTCTCTATAATTTAAAGGTATTTGGAAATTCCAGTTGATTAATTATGAATTGATCAACTTCAGTACATAACAAATTAATGAGAAGATATAAATACCTTACGAGTATATACACATATCCGTTGCACATGTATAGTGATAAACACAGTGAAGTTTGATACTAAACGAGCTGAGTTTGACTGCGAGTGTGAACACTAACACTTGAATTTATGTACATCTTGCTGCCGAGTCCCCATTAGGATAAAACATACCTTTCGAAATTTTACTTGCTAGTCACAAACTAGTTTAATTTAATATTCGCTACTTTTTATAAATGATTTTCAACATTACATTGTAAAGCAGTTTTACCAACTTTATGAGTAAACATGTTACACTTTATCGTGATATGAAAATATGGCATTCAGTGTTTAACTAATCATTTTAATGCATAAATATAAAGGCTGGCAAACCAATCACTGAAATGCATGAACAACGAAACAGGTGGGTAGAACACTTCCAAGAACTCTTGAATGTAGCAACTCCACTGAACCCACCAGTCATCGAAGCATCAGCCACAAATCTCCCAATATGCACTGACCCACTCACAGTCGAAGAAATCGAAATGGCCATCTGACAGATCAAGAGTGACAAGTCAGCAGGACCAGACAACATACCAGCGAAGGTGCTGAAGACAGATATAGAAGCAACTTCAAAGATACTCCACATTCTCTTCAGGAAGTTCGGGAGGAAGAACAAGTTCCAGCAGACTGGAAAGAAAGTTATCTCATCAAGATACCAAAGAAAGGCGATCTCAGCAATTGTGAGAACTACAGAAACATCACTCTACTTTCAGTACCAGGAAAGGTCTTCAACAGAGTGTTATTAGACAGAATAAAGGACCCAGTAGACGGCCAACTCCGAGATCAACAGGCCGGATTCCGTAAAGACAGATCGTGTACCGACCAAATCGCTACTCTACGGTTCATTGTTGAACAATTAATTAATTGGAATTCATTACTTTACATCAACTTCCTCGACTACGAGAAAGCATTCGACAGCGTGGATAGGAGAATATTGTGGAGCCTTCTATGACATTATGGCGTACCCGAGAAAATAGTCAACATCATACGGAATTCTTACGACGGACTACATTCTAAAATCGTGCATGGAGGTCAGCTCACAGATTCATTCGAAGTGAAGACCGGTGTCAGACAAGGCTGCTTACTCTCGCCCTTCCTCTTCCTATTGGTCATCGACTGGATCATGAAGACTGCAACATCTGAAGGCACTCTCGGAATACAATGGACAACATCGACGCAACTAGATGACTTGGACTTTGCAGATGACCTAGCTCTTCTTTCTCACATTCAACATCAAAAGAAGATGAAGACCAACAATATAGCAGCAGCCTCGGCAGCAGCAGGCCTCAACATACACAAAGGGAAAAGCAAGATCCTTAGATACAAAACAACAAACACTAACCCAATTACACTTGACGGAGGAATTCTGGAAGACGTTGAGACCTTTACGTATTTGAGCAGCATAATCGACAAACAAGGAGGGTCTGACTCGGATGTGAAGGCGCGGATTGGTAAGGCAAGGGCAGCATTTCTACACATAAAGAACATCTGGAACTCAAACCAACTTTCAGTCAACATTAAAGTCAAAATCTTCAACACCAATGTGAAGACAGTTCTGTTATATGGAGCTGAAACTTGAAGAACTACGAAAGTATTCGTCAGAAGATACAAGTATTTATAAACAACTACCTGCGTAAGATTCTTCGGATTCGTTGGCCAGATACCATCAACAACAACCTTCTGTGGCAGAGAATTTATCAACTTCCAGTTGAGGAAGAAATTAGAAAAAGACGCTGGAGGTGGATTGGACACACATTTAGGAAACCATTAAACCATGTCACAAGACAAGCACTGGCTTGGAATCCTTAAGGTCAAAGAAACAGAGGAAGACCCAGGAACGCATTGCGTCGGGAATTGGAAACAGACATGAAGAGAATGAATAGCACCTGGGAAGAGCTGGTAAGGAAAGCCAAGGACAGAGTTAGTTGGAGAATGCTGGTAGGCGGTCTATGCTCCTCTTGGGGTAACAGGCATTGATTGATTGATTAATTCTTAGTCTGAAAACTTTATATCTAACACTATCCTATGAATTTAATCTTTACTGTTCAGAATGAATTCACTATTATTCACCACTATTTTAATTATCATAATGACTTTATAATCTTGATTCTATATGCCTGTGTAATATTTTATAGATTAACTATTACTAACTCGGAAATATCATTTACCTTATATACGATCCCTCTTCTACATTAGTAAAATGATCATTTTGATTTCTTTCAGTTTGATTGTTACATATACTTTTAGTCTACTAATATCCCTCCTCCCATATTACACATCAGTTAATCACAATGTAGTTCATTCAGGTATATGAATAAATCTATCACAAAATGAATAACCATGTTTTAATGCACTTAGATCTTTCTCAATCAAAGGTGAATATTTAAACAAGCGCAATCAGTAGTATTACCAATTATTCACAATGCTTTACAGTTATTAAAACGATAAATGAATTCATCAATCAGTTGTTTCTCGATAAGAAACATTGAAGCTGGATATTACACCAACAACAGTCATTTTACAATTATCAGACACGATTAGCAATCCGTTAAAATATATCAGTTACAATAAACATCTTACATAATTTCTTATAAATTAACATAAGTACTAAGTTAATAACATTAGATATTAGACTTTTAATTTGCATCTTTATGGAACTAGTAACAAAGAGGATAGATAGATTTTCAGAATAAATAAGAACTGAAAGCACTTTGTTTGCATCCAAATAACTGATTTTAATTAAACTGAGGTAGTTTGTGAAGATTGGCATTCACTTCTAATTGATTGAATTCGTAATAGATTGCTGTCGGTAGGGTACCACTGAAAACCAGGGAGCACTGAACAGCCGTTTTATCATAGTATAGAACTCCTCAGTAATACACACTCTATATCCCACCTCAGGAGCTTCAGGTTAGCGAAAGCCCAACCCATAACACCCCTAGATAGGCATCCAATAGTCGAATTCCCACGTCCATGCATTTTTTTATATAGCTTTTTAATGGTAACTTACTAATATCATTCTGTGCTGAATTCAATCATCTAAAACTGATATTACTTTCTGAACATTATATGTTCATGTCATTCACAAATTCTATTTCAGAATTTATATAGATTACCGATAGCTATTTCGTATATAAAAGTAGACGGGGCAATAATTAACTACCTTGTTGATAAATGAGTACAATTTCGATTATTGATCAGTTACTATTGAATTACTGTATCGAACAAAATAGATTAGAATCAGTATCTCACTAGTCTATTCATTCACTTTTATCTTTATTCTAGTTATACAACTATTTATTTTGGCTTACATTATGATTCTAATTCACAGATAAAATCTTAACATTTTGTTGCTGTATTATTTTTTTTTATAAATTATGCAATAAGCAGTTTTTATTCTCATTTCATCTCCTAACCTCTTAAATTTGGAACTATTTATGTAATCATATGTGATGTAGTGTAAGCCCTAAACACATGCATCGAATCTGACATTGCAAATCTACTGAATCTATTGACCTATTATAGCTTCAACATTATTATTTTGTCTACATTACTATTATTATTATTATTATTATTATTACTATTATAGTTCAATTGAGATGGTTATTTTTGTGGAGATTAGTTATTTTATTTCATTGAATATATCACAGATTGATGTTGATAGGGTACCATTGGAAACCAGGGAGCGCTGGACAGCTGTTTCTTTCTAGTGTGGAACTCTTCAGCAATGCGCACCCCAGATTCCGCACCAGGGGCTTCAGATTGACGTGAACGCCCAACCATCTGCACCACTGGGTCGGCATTCAATGGTAGAATTATTATTTTAATTAGATTACTTTAATTTGATGCTTAATATTAGTGAAAATGGTAACCAGTTGTAAAATGAAGCAGAATGACTATCTTATATAAACATTCACTTTTAAATTGTTTAGCTTATTGCCAAGAAGCAAACAAAACATTGAACTATTTAATTCTTAATAGTCTACTTATTTTCGAATGTTTTAACTGTCAACTATTTACAACCTCACCACTTACAATATTATTGACATAAACATTAGATTTTAAGTTACTGATATCTGTAATCTTTGACTATGAATCTGCAGAAGTCAGTTATCCATTTATGTCACGGAATAATGGTTGTGCTTGATCATGAATTTAAATATTTAGATTATTTCACTAGTAAATTCGTTGAATAGAGCTTGTTTTTCATAGTCGTAACTGGTGGGGTTCAGACTTGTCGGGAGTGAGTCAGTTATCACCAATGACAATGGATGATCGTCGCGCTATATATCACAAATTAATGGAAGTGGGAATTCTACCATTGGATGCCGACGCAGTGGTTCAGATGGTTAGGCGTTCGCGTCAACCTGAAGCCCCTGGTGCGGAATCGTGGGTACGCACTTCTGAGGAGTTCCACACTAGAACGAAACAGCTATCCAGTGCTTCCTGGTTTTCAATAGTACTCTGCCAACATCAATCTGTGATATATTCAATCAAATAAATAACCAATCTCCACAAAAATAATCATCCCAATTGAAACAAAATTTATCATCATCAATTAAAAATTAATGATTTACTTCAGCAAAGCATATAAATAGTGTTTTCAATGGTAAGAATGTTACTGTCTTCCATCAATATTCGATTTACTTTGTAAATACATTTATAAACAAAAATTCTGTTATTATCTACTATAATTTAGTGGCATCCGCTTTTATTTTTTCTGATAATCGCTAGGCAAAGTCGATCAGAAAGATGTTTCAAAAACTAAAGACTAACGCCCATCCAGCTAATAGACTTGCTGCTACTACTGATGAGTCTCATGTTCACTTGCCAGTTTACCTATTCATATGAAGGTAGTTTGTTGAGGCTACTCATTCAGCGTATCCGAGAGTACCTTCCGACACTGATGTAAAAGACACCCAACATCAATCACGTCTTCTATTCTGCAGCATATAGTAGATTCAGGGCATTCTACCTCGAATTCATCATTTTACATAATCTAGGGAATTAAGTTAACATTTCAAGTGGACCACTTTTAGATCAATATGTTGTAGAAGTTTTGTGTATCCACAGTTTGAAGCCCGAATTGTAGATGTAAAAGCACTCTGTAACATCACTTTCTTTACTATGAACTTGGTTTAGAGCTTAATTTACTTGATTTATGCATTTATTCATATTCACCATTTTTTTCATATCTCATTCCCACTTCTAATATAACTATTCGAGTTCACCATTATTATACTTATTATAATAACAATTATGATTATTATAACGAATTTAATTAACTGAGGCTTAGTATCAATCTCTACAAACCACTTCAATTCATTTATCGTTATTATATCTTATTATTACAAAGACTGTCTCTATACAGATTTTCAAAATTTTCATTTACACATCTCCTCTCTAATCTGGTGATAATCACAATTACTGTGTATCCACACTACCAACTACACAATTTTCATGTTGCATAAATCCATTCATTCAATTACTAACTGATTATTTAAACACTAAATAGTCATAAATTTCCCATGACAATTGGTTGAATTTTCACAATTAATCATTCACCGTATTCGTCACAAGCTGATGTTGGTTGGCTACTATTGAAAACCAGGTAGTACTGGACATCTTTTTTGTCCTAGTATGGAACTCCCATCCAAAAACCAACTTAATTCATTTACAATATTGATAACACGAATTGGTCTGAATCAGACAACCACTGACCACCTGGAAGCACTGGACAGCTGTTTCGTCCTAATATGGGACGACTCAGGAGTGCGCATCCACGACCCCGTCGGGGATCGAACCCAGGACCTTCTGGCTCCGCGCGCGAACGCTTTACCATTGGACCACTGAGTCGGCTCCCGATGGTTGATATTTCGTGCTATCAAAATTGAATTAAACAGTTAACTATCTCTACAAACTCCCCTAATTGTAATTAACATGAGCTCACTAGTGACTAGCTCCTCGAGGTAATTCCTAGAGTTCTAGTGTGAAGACGTGACCAGTAGAGTTCAACTGTGTCGGGTGTGAGGCAGTAACTCACCAATGGCATAGAGGAGGTCGCGCAATGTATCACGAATTGGCTGAATTGGAAATATCAACCGTTGGGAGCCGACTCAGTGGTCCAATGGTATAGCGTTCGCGCACGGAACCAGAAGGTCCTGGGTTCGATCCCCGACGGGGTCGTGGATGCGCACCGCTGAGGAGTCCCATACTAGGACGAAACAGCTGTCCAGTGCTTCCAGGTGATCAATGGTTGTCTGATTCAGATCAATTCGTGCTATCAAAATTGAATTAAACAGTTAACTATCTCTACAAACTCCCCTAATTGTCATTTACAATAATCAGATAACTAGTGACCAACTTCAGGAGGTTAACAAAGTTCCAGTGAAAAGTCATCACTGCTGGAGTTCAGATTTGTCGGGAGTAAGACGATCATCACTAATGAAAGCTGATACTCACCACTCTGTACAAATGGGCACTGGTCAGGTGGTATCGGTGGTTAAGTGTTCACCAACCTGAAGACCCTGGATTTAATCTCTTCCTAGGATTGATGGAGCACACTACTGATGGGCCCCATGATAGAACGAGACAACTATCCAGTGTTCCATGGTCTCGATTAGTGTCCAGTCAATGTCATTCTGTAACAAATACACACATCTAGACGTAATACCTGTTTCCACATAACCACCTTGATTCAAATATTCATTGGCCTATAATTTATCATATATATAGACGATTGTACGGTTTGATAATGAATTTGTTGAGCATTCTGTTGAATAAATTTATCTTATAATACATTGTAATCAAATTTATCTACGAATTTTTATGCTCTTTGATAAGTTGACAACACGGATTCACTTCCCCATATACAAAATAATAGATAACTTAAATCCCATGATATAAGTAGTATGGAACCAAAATAAAAATCTTTTCAAAATATGGAATTTATTACAGTTCAATTAAAGTCAATTAAATAAAATGCCTTTTGACAACATTAAGGGGTGTTGTTGTTGTTGCTGTTGTTGTTGTTGTTGTTGTTTAAATCATTCAACTTAGTGAACAATAGGTCACACTTTTTTAGGGGGGTAATTAAACCAATTATCAAAATGAACAGTATAATGTGCGTTTTGTGCTTGTATATCTGTGTGTACATATATTGGATACAATATGAATAATTGAGGAGATTGTGTAATTTATAACATTCTAATGAAATATTGTTACTAACCGACGCTTAGTATCATAAAGTATAACAGTTATTGTTTACTTTTGTAAAGATGAAAATTATAATGTTAAAATATTCTTACCAATTGTTGAAATGGTGGTGCTGAACGTTCATTCAAAAAATGGGATTGATTCATATTCGGATTATTGTTATTACTACTATTATTAGAAGTAGTATTGACAGTAGTAGATGTAGTATTAATAACAGTAGTATTTCCATTATTAACATTTGAAGGAATCATTAAACCATTACATCTTAAATGATTTGCTTGTAAGTTATCATTGATTGTAGTCGTAATTGGTAGATTTGACAATGAGTTAATAAAATTATTATTTGTTTGTACACAACTGAAATCTTGTCCTGATGATGATAATGGTGATGATATACATGATGGAGCGGAAGAAGTTAACAGTGATGGAATTCCTGTTAATGATGACGTTTGTGATGGTGGTTGACTGGTTAACAATGGAGGCGGTAGGATTAAATTAGATAACGTTGAATTTAATAAACATCCTGATGGGTAATTAGTAATTACATCATTCAGTGCCTTTGTATGGTAATTTATTACTGAATTCGGTGGTGAGTTGGTTAATGACATATTTTCAGTTGATTGTCTAATCAATTTATTATTATTTGTTTGATTTAATAATAAATTAGAAGGACTATGTGATCGATACAGTGTATTTGTAGTTGGTCGTGAATTTAAGTCATTTTGTACACTTTGTGTATTCCAATACGGTCCAGGAATATGATGTACATCAATGCCAGAATTAGTACACATTAAATTTACATCGTTGCGAACAGGACTTTGGGCAATCATTGAAATACCATGTAGACTACCAGAACGACCACCGTTCTAATAACAAAAAAATAGTGTATAATGCAGAAAATAATGACAGCCATAGATGATAATAATCAATATAAAATAAAATAAACTATGGTTCCACTCGGCCATTTATTTTCACAATAAATAACGTCTATCTCTCATCTCTAACCCACTAATATATATATATATATATATATATATATATATATATATATATTTATGAAGCAGTTTGCGGTTGCTTCAAACATTGAATCGAGACACTCAACAGATGGGAGTGTAAATCTTATTGTTGTTCTTGTAGTTGAGGACTGGCCTACGTGTTGTAAATTGTGACTTAACGCGATATTAAGGGAATCCGTTGGTGAACGTATATAGAAACAGATACTGATCAATAGCAGTACTAAATATCAATAACTAGTAGATACAAGTCTGAAAGAATCATTGAATACTCTTAAATAAAGCATCATATAAAACACTTCAGTAAATTGACATTAGCTCATCATTAAAATTATTGCAGAATAATATTTATCTTTCTTCTGTTTATCTTATCTCACATAAAAGTTATAATCTCAGTTTCTAAATAATGAATGTATAATCCGATTCATGCATATTACTGATGATTGTGAACATAGTTAGAAAATGATTACATAATAGAACATAAACATTCATTTAGTTAATTAATATATTCACCTCACCACTACCACCACAACCACACTATTTCTCATTTTATCAGCACACACATATACACACCTAAATTCTATTCCAGTAATACATAGAAATTAGTTGAATAATGTACACACTACTACACTCTACAGCTTAGTAGATTGAATCCTAAAGAAACGTTTAACAAGAGGAAGTACAAGAAAGTAACGTTACAATGTATATTAATCCAGACAATCATTTAGTTTATAATGACAACATAATAAAATAGAAGATGAGAAAAAAAAGAAGTTAAAAGCAAACGAAATAAGGTTAACTTTAACATATTCCTATTTGCAATTAGGGGATTTATAGAGATAGTTAACTGTCAATTTATAGCTTCACTTTAATCCTCTCTATGTATTGACTTAAATCATCACAGTTATTACATATTATGCTTACAAAGGTTAGTTAAAAGTAACTTTTCTATAGCTAATAAATGAATAATCTTTCTTTAATCCTTTATTCTTCCGATATTTCAGTCTCTGTTATACATATTCATTATGCCTTTATATGAATGTACATACATGCTTTTACATGTGTTTGGATATTTAGGATTATCTTCACGTGGAATGCAATGTAGTGCTGTGTAGTTTCCTGTAGTTTGTATGAATATACATAATTCACTATTGTTAAGGTAAAAATACAAAGAGAGTTAATAACATCTAAAACGATGAAAGGCGAAACAGACGAAAAAAAACTTAAAAGAAAACGAACAATCTTCTCATTGATAAAAGATAAACAAGTCATATACAGTTCATTAATTGTTATATAATTGTTTGTACTAAAGTAATGAAATAATAATATAAATGTTGCATTTATACATGTGATAAAATATGGAATACATAGTTACAAATATTACTATACTTAAATAAGTAACTTATTTATGAAAAAAGAATCGAGAAACACCAAGTTCTCGGCAAAGTCAAGCATACATACAAACAACCCTCCCCCCCCCTTTTATTATTAATGATTGGCGAAGAAAAATGTAGTAATGTTATTATTAACGTTATAATCATTCTACTAATAAGAGTAAAAGACAGAGAGAGGAAGTGTTTAACATAGATAAAAGATTAAAAAAACATATCATATATGAATAGATAAATGGCTAAATGGAAATAAACATAAACAATTAAGAATTTTCTCTTTTAATAAAACACTTTCATCTTTACTTTACTAATATTTTACGGTCTTTTTCTATCCTATATTTTACCGGTACATAGTAATGTATTGACTAAAGTAGTTTCTTATTATGTATATATCACATTGATTATTCAACTCTAGAAATAAGTAGTTGTACTAATAGTAGTATTTTCAATTTTCTTTAATCTAAATAATTTCTTTTTAGTCTTTAAATAAAAAAGATTAAAATATAATGAAAATATGATATAAATAGATGATAAATTGAAAGATAGCAATATTTATTTAGCAGAAAAAGATGCATATGTATGAATGAATGCAGCTGACAAATATTAGATAGTAATGTTATTAAATACTTGTCCATAATGCATATTTATATGTTGAATTGGGATGGTTATTTTTGGGGAGATTGGTTATTTATTTGATTGGATATATCACAGATTAATGTTAGCAGAGTACGATTGACAACAAGGGAGTACTGGACAGCTGTTTCGTTCTAGTGTGGAACTCCTCAGCAGTGTGCACCCCGGATTCCGCACCAAGGGCTTCAGATTGATGTGAACGCCTAACCATCTTCACCACTGGGTCAGCATCCAATGGTAGAATTCCCACTTCCATCAAGGAACGAAACAGTTGTCCAGTGCTCCCTGGTTTTCAATGGTACCCTGCCAACATCAATCTGTGATATATTCAATCAAATAAAATAACCAATCCCCACGAAAATAACCATCCCAAGTGAACTATAATAATAAGCTCATTAGTGACTAATTCCAGGATGTTCCTTAAGCTCTAGTGAGAAGTCATGACTGGTGGAGTTCAGACTTGTCGGGAGTGAGACAGTTATCACCAATGACAATCGATGTTCGTCGCGCTATATTTATATGTGTTGATTATCGTAAACGTTTCATTCCTTCCACCACCACCACCGCGCCAGTTAGGATTAAATATACTCATAGATACATATGTACAACTTTTATCCTTTTAACATTGACTACAATATTTGTAGTGAATTTCTATTGCTGCACACTTTAATAGACCAATTAAAAGAAACTGATAATCAAATATTAAACTTACTTTATTCATACCAAAATAAAATAGAATACAACCAGTCATTCATATTCATCGTTATTTTGGTATATCTGTTCACTTAAGTTTCATTATTCATTAAACATTAATAGATAAATGATTATGAGTAAAGTTGAGTAATTCATACAAGAAACTAAGTATGCAGATTAAGGATAACAAGTAGGAATAATACAGAAGAAATATTCTAAAACTTTCGGACATATGTAGACCTCATGCATTGTACACAACATTATGCAGTCCACTATTAGCTACAATTTAAGTTATATTTAAACAGAAAGTCAATACCGAAGCAATCATACAAGATGTTTACATTTAATTGAAATTCACTCCTGTTTATCAACACTAGTATATTACAATTCTGTGAATATAGTAAAATAGTGACCTAAGAAAATAATCAACTTGTCATTATGAAAATTTATAACCATGATTGTGTGACAATATGCATAAACTCAGCTTTAAAAAAGTTCAATATACTAGAGTATTATGTTAATATTCATCACAATCATTGAATAGTCTGAGTTTGAAGTTCAAGGTGAAAATCCACACAAATTCATATAAATACAGTTAATAAAACTCAAATAGGACAAAATGTAGATTTGAGGTTGAATTACTACAACTAAATTACAAATTTACTAAAAATTAAGAGCAAATGTCATTATTGAAACAATCAGCAGATGAGTCATATATGACAACAGAGACGAACCGATCGTAGTTATAAGTATTAACAATATCAAATTATAAACATACAAAAAACTACTAGTCCTATCAAAAAATATTTATTAATGAAAAAGTAATTAATACGCTATAAGTGATAAGAGCACTGGTTTCGAACTTAGGATTCTTTACTAGTTTGAGTTAATAATATTATTATCGATCACTAATTAAATAACAAAATGGTGGATACATAATCTTACAACTATATTTCATTCAGTCTATCATTCAAAAACAAGATTTTATGAAATGTAAGTTTGTTTACTCAAACTAAAAGGACACTGTATGTTTGTCCTATCATTCATTCAACTAAAATCGTATCATCATCTACGCCATCCTTCATGTATATCATCATTCAATCAATCTTATTTCTAAATTTCATATGTCTAAATAAGACTAAATAGGAGAGGAAATGTTTTAGTCTTAAAGTTCTACTTCTTCCATCCACTGAGTGTGTTTGTATTCGATAGGTATATACCTGTGTAAATATGAAAGTGTACTTGTGTATCTGTGAGAAATGAAGTTTACAAGTAAATTTATGGTAATGAAATTAGTCAGTTGAGGAGAAGAACCTCATTATTAACAACAACATCATCATCATCAATTAAACGGATATCATTACAACTGATTATACTGCTGAAATGACGAGTTCGTTAATCAATGAGAACATAAATGTTCATACACACATATTTATACATATGAACAAAAGTATAAAAAAAAACAGAACATAGATGAGAGAAAAAAGGAACAATGAATAGAGGAATGAGAAGAAAATAGGCCAAGTACATGAAATATTCTTCATTGTAATGACAAGTAAAAAATAGAAAAGTAACCAAAAACAAATAAAAATCTAAACTAAAAACAAAAACACAAAGTAATAAATTAACAACCACAGTGAAAATCACTAAATAAAACGTTCCTATTTCAAGCCCATTACGACCTTTTGTTAAATTACTTGCTCAATTTAATTTTTTTTTCTTCTTGTAGAATCTGTCAGCTGGTCACTTTTACTCACGCCCAAAATAAATGTGAATTCATGAATAGAATAAATAAACAGTTTTGTATGTTCATTTATGCCTATATAAGTAATATCTACATATTTACAATACTCAATGTCTACAACATTCTCATTCAGTGTTTTGTTCAAGACAATCTCGTTGTTGTAGTTCTCCATTTTTAGTCTCTCACTCCCTCATAAAATGTTGTATTCTGCATAATACTAAGACATTCTCTTTAATTCAGTTCATTAAATTGATTGTATGTGTGATTTAGTGTTGAATAGATTGAAACAGAACAGCAATTTCCCATACTTTCATTTTCTTTTTTGTTCTTTTTTTCTCTTTTTTTTCTTGTTAATTTTCATCATTTATTTTAATTCCTTTTTCTAGTCTAAATCATTCAATTTATTGAACTGATTTCTATTCTTTATTAATTTTCATTCTATCAGAAATTATTCACTGAACTATTTTTCATCATAAATTGTTTTTTTGAAATTCTTCCTTTTTTTTCTTCGTTTTTATTAGATTTACATATGATGTAAGTCTATGTATACATCATGTAGATACTTATGCTTTGTAATTGTATGCATTTATATGCCTATTTAGAAATATGTCTGAAGCATATGAAGGTCAACTATACTTCAATGCTCACTTGAATACACTGAATAGAGTATGAATAAGAGTATGAATTGTTCTATTTAACACTGAAACTGACAGTTCAACATCAATCATCATCATCGTCGTCACCAATGTTAACCTTGTTCATTTTAATTAAAATAATAACAATAATATTAATTGAATTGATGATTGCTAAAAGAACTAGTTAAATTCTATACTAATCATTATATGCATAGATTAATCATAGACTACCATATAAAATCAATGTAGTTAAAGAAATAATACAATAAAGAAAATTAATTTGTGTAAAACGTGTAAAATATTGACAAAGGATGAAAAATTCACTAATATATAAAGTTGATCAATATAATTTTAATGTTAACTATTAAACCAGAAAGTCCACCCCTCTACCCCCACCCTACCTTCTCAAAACTGCCTTGATAAAATCTCCATGAAGTCAACACAATTTAGTAGGGGAAAACCTTTGATATAGATTTCTAAAAGATTTGAGTTATATAGTTATGTACATGTTTGACTAAGTGGTTAAATAGTATTGTTCTGGTAGAAACATTTGAATGTTTAATTTGGTGTCGAGTTTACAGATAAACACAAATGATATATCCTAGTAAGACAACAACAGCAATTGTAGCAGAATAAGATGAGATAATTTTATTTCACAGTTTCTCATCAGTTGCTTGCAACCTACAACTAACCATAATCACTAAAAATATAACCTACAACTGTGCATACCAAGTATGTGCCAAAGTATATACATCGGAAGAATATAAAGAAGTGTGAGTGTCCTCATCTCTGAAAGTACGCCATATTAATTGAGTTCGAAAGTATGACGTCTTCCTACCAGTGTGATTGCTAGCCACGTAATTGATAGTAGACGCATAATCTATATTTCAACATATTTTAACAGAATCAAATAACAGTCAAGTCCGAATCTCTTGCGCTTTGGGGAAGCAATTACCATCATACAATTTAAGCTAAATTTATTTGTGCAAAAATGGAGACTATAGTTAACCTTACTTTACCTTAGTAACTTTCAGTTCATTTTAAGATTTGATTACACAACAGTTTGATGCTGATTTTTTATTCTTCTCATATGTGCCTTGCTCATTTAGACAATATTTTACTTGTGTTTACTATTACATAACTTATTATGTTAGTTATCTTCTTAGCATTGTGTTTATGATCTTATTAGTTTCCTTATATCTAGCCTATAAATACACAACTGTGTTGATAATGTCTTAATTCCTATTCAACTACTGTATTATTCTCTTCTAATTGATCCATATTTACATGTCAACTTAAAACTCATCAAATGTCTTCTGATGTAAAGTATGTACAACTGTTTTGTTTTAAATGATTATGATCAATTCTAGGTTGTATGGAGATGATGTAAAACCGTGAAACAAAATGAACTCATATTATTCTGTTACAATTGTTATTGTTGCTATGCTAAAGCTTACGAAAGGGAGGAACAATATGGTGGATTTTAAGCTTTATTGTTCCTCATCGGATAGCAGATAGAGATTAATGTCAATTACAGATTATATAAATTGTTTTTAAAAGTAACCCAGATACTTTAAACTTTATTGAATAAAAATACTAAGGTAAAAACAAACACGATTTGATATAATTAGTTTAAATATGCCCAATAAATCGGAACACGTTTATTCACTGAAGCGATCTCTTTGCGTTGAATTCATTGTCAAGTTGTGTAATCATATATATATATATATATATATATATATATATATATATATATATATATGACAATGAATTCAACGAAAAGAGATATATAGAGCGACGATCACCCATTGTCATTGGTGATAACTGTCTCACTCCCGACAAGTCTCAACTCAACCAGTCACAACTTCTCACTAGAACTTCAGGAACATCCTGGAGTTAATCACTAATGAGCTCATTATTATAGTTCAATTGGGATGGTTATTTTTGTGGAGACTGGTTATTTATTTGATTGAATATATCACAGATTGATGTTGACAGGGTACCATTGAAAACCATGGAGCACTGGACAACTGTTTCTTTCTAGTGTGGAACTCCTCAGCAGTGCACTCCGCAGATTCCCCACCAGAGGCTTCAGAGTGACAGCGAACGCCTAACCATCATCATTATAACAAGGATAAACGTAAGTAAAGGTATGAATAAGATATGAAGACATAGTAAAGTACAAATAAATCCACCAAATAAATCAATCGATGTGAAACTCTCATACTGCCACCTTGGTAAAGGAATCGATCTCACAAATTGCTTTTGTATGAACAATTCAGACTTCCAATTGTAGTTCGCTAGAGTTTCTGTAATGCAAAGTAGTTCGAGTTGTTGACCTCTTGGTTTATTTGACTGAATTCTGTAGATTATATCAAACTATGAATTCAAAGCTGAATGCTCTGAATTTACCATATGTTGCAAAATAGAGATGATTTATTTCAATATTAATTCACAAATCCTCACACTAATCTAATGATAATCACAATTACTGTGTTACTGCCCTATTGATTACATAATTTCCTCATGCCTCACAAATCCCTCCCTCCTTCACTTACTAAATGATTGTTTGAAACACTTAGTATCCATAAAGGTTACATGACAACTAATAAAAATTGTTACAATTACTCATTGACGTATAATTTATCATTTATATATATATGATTCTACGGATTGACAGTGAACTCGTTGAAACGAGATCGCTTCACTGAATAAATTTGTTTCCAGTTTGACTCATCATGAAATGTTTAAAGTGAGAAAGCAACTTTCTCGTTTATTGAATGCATCTTTGTAAAAAATAATAGAATAAATAAAGAACAATGCATCGTATCAGTTAGCTCGAAACAATTGACTCTTATTTGGGAGCACAACGTTCTATAGACCTAAGTCATTGATATGAATTTGCAACCAATGCTAACTCGTAAAGTTTTCTCATATGATACTGGATGAATTCACGTCAGCATAACTACTGCGTTGTTTCTAATTAGAAACTACAAAGTAATGAATTATGAAGTAGATATTGACTAGTTACATAATCACAGAGAAGTAACAACCTCATTTATTATATTAGCAGTAGAAGTTGGCCTCATATCTGAAGTAGCTTTTCTCCATCTTCCCCTATCCTCAATATGTAATGGTCATCGAGGTAAGCTGTAGTTGGGGATACGTAATACATATATCAACCACCACAATCGATAAAGTTTCACAACTTTATCCACTGATTTACCGTCTTCTTCCTTTACCTTTCGTCTAAACCTATCATTACTTTCCCAGTGATATCAGAAAATATGAACGATCCTTCAAAATAGGGTAAATCACTTTGCTGACTATTAAATACCACTTAACACTATACCATAATCTTAAATAATAATAAAAAATATATTCATTACTAAATTTTCTATGCTCTTCTATCACTCTTGTTGAATGATGAATATATACTTTATAATTAATAAGAGTATATTGATATTAATGCGTTCATATATAATAGACTCACTTAACACCATAATGAAATAAATAGTCACGTTTGAAGCTATTTTCATATTACTAGTCTTTTCAATCTACATTAAGTGAAACTATACATGAACAATTAAAATGTGGGTAGATTAATTCTAATTTCTTCATTCGTATCATTTAAACATAGAAATATACATTTGACTTATCTAGATGAGTTTGAGGGGGAAATAGATTCATTGCATCAATCATGTATAAATACTCTTCTTCAATGCCTATTTATAATATACACTAAGTAAATGGTAATCGCTTGTAACTTAAATGGTTACTTTTTTTTATTATTTAGATGATTGAGTTGATTTCATAACTAAATTCACTAATTTTAATGAGATTAAATTATTTCTACTTATCTACTTACAATCCACTTAACTGTATTCTATTCACTAGTATTATATAATTTGGATTGTGACTGGCAAGTGGAATCCAGGACGCTCGTTTTGTCCTATTTGGGACTCATCGGCTGGATGTACCTGCATCCCAATGTTGATGTTCACAGTGGGATTCGAACTCAGTCCGTTTCGTGTCGAACGCCACCGCGTTCACCACTGGACTACCGAGTCCAGACAGTCGAGCTTATGCAACGGGCACATTGGTATTAGGATAAACGTGTATATTTCCGTAGATTTGTTACAGACTGGAGCTGGTCAGTCATTGTTGCTATATGTGCATCCTGAGCGGATTGCCTCGATATAGCGACTTTTTCACTTCTTATAAAAAATGTGTATAAGGGACAAATCACTAAGGGAGAAGAGAGAAATGCATTTGAAATGAAAAAAAGTCATTCAATATAATTTTATTATGGAAAATATATCTCTAAGTCAATTTTTGACACAGAATAATAACACTAAGAGTGAATGAACAAAAACTAACGAAACAATACTAGTTTCAAGGTCTTTCAATAGTATCTACTTGAAATGAATCATATAGGACAATAACTAATATGAGTTTTGCAATAACTTTGTCAAATTCAACAGTCTCCATAAACTTTCTGAGATATTTTTTCTAGAAAAAAATACACGTCATTTCTCATAAGTATATGTTATCTGTTTTCTTGTTTGGATTGATGTCATTTACTTCATACAAGTTAAATCTATATTATATGTTTCGAAAATTGTAAATAGTCGGCTGAAAAATTATTTGTGATACTCTTAGCTCTTAGAAGCTAGTTATTAATTCGGAGTTAATGGTTTGGTTGATTTGATTCATTATAGACTGATGTTGGTAGGGTACCATTGAAAACCACGAAGCACTGGACTGCTCAGCAGTGCTCACCCTCGATCCCAAGAAGGAACCAAACCTACAGTTTTCGAGTTGACGAATACCTAACTCACTTCATCAATCGGGTGGGGTCCACTGGTAAAATTCCCACTTCCATCAATTTGTGATATAGCGAGACAATCATCCATTGTCATTAGCAATAACTGCCTCACTCCCGATAAGTCTCACTGGTACGTTATGAACATCCTGAAGTTAGTCACTAGTAATCTAATTAGTGTAATTGAACTGAGATGATGATTGAATAAACAAAAAAAATCCAAACTGTAGAATATTTTAAAGTTACTATCCATTGTAAAACTATTAAATAACCATTGATTGTGTATTGCATAACAGTTTATAGTCTATTATCAAAAGAATCACTGTTTGACATTTTTTTGGTTTTAGATGAGAAATTGAAAGGATCACCCACATGATTAGATTTGAAGTGAAAACATGTGATTGTCAAATGTAAGTTGACACTAATTCATTACTACAACATCGTTAAACTAATAAGAATGTTAAATATAAAACTCAATAGGTGTGGTACACTACTTATTATTCAATAAGTATCTAGTACTAATATGTAGTAAAAATCCCATTAAGAAAGAGATGACATTTACCGTCTATTTAAAGTATTTTGCCACCTAGAATACTATTGTCTTTACTATTATTCTAGATACAATCATGGGTAAGTACTGTAACAAAAGTCGAATTTTTTTCTAGGGTTCTTTAAGTTGCATTACTTATTAATGAATATGGTATTCACTTCTAAACATTATTCATTGTGATAATGATCTGTTGTACTTCATTATCAGGTATGAAAGTTTTTCATTAAATATTTTGACTGTTCAAGGGGTATCTTTTAAACACTCGGTACCTTAATAAGTTTACTTATATTTTTGTCATACTAAAATGTCAACACAAATCACTGATGCTGAAACTGTACACATTCACCATAACAAAAGATGATAAGCGAGAGTTCACTATTATAAGTATTCAACTTTGTGTTACTATAGATAATGTTTTTGAATTGTTGAGTTAAAAAGAAATTTTGAATGAAATATCACACAATACCATCATTTAACATATTATAACTCAATAATTTAAAGGCACTCGGTATTCGCTCAATAGACCGTAGATTTGAACTCTGCTTCAAATGCATCAACTTAAGCTATTGAATAACATAGTTGGCTTTCACATGCTGTACTCTTTAAATGAGTTACACCCTATTTCATAGTGAAAAAAAGAATAAAGTTAAAATTCTACTATTGAGTATTCACTCGTTTGCTCTAATATTTAGGCGTTTGCCGAGAATGTGAAGGTCTCTGGCTCCACATCCAGTTCATTATTCCATGATCGTCACTTGTATTCAGCGAATAATTCTCTGTAATGAATATACATGACATAACATCTTATTATTTATTCTATTACAAAGTTCATTATAAACATGGCTGCTGGATCTCGAAATTATGGATATTAGTTTGAAGTAGTTTTGTGGATATGGGTTTTAATTTGCTATTTGTATTCATCACAGACTGATTATAATAGAATTAATAACAATAGTTCATAATACTACTTGTAATAGTTAAAAATTGCTTGTGAATGATATACTACTTATCAAGATATTACTTAAATGTGAAATAGTAAAATGAATAAATTACCTGTTGATGTTGTTCCATTTGTTTTAATAATAATTGTCGTTTCTTATCTTTACACCGTTTATTTTGAAACCAAACACGTATAACACGTGGACTTAAACTTGTCATTTCAACTAATTGTTCTTTCATTAAAGCATCTGGTCTAGGATTAGCAGCATAACATGTTCTTAAGGTATGTAATTGTTTCTCGTTTAATACAGTTCTAACCTATTTATACGAAACAAGAAAAAAATTAAAGCAAATTCATGAATTGTAGTAGATTTATTATGTATATATATATATATATATATATATATATACTGATTGATCAATCGATTCTACTGGAGGTCACTCGTGTTTCGAGTAGCTTAGTAAAGGGGCTGGATGATGCTTATTTGAATTTCAGAAAAGGTATTCATTTGCTCAATATTTTGCATACGCTTCTTGGACCAGAGCTTACTTCTACGAAACCTCGGTCATATAATATTTTCTCTTGAATTCCTTCAGTGACTTAATACTAGATTTGAAAGTCATAGATAACATTTCGGATGTAATTGTTAACCTAGTACTCTATAGAGTTTTAAACTGCAAAGTGAAATACTTCTTAGATGTATTTATTTTTAATTGGCTTTGAAACTGTTCGTTATAATTGTATGTACATTCTGAGAAAAGTCTTCACGAATCCCCCCCCCATAATGCATAAGTTAAAGAGTGGAAATTTAACCAAATTCATGGAATGATCAACACATCCTACAAACATACCATTTAACAGGAGAATAGTTTTGTATATACTGATACAACTGTTATTTTCTTTGGAGATAGAAATTATTACTTGATGGAATTTAAGCCTACAGGCATTCAAAAGTCTTAGATATGGAAATATGAATACTTACATAATACTTAATATTAGAGGTGTAGTATATGACGGAAGCATCATATTTTCTGTTTGTAATGAAAATATAGTCTATTAAATATTTTGCGAAATCTGTCGACTTACCCTGGTAGTTTTTTGATCTTTGGATCGTTTGCTTCCACCAGATTTTCCTGATGATGGTCTAGATCCAATACCACCGATACAATTACCGCTATTTAGTCCACCATTTCCACGTGATATTACCACACTATGAACTACTTCATCACCTAAACCACCAGTAACACTTGTTCCACTACTTGTGCTTCCAGTAAGACTTCCGCCACCCCCACCAATGGTAATTAGGTGACCTTGATTAAAATTTCCATATAAATGTTGATTTAATCCAGCATTGCCAATCGGTAATGAGTTGGTTCCATTTAACGCATTACCACTTTCAGATAAACCAGTTGTATTTGATTCGCTTATACCGAGTAAACTGAAATCTTCATCCTCACGACTTAAATCATCACTGCTACCTGAGATTGGACTGTCTACAAATAAGCATAATCAAACGAAAAAGGAAAGATTAGATTTACTGGCATTCGCCAGAAATTTTAAAATAGTAAAATTAAAAATTGTTTATCGTTACTAAATCGTATTGCTTTAAAGTAAACTAGTGAAATATCTACCATTCAATACCACTAAAGTGTTTTGATAAGGGTAGTTAATGCGTTTTATATTGGTTGCTCTATAGGCAAACAAAAAGCGATTTCTGCTAGCAAAATAATATAACTGTACTTAGAACCTGGGACTGCATGACCGTAAAGTATTCTTCCCCCCCCCACTTCCTATATATACATATATATATATATATATATATATATATATATATATATATATATATATATAGTCTGTTGGTCTTATCGATAACACGTTCTTCTTTCTACTTTTTGATATATGTTTACTAAAGTTTCTATATCTGATTATTGACTGTTTATATTTAGATTACATCCTTGGATGCCTAATTTGTCATTTCTTTATGAAGGATTTATACAAACGTAAGATATTTGTAAAGGCTCAATTCTAGATGGTGATGAGCGAAACTAGTACATTTTTTAAGTACTCTAATACAAAACATCGTCAACATAGATCCGTTACACATTAACATAATCGGAAATTTATCATACATAACCTTGCTAGTTTCACTTGAGCAAATTGAACAAGAATGATGAAGTAAAACACAAATGGTCAATTTCAGTAGATAGAATTTTCACATAAACAGTAATAGTAGTAGTAGTAGTTCTACAATACTTCATTTCATTTATATAACTTGTTATCATGACAATATAATTCATTTGTATACAAATGATATAGTTTATCATATTAATGAATCTAACTTCTTCCATATAAATAATTATGTTTCTCATTAGTTTAGCAATGATTTTCTATCGTAAAACATAAAAATTAACTTAATTCTTTTTTTCAATTTATCTTCTTTTATACCGTATACAGTAATAGTTAAATATTTTTGTTTCTTGTTGACAAGTTGAGTTCATTGAGTTCATTTATTAGGTATAGGGTATCTATGCATATGAGTGTATAGTGTTTGATATTAATATCTATTGTTTTATATTAACATAGTAAGAGAGAAGGGAGGGAGTTCATTCTCATTTAAATATTCTAAGGTAGTACTAATACGAGTACTAGTAGTAATAGTAGTAATGTGAATCAATGATATGTATGCAGATGGATTTTTATGACCATGTTCGGTAATGGCATTAACTTCATGCCTGTTCGTATACATTCATGTATGTCTACATATAGTTAACATTGTTTCTACTATTCTACAATACTTCATTTCATTTATATAACTTGTTATCAATGACAATATAATTCATTTGTATACAAATGATATAGTTTATCATATTAATGAATCTAACTTCTTCCATATAAATAATTATGTTTTCTCATTTAGTTTAGCAATGATTTTCTATCGTAAAACATAAAAATTACTTAATTTCTTTTTTTCAATTTATCTTCTTTTATACCGTATACAGTAATAGTTAAATATTTTTGTTTTCTTTTTGACAAGTTGATTTCATTGAGTTCATTTATTATGTATAGGTATCTATGCATATGAGTGTATAGTGTTTGATATTAATATCTATTATCTATTGTTTTATATTAACATAGTAAGAGAGAAGGGAGGGAGTTCATTCTCATTTAAATTATTCTACTTATTTATTTATTTATCTATACTACTTATATACATTATCAAATATAATCTACTTGTGTTGTATATATTTTAAATAGTAATGATATTCTGTTAGTAAAAACAAACACTATATATGATGTTCTATTATAAGCGTCTATTAGTTAACTCATTATTGTTTATTTATTTATTTATTTGAGTTTATTCCGATAGTTTTATGTCATATTAGTGATTTACAAAATAAATCTACTTTTTATGTTTGTATGTTTTTCTCTACCTGCCTAGATAATTTCATTAATGACCTAATTTGAAAGAAATTCAAGTTAAAGTGAGATGGTATGTGGAGATTGGTATTAAATTTTAATTGATTTAATTTGTCACGCATTGATGTTGGCAGGTTACCATCGAAAACTAGAAAGTACCAGACAACTGTTTTGTCCGAATATGGAACTCCTCAGTTGTGCTCATAGTATGTACCCCAGGGGCTTTCGATTGGGGAACGCCTGACCTTCTGTTCCACTGTGCCAGCATCAAATGGTAGAATTGCTACTTCTATTAATTTGTGATGCGGTTTGATAGTCATCAACCGTCATTAATGATAACAGTCTATTTCCACAAAGTCTGTACTCTACCATGGTACGCACTCCGGAGGTGTCTCATGCTACGAGGAAATATCTGTCCAGTGCTCCCTCGTTTAAATTGGTACTCTGCCGACACCAATCTGTGACAAATTCGATTAACTAAATTCAAACTAATGAAACAAAATCATTTCATTTTACTCAAATAAATGTATTTCACTTAAATATATACACTTATCTATTCTTTGAAATATTACTTATTATGTAATGAATATACTAATTAACCGGTTTTAGATAATTTGAAACACTTACGTAATCATATAGTATTCATGAAGTGTAGTTTGAAATTATCGATATCGTCTATGAGAATTTTCTTTAATTTATATTGTTTAGAAGTTTCTAATTTAAATAAAACACTTCTCTTAAGTTCTTTGTTATGGATCATTTCTCCAATTAACATCAATCTGTAGTGACAATCACATTGAAGGGTAAAAGCAAAAAATTATCAAAAACTATTTAGTTGCCTGGGGATATCTACAATATTTTCAGTATTACCTAAATGTGGGGCACCCAGTAATTACAGTCATTTCTTTGTTCATTTAAGGAGTACTGCCTATCAAAATGTAGTCTAAATTAGAGATCTTCATGGCAAACTTAATACAACTGTTAGTTTGAATAGATCACAATACGTTAGTCTTTAAATATATTTGCACAAACTCTAGCCATTAGTTGAGAATTGACGAGACAATGTTCAATGTTGTAGGATTCCAGAATAAAAAATATAAATGTTCACTATTTTAGAAACTCTTCAATATGCTTCAGAGACTAAATGTAACCAGACAACTATTAAAAACTGAAAAGTACCTGAAAATTCTTTTATCCTTGTTTGAAACTACTCAGTAATGCGTATTCATGGCGTCATCAAAGTTAGAAATCATAGCCTATCATTTTCGCTACCACCATTTAATTTTCATATCAATGGACTGATATTTAGGAAAAAGCTGCATTTCTAATTTCTGACAATTCACTATGTTTTGTAACTTTTATTGATAGATAGTTACTTCACACTATTCAACGACTTCTTACTGGAACTATGGACTTTACTATTCTAATTGTTTCATTTAACAGATTTACACGAAATATTTTGTGGGAACAATGAGTTGAAAAAATACATGTACAGAATGGCATCACTCAATCGTAAATTACAGATACTCAGGAAGTGGTAACTATGGCTTATCATAAATGTTAAATACATTAAATGAGAAGATTACGTAGAAATTTGAAGTCATTCTGGATAGACTTGTCAGAGATTGAAAATTTACGCAGATCAATATCTAATCAAACAATGAAATGAATAATTTAGTAAGAATTGTTTTTTTCATAAATTATGCAAAACATGATTGAACTAAAGAAGCTCTAACGTTTAGTGGATGGGTAGCTTTCAAGCACTCTGTAGTTGATATCACTACAAAAGAAAGTGACTTCGAATTCTTTTCTATTCAGAACCTTTCATTCATTCATAATACATGTTTATAAGTATACTTTTTGCATAAATATGAAGTAATCTAGTTGTATTTGATTCGTTTACTAAAATTACTAATGTCGTGTTATTGTTATTGTAATTATCATTGTTATTTGTAGCATTAAATAATGCAAAAAAAGACAACTGCTTTTAATGAAAGTGGTTAAAGTTCACCCACCGCGTTGTTTACCTACCGTCGGTATTACTGCTTGTTATTACCGTTATTGCCGCTATCGTAAATGGACACATACAAACATGCATGAGTGAATGAACACATTCACCTACTTTTACGTATATATGATGGCACAAATGGAGAAAATGACAAGTTTTCAAATGAAAAATATATACATAGAATGAGAGACAAATTAAAGCATACGTACAGTTCAGTGGTGGTCTTTTCTGCCTCATTCAATTCGTTTATGTCTACATTATAATAAGCATGTACTATGAAGAGAATACTACTGAAGAAGGAAGAGAGTAGAGTAACGGGAAAGATTAAGATGGTGAAGAAGAAGGAAACTTGAAAAAATAAAAGAGACTTTCTGGACGCCATTACTGATGACTAGTAAATTAACTTCCTTGATTAATCATTGATAGAAAAGCATAAAGATTCATTAGTAATTTTGAATTGCAATTAATTACTACTAGTACAGTACCTGGTAATGGTAGCAGTAGTAGTAATAATAATAATCATGATGTTAATTGGGTGATCGTTACTATTACTAAGAATACATAACGTTACTAAACACTATAATACGCCCCCCATATATATATATATATATATATATATATATATATATATATAATTACTTAATGCATTTGCATTTCTGTTCGTTAGAATCTATTATCTACCTGATGCAGCTTTCCCTCCGAAAAGAATACATAGAATACCAATTACATATGCACAATATCTCAGAAAATAATCTTTCAGATGAATGTTTGAATGAGGAAACTTCTAACGTCCTTCTGAACAACTTCATTAGAATACATTTCAGTAAGAAATAAACTATTACTAGCAAATAACAAGTTATTCTATTGAGAAATGAGTCGATAAGTTGGCTTTGCTTATAATTGTTGTATTACTCTTCTGAATGTGTTATTATTGTCTATAAATAGACAACTATAGCTTCATGATTAAATTGAACTGAGGTAGTTTATAGAGATAGATTCTAAGTTTAGTTGATTGTATTCTTCACTGATTGATGTTGGTTAAGTACCGATGAATACCAAGGAGCACTGGATAGCTGTTTCATCCTACCATAAGACTTTTCAGCAGTACACACTCTATATTTCACCAGGAAATCAAACATAGGGCCTTCAAATCTCATAGTAAACACTTAACCAACTATACGATTGAGCCAACGTCCAGTGATATAACACATGATTATATTATTCAGTTAAAAGAATGCATAAACTGTGAAATCATCATCTTATTTTAATCTGCATCCTATTGAATTTGATCATTCTATTCCAGATAGTTTGGAGAAATGAATGTTAAGTACTCAATTTAACTGAGAATAAAGTTAAAATAAATGTAAAACTAAGAAGTGTCGATTAAAATGAAAGTTTATTATGACAGAGTAATAAACAAAATGAAAAGAAAACTATTTTATTATGTAAGAATTTTACATTAGAGATTACTTTCTAAAATAAGTAGTCTAAGGTGTATTTTATCCCATGTGCTGAATAGTTTCATTATGAAGTCCTTACTGTCAAAAATTAATCAAAACAAACTAATGTAATAAATTAAAACAACGGATTGGGTGCTGTTATTTGTATTCATCATAGCATAATAACAGAGCGAGGTGAACCAAACATCAGCTTTTTCTTCATATGGAATCCCTCACCAGTGAGCATTCATAATCTGGCTACACTTTAAACTAAGGACCTTTAGAGCTTACGGTGAATGCCTAATCATTAGACAGAAGTCTAGTGATAGAATTTTGACTACAATGAATTTGGGATATACCCTAATGATTATTCACTTCTGTTGGTGACAAGTGTCTTACTTCTAAAATGTATGGATTCGGTTTCACGTTAAATAATTATTCATAATTTTAAGTTCTGAAAAAATAATTATCACCTGTAATTATCTTCATGTTACTTTGTGTATTCAAGTAGTTTCTAAGACTTAATGTATATTCATTCTATATCAACAATGTGGGACAAAATTCACTTCTTGGCAACATTATGTGATTAAATTACTTTAGAACTTCTATATCAAAATAAAGATTATTCTGACAAACGCTACAATTTTTTGTCAAATAATCTATGAATCTATTATTACAACCAGTATAGTTGGTTTATGTTCACTAATAGTCACAAGACAAGCACTAACTTGGAATCCTAAAGGCAAAAGAAACAGAGGAAGACCCAGGAACACATTGCGTCGGGAATTGAAAACAGACATGAAGAAAATTAAAAGCACTTGAGAAGAGCTGGAAAGGAAAGCCTAGGACAGAGTTGGTTGAAGAATGCTGGTGGGCGGCCTATGCTCCACCTGGGGTAACAGGCATTGGTTGATTGACTGATGTTCACCAATACGTTTTTTCATGATGAATATAAGCCCTTATATTTCGAAACTACTTGTATCTTCTTCGTGGTATTGTTGATCAGTACCTTTGAAGATACAATCGTTTCCAGTGTCATGTTTGTTCCTGTTGAACAAATGATACAGTCTGGGCTAAGTAGATAAACGGTGAAGGCTGTGGCTTTCTGCACAAACCGGATTTGTTGACTAAGGTATCATCTGACTCTGTTCTAAACGCTTCTATTCTTGATAATTTCATTAAAATAATAAAAAAAAATTAAAAGAGTAACCTCGAATGAATTTTCTTCAGTATTTAGAAGTTTTTGTATTGCTAATTCGTTTACACAGCTTATGGAAAGTTTAGATTCACAGAAGATTGATTGTTTTAGTCAAAACAGAATTTTAATAAATTATTATGAAACCGATCTCTGATAATAAAGAATAATTTGCATTTATCGATTAGCATTGGCTTAGGATTAAACATTACAACTACATTTGATATACATAGACTTGCTTCTTATTCAGTGATGAATTCTGATTTGAAGTGGAGAATATAATACTGTCAGGTCTGAAAAAACAGCTTAGAGTTGATAGTCTCGATAACTTATCAATGAAGCAGAATAATCTGATGTATAGCAATGACCATTACCAATGGATTCATAGAATATTCTTGCTGTATCGTTATAGGAAATTTCATACGAATTTGGAATATAAAGGATTCCTTACACCTGTCTTTTTCAACTTTTTGTAAACGCATAAATAGTGATTTGATGTTACGAATTGGTTTGAGTTAGGCAATCATAAAAGACCTGGAAGTACTGAATAACTAATTCGTCTTAGTTTGGGACTCTACAGAAGTGTGTATCCTTGATTTCAGTAAAAAAAACAGGTTCAGGATCTTCAGACTTCTTGATGAACGCTTAACCATTAAACCACTAGGTTGGCTTTCAGTAGTTGATATTTCTAACTTACTCGACTACTGATAAATTTACCCAGCCGCATTCATTACTATTGGTTGTTCACTGCCCACTCCACTGGTCACGTCTTCACACTAGAGTTCCAGGAATTACCTAGAGGAAGTCAATCACCAGAAAGCTGATCTTGATTATAAATGAGTGTTAGGGAGATTGTTGAATTTGACAACCATTTAAAACTAGGTAGCACTGGACAACTTTTTCGTTAACAATCTTCACAGCACCCAATGCCAATATGAATAACGAGTGGAACACTACATTGCAGTAACATCTGTAGTACTAATCTTTAAGACATTCTGTTAGATATTAATCAATGACGATACGATTTTAGACTAATTCTACAATTCGTTATGTCTTTATTTTAATACTGTAACTTCTGAAGTTATAATATGAGGAGTATATCTTCCTTACTTACGTCGTCATATATATATATATATATATATATATATATATATATATATATATATATATATATAATCACGAACACATTTCGGGAAATAAATATTGGCTGTAGACTATTTCTAGATATAAAATTATTTATGTGAAAAATGACCTCACTATTTAATGTCTTCAGTTTGTTTGAAAGTTTTCAGGTAGTAACAAGATACTACTGTTGCTAAAATGATTATTATTAGTAGTAGTTGTAATAGTAGTAAGACAGTGTGGTGAAAAGTTTACCTTATGCTGTCTGAAATATTGAAAATTGTCTTATCTAAACATTTTTATGATTTATGTCCACCAGATTATTGGTTTTGTAGATGTTGTTATTGCTATTACGTATTATTTGTATACAAAATGAAGTGTGAGGTACTCCGTTTATACTAAAGAGTCAATTGTGTCACCGTTTCTTACAGAAATTCGGTGTAATTCTAACATGTTATTTCAAGATGTAGTTCTCCACTACATTCAAGAGATTAGCAAATTTGACATTCGTGAATTCTCTTGACAAACAATGAATAACTTGTATAAATATGTTATACATTCGTGGCTACCGGTTATATTGTCAAAACGTTGCGCTTCATTTTTAGTATACATTCAACAATTCCGACCACACAGAAACAGTAACTTACAACTACATACATGAACACACACACAGAGTCAAATAAATACTGGTCTAATTCAAATAAATAGTGCCATAGCACAGACGAAAGAAAAATTTTTTTTCTTCATTTTCTTCACAATTTACAAATCTTCATCCACCTACCTGCCAAATAACGACCACACACATGAGATGTTAGTAACAAGTTGGCAACTGTGATCAAATCATCCAAGTTTTCAGCATTTAGACCACCCCGGTACCTTTACTTATGTACATTATTATAGATTAATATGATATATATATATATATATATATATATATATTACATAGACATGTGTATATTATGAACACGTCAGCTGTTCAACTGGCTAAAGCTTACTAAAGTTTTCCTCCCTACAAGAGTTCATATTGTCACTACAAACAGTATTCTGTACACATGTGTGCTACACTTTATTTTTTTATCTAAATTTATGTGTACGTATATATATTTATATACATATATACATGTTTATGTTTCTGTAACTATATACACAGATTTGTATAGATTTTCATCTATTTTAGGGTGTAATAAGATGCGGTGGTGGTGGGGAAGCAGGATGGGCGGGGGAAGGAACACATCAGTAATAAAAGCGACAAAATTTTCCTCGAATTTTTAATTAACTACAATTTATTTGTAAAATTTATGAGGATCTTCATGTAAATAAAAATAAATGAACAATTTATTTATTTCTTTTACGTTATCAACAGCATTTTAATTTTTGTATAAAAATTAAACTATTTAACAATAGTGGTGCAGATGGTTAGGCGTTCGTGTCAACCTGAAGCCCCTGGTGCGAAATATGAGGTGCGCACTGCTGAGGAGTTCCACACTAGAACGAAACAGCTGTTTAGTGCTCCCTGGTTTTCAATGGTACCCTGTCAACATCAATCTGTGATATATTCAATGAAATAAAATAACTAATCTCCACAAAAATAACCATCCCAATTGAACAATAAAAATAAGTTTGTAAAACTTTATTGATTATTAGTTAGTTAAGTAACTATGGCATTAATCACTAATAATAAATCATTTCTATAAGATAAAAAAATGATTCCTACTAATATTATGAATTGATTTCACTTATTATTTATTGATTTAATTTGTTATAGATTGATTACAATTGAATAATATTGAAAACTAAGAAGAACTGAATAGTTGTTTTATTTTAGTATTAGACACGTTGATAGTGTCTATCACTAATGATTCTATCATATTTCGAATCCAGTACTTTCATAATACAAATATTTAATCATCAACATCATTATGTTGTAGTTTAGTGGTAGAATTCTAACTTCATGTATTCTGTGGTGCAGCGTAAATATCATTCAGCTATTTCACTCCTGATATGCTAATCTTCACCAGTCACTATACTTAACATGGGACATCTTAAAGTTAGCTTGTATTTAGTAAAGGTGAATGCTATAAAATATCCTACAAATGTTGCTGTTTGTATTACTTGATCTAAAATCACCAATGCACCTTAATTTACATACATTATCTTCCATATGAAAATGTTTGGCAATTTGAAAAAAACAATATTCTTCAAGAAATGTGATCATTTGGAGAAATAACCAAAAGCAGAGACCAATGGTGCATATGTATCACTTTCTTTTGTAACTATTCATCAGTGTATGTACACAACTACTACCAAATACAATCAGAACAGAAATCCAGAATCTTCAGCTTAAATGTCAAGTATGATATCTTCAGATCAATAGATCAGAACATAATGTTGTAGACATACAAACTTGAACTGTGATTGCTTTCAAGGGAACATTCATATTTATGTTCAAATGTATGACAGACAAAGAGGATCACTATAATGAGTCTTCGTTTCTTTCAATTTTTTTTGAGTCCTGAATGGAAACACTATCTAACAATGTAGTTTTCTTTTGAGAAAGACTATATTCAAATACTTCAAAAGCAATCAACAGTACAGATTAATCCTCAGTGGCTTAAATGTCATTTTTTGTTTGACTCCAGTATTTATTAATGGTTAAATGATTCATTATATTTTTGAACATCTTTAAAGTTTCCGAAAGATGAACGAAATGTCATTACAGATGGAGTTCAGGCATATGATGAGTAATATAGTCATTGTCATACTGTTCCTCAAACTAGTTGAATCCAGAATTTTGGGTAAACAGATTGTAGTTCATGATTTGAGTTAATCACTAACTGTACTGATCTTTAGATTTTCTTAGGAAGATTCTAGTGTTCTAATCAAACTATATGACTTTTACCCATTTGTTTACCATGGTCATTAGAAAAACAGCCATACTATATTAATATAATTAGCAGATCTACTTATAGAGAGTGATATACTCCACGTCAGATGAGAATTAAATGAACCATTAAGTAAGTGTTGTAGTGATTGTTAACTATCAATTTCAGCTCACTACTGACTAAATCCGTGAGGTAATTCGTGGAGTTTTAGTGAGAAGACGTGACCACTGAGTTTTAACTATGTCGAGTATAAGGCAGTTACCCACTCTTGGGAATGGGTTAAGTCGCGCAAACGTACCACGAATTGACTGAATTGAAAATATCAACCATTAGGAGCTGACTCAGTGGTCTTTTGGTAAAGACTTCACCGCAGAGCCAAAGGGTATTAGGTGCGATCCCCGATGGGGTCGTGGATGCGCACTGCCGAAGAATCCCATACTAGGACGAAATAGCTGTTCAGCGCTAGTGACTAATGTCTATCTAATTCAGACCAAATCATGATATCAAAATTGATAAATAGGTAATTAATTCAAAGATTCAGTCAAATAACCTGTTAGCTGATACTATTATGTCTAGTTTGTAGTAATTTCTAGCCAAAATCCGGATAGTTAGGATGAGAATAATCTCTAAACTGTCTGTCCACTCACTTCTGCTGCTATTATTATTACTTTGTAATCTTTTATTTCAGGGCTTTAATGAGTAATATTAGAATATAGTAAACTACTTTGAACTATATCAATCAATGCCTGTTACTCCAAGTGGAGCATAGACCGCCCACCAGCATTCTCCAGCCAACTCTGTCCTGGGCTTTCCGTTCTAGCTCTTCCCAAGTGCTGTTCATTCTCTTCATGTCTGTTTCCAATTCCCGACGCAATGTGTTCTTGGGTCTTCCTCTGTTTCTGTGGCCTTTAGGATTCCAAGTCAGTACTTGTCTTGTGACACAATTTGATGGTTTCCTCAGTGTGTGTCCAATCCATCTCCAGCGTCTTTTCCTAATTTCTTCCTCAACTGGAAGTTGATTAGTTCTCTGCCACAACAGGTTGTTGTTGATGGTATCTGGCCAACAGATCCGAAGAATCCTACGCAGGCAGTTGTTTATAAATACTTGTAACTTCTGTAGGGTACTTTTTGTAGTTCTCCAAGTTTCAGCTCCATACAACAGGACTGTCTTCACATTTGTGTTGAAAATTTTGACTTTTATATTGACTGACAGTTGGTTTGAGTTCCAGATGTTTTTCAGCTGTAAAAATGCTGCCCGTGCCTTACCAATCCGCGCCTTCACATCCGAATCAGACCCTCCGTGTTTGTCGATGATGCTGCCCAAATATGTAAAGGTTTCAACGTCTTCCAGAATTTCTCCGTCAAGTGTAATTGGGTTAGAGTTTGTTGTTTTGTATCGGAGGATCTTGCTTTTCCCTTTGTGTATGTTGAGGCCTACTGCTGCTGAGGCTGCTGCTATATTGTTGGTCTTCTTCTGCATTTGATGATGTGTGTGAGAAAGAAGAGCTAGGTCATCTGCAAAGTCCAAGTCATCTAGTTTCGTCGATGTTGTCCATTGTATTCCGAGAGTGCCTTCAGATGTTGCAGTCTTCATGATCCAGTCGATGACCAGTAGGAAGAGGAAGGGCGAGAGTAAGCAGCCTTGTCTGACACCGGTCTTCACTTCGAATGAATCTGTGAGCTGACCTCCATGCACGATTTTACAATGTAGTCCGTCGTAAGAATTTCGTGTGATGTTGACTATCTTCTCGGGTACGCCGTAATGTCGTAGAAGGCTCCATAATATTCTCCTATCCACGCTGTCGAATGCCTTTTCATAGTCGATGAAGTTGATGTAAAGTGGTGAATTCCATTCAATTGATTGTTCAACAATGAACCGTAGAGTGGCGATTTGATCGGTAGATGATCGATCTTTACGGAATCCGGCCTGTTGATCTCGGAGTTGGCCGTCGACTGGGTCCTTTAATCTGTTCAATAACACTCTGTTGAAGACCTTTCCTGGTACTGAAAGTAGAGTAATGCCTCTGTAGTTCTCACAATTGCTGAGATCGCCTTTCTTTGGTATCTTGATGAGGTACCCTTCTTTCCAGTCTGCTGGAACTTGTTCTTCCTCCCAAATCTTCCTGAAGAGAATGTGGAGTATCTTTGAAGTTGCTTCTATATCTGTCTTCAGTGCCTCCGCTGGTATGTTGTCTGGTCCTGCTGACTTGCCACTCTTGATCTGTCTGATGGCCATTTTGATTTCTTCGACTGTTGGTGGGTCTGTGCTTATAGGGAGATCCGTGGCTGCTGCTTCGATGACTGGTGGGTTCAGTGGGGCTGGTCTATTCAAGAGTTCTTGGAAGTGCTCTACCCACCTGTTCCGTTGTTCATGCACTTCAGTGATTGGTTTGCCAGACTTGTTCTTGATTGGCCGTTCTGGCTTACTGAATTTCCCAGCTAACTTCTTCGTTGTATCATATAAGAACCTCATATTTCCTTCTCTTGCAGCTTTTTCCGCTGTCATTGCTAGGTCCTCAACAAACTTCCGTTTATCCAACCTGATGCTCCTCTTCACTTGCTTGTTGACTTCGGTGTATTCGGCCTGTGCCTTGGCTTTCTCTGCTCTTGTCCGACTGTTATTGATCGCTGTCTTTCTGTTCCACCTTTCTTGGATCTTGTCCAGAGTTCTAACAGAAATCCACTCTTTTTGGTGTTGTTTCTTGAGACCCAAAACCTCCTGACATGTTGAGGTTATTGTTCCCTTAATCTCTTTCCAGTTGTCTTCCATATTTGTTCCACCTTTTTCTAGTAGATTATGAAATGCCTGAAACTTGTTGCTGAGAATTAATTTGAATTCGTTGCGTTTGTTAGTATCACGGAGAAGGGCTGTATTAAACTTGTGTAATACTGCTGCTCCAGTTGTCCAGTGCTTCCTCAGCTTCAGTTTCATTTTAGTTACCACCAAATGGTGATCTGAAGCTATGTCGGCTCCTCTCCTTGCTCTTACGTCTTCCATGGTCCTTCTAAACCTCTTATTGATGCAGATGTGGTCGATTTGGTTCTCCGTGATGTGGTCCGGTGAAATCCATGTAATTTTGTGTATACGTTTGTGAGAGAAAATGGTGCCACCTATAATCATTTTGTTGAAGGCACATAAGTTCACGAACCTCTCACCGTTATCATTCCTTTCTCCCAGTCCATGTTGTCCCATGTTGTCTTCATACCCGGTGTTATCCACTCCGACCTTGGCGTTGAAGTCGCCCATTAGAATAGTCAGGTCCTTGGCTGAACATTTATCGATGATTGACTGCAGCCTCGCATAGAACTGGTCTTTGTCGTCTTCGTGGCTGTCATTGGTGGGTGCGTAGCACTGGATGACATTCATTGCAATCCCTTCCTTCTTCGTCTTGAAGGATGCTGTGATGATCCTAGGTCCATGAGGTTCCCATCTTATAAGAGACTTCCATGCATCTTGGGATAACACCAATGCTACTCCTTGTGTGTGTGGGGCGTTTTCTTCTTCGTGGCCGGAGTATAAAAGCACATTTCCCGAGGATAACCGTTGCTGTCCAGCTTGCACCCAATGCGTTTCGCTTATTCCAAGTATCTTCAGGTTGTATCTTTTCATTTCTTCAGCTATTTGCATGGTCCTCCCTGTTTCCCACAGCGTGCGGACATTCCACGTACCTATACTAATGGTTGCTCTGGTTGTCAGAAGAGACATCGGCCTCGTGGCTTCCGAAGAAACTCGGCTTTCACCATGAGGCGTCATAACATACCTTCCAACTCCCAGGGCAGAGTGAAAATGGTTATAAAGGTTTTTACTGGTTAGCGTTTTTTTAGCACATTTGCTGTTTTACGGGATGGGGTTGCTAGCCCCATGCCCAACCCTCCTCCTTTATCCGGGCTTGGGACCGGCAGCAACCCTAGGGGCTACAGGCGGAACTATATGCTAATAATGAAATGGTAATATAAGAATAAAATCCAATGTTATTAATTTAATATGTATTAGTCACAGACTGTTTTTAGAGTATTACTGAAAACCGATGAACACTGGATAGCTGTTACGTCTTAGTATGAAACTTCTCTACAGAAAACCACTTCAATTTAATTACAATAATCAGATCACTAGTGACTAACTTCAGGATGCTTTTAAAGTTCTAGTGGGAAGTTGTGACTGATGGAGTAAGACAGTTATCACCAATGACAATGAATGATCGTCGCGTTATATATCACAAATCGAATCAATTGAAAATTCTACCATTGGATGATGGCCTACTGATACAGAGGGTTAGGCGTTCGATAATCCAAAGCCCGCCGGGGGGGGCGGGATCTAAGGTGTGCACTGCTGTGGAGTTTTATACTAGGATGAAGTAGCTATCCAGTACTCCCTGGTTGTCATTAGTACCCTGTTAGCATCAATCTAAAAATAATTCAATCAACTAAATTTATTACGAATTACACCGACAGAAAAAAAAGAATGACTATAATCGAACGTTTTGTCATTCTAGAAAAGTACTTACTGTTTTGTCTTATTATTTGGCTGGTATTATTACTATGTATACGTTATTATTATTTACATTATTATTAATATCTGAACAGTAACTGAAATTACTTGAGGAAAGATAAAGTTAATAAAGGTAGATTAATGTAAAGCATTGATTTTTAACATGTAGGCTGATACTGGTAACTTAGATCAGCTAACTACATTCGTTTCAGTTCATAAATGCTAGAGAACTTATGCAGAATATTGAATACTATGAAAATGATTACCACTGAAATGCTAACCTCTATCTACTAACTTATCCCTAACGATAATTCTTGATCGAAAACATCCTTAAAACTTCAAATGTTTCATAAGTATCGTATCAAGTGTTTTAACTTGTTTTCCTGTAAGTGACCACTACTTATTATGATGTAATTTTAAATGGAGGTCTCACTTTCAATCCTAACGTTCACTACTTTTCATGTTTTTCTTTTCACCTGGTATATCTGATTGCACCACAATAACATATTCATTAAATTAAGTTGAGGATAACTCCAAACGATGGAGATTATATCGCTAAAGTAAATTAGACTATGATATACAGCATTCATTCATTAAATGAACGAAAAAACGATTGACAATACTGAAAATGTCACAGCCAGTTAATATTGAAAACGTTGTGAATAAATTCAGTCTAATCTTGACTTTGAAATTCTTTTTTTCGGTTCTTTATAACCAAGTTTAGACTACAGTACCATTCACTACTCGTGTAGTAATAGAAAATATTTCAATTTCACAATGATTCTAATCAGATTAACAGATACGTAGAAATTAAATAGTTGTATTACTCTTTGAATCATAATTTTCAGTAATCTAATTATTCGCATCAAACTAACCACCTGGTTTAATGAAGCCTACATTGTAGATTTTCTATGCACGTAAGCTTCACATCACTGCTTATACATAACCAGCATTGAATAATATAGAGTTAACCAATTTTTTGTTGAATTACCAGTTGATTTTTCATTTACTTTATTGTGTCTGATTATATTTTGATGATAACCTTAGAAGTAAGTGTTACTTAACTATTTTATTACTTCAACAATACTAGTAACTACTGTAATTCATTAGGCCCTAGTTGATGACATAATGTTTTACTTTAAAATAATAATAATAATAATAACGTATTTCATCTACCATCATGGTTATATGCATTAAGTTGTAGAGACTGATACTTTCTTTGTTTGGACTATATTTCAAAACAAATTCCTTTAAATATAGACCATTACAATATATGTTATGTCTCTTTTTATAGGCTTCTTTGTACACAAAAAATGCTAAATAGATCATTTAGACAATAGGTGCATAGTAACTACTATCAAATGACTATTACCTACTAATACTATGGCTTTCATAACACATTTATCTGCATATTAGATGCAATTAAATACAATTTTCATAGAACAGACAGGAACAATAAGAAAATAGGTGAAACAGTTGATATTATGTAACAAAAAATTGTATCATTAGAAATAAAGTGAACAAAGAATATCTATCTGTCTAAATAAATGCAAAGCTAATGATGATACCATAATGCATTTTACATTATCCTATACATTTAATTAACTAGTTGACTGACAACTAAACACTTATGGTGATAGTAGTATTATAATTACTAGACATTAAGTATATTTATTGCATTTAATGCCTTCTTTGACCTCATATTACACTATCGTATTGTTTTTTTTTTTACTTTAGATAGTGCGACACAAGAAATCATCTGTTATACACTTAAAGTGACCTAATACAATTTGACAACTAAAAACAGTCGGTATGCGTTTATATTCCTGAGGGATGCATTTTTTAAATATTATTATCTTACTGTACATTAGTTATTAGTTACGGTAGATGTTGGGGTGGGTGGTGGGCGACGAGAAAGGGGAAAAAAGGTGACTGAGATGTCCATATTAAGTGATAATGAAATAAAACAAAGAAATTTTTTTAAAAATTCCTTTAAGTGGTTAGGTTTCTTTTTACGCTGTCTCATAAAACCTAACTATCTATAAGATTATTAATATTGTACAACTGGTTTTATCATTATTACCACGTTATTAATGCATATGGTTGTTCTTTGGTAAACTGTATGTTTATATGATGTCTTAGTAAAACATTAAGTATACCGACAAGTTTCACTAACATATTAATAATTCTAAACTTTCAACTCTAAGCCTAACTACAAGTTGCTTATTAGCTATTGAATGATTTGTCGTCATTCTTAACGTTTTTTAATATTTTTATAGTGAAGTCTGGTTGAAATCGTCTTTTTTTTTCATTAATTCAAGGTGAGTACCAGTACTAATTTGTATTTTCCTGCTGTTGTTGTTCAGACCTACAATTAGCCAATCAATTCTTTGAACTTACTGTGCATTAAGAATTGATAGCTTCCATATATAAAGCCTTTTGTTATAACAAATGGTTAAAAAATTCATACTCACTAAACATGTTTGTAGCTGTTCATACTCAGTAGATTGGTGAATAAAAGTAGGTTTAAACCTCAGTGTCAACCCCAATACCTTGATGCAGGTACACCTAACTGGCAAGCAGGTGGTAGGACGAAACATAGTCTGTATTCCATCTCTAACCCTAATCGAGGTATTTTAAGGTGAGTATTGTAGAATTTGAGCAATATGTATTATAAAGTAGTTGGAGAAAAATAAACATAAACCCACTTTTACGGTAGAAAGCGTGGAGCTTCTAACCTTCATGAATTGTTCTTGCACAACTATTTATTCTGACTTAATTTTAATTTCCGTGATACGTTCAACATATATTCCTGGTTTGTTTAAATGATGTCTGACCATATTGGTTAGGCTCTTACCTTCTGTTTGATCGTTTGGTTTTGACCCTAGGTGACAGTAATTATATGTAGCAGGATAATCTAACCACATTATATAGTTTTCATCCTCTTTGATTTTTGGAACAATCTGCAATTTGATTATTGTATCACTGTCCACCTTGTACGTTTGGAGCTTGGTTCCGACGTAACATGCACATTATTAGTATATTATACGTTGAAAGAAAATGTCAGACCTTTTAAGAGTGTTCATTATTCACTTATCTTAGGAATGCAAACTGAACAATGATCAGACAAGTTAAGGAACTTGATAAAATCGACGTTGACATGTTTTCACGTTGTATTAAGTAGATTGAAACAAATGTATATTCATCCGAATCCCAATTATCTTTGATATTATCATACTTTTATACATCTTTATTATATACTAATAGTAACTACATAAAGGCGCTTACTATTATAAGTCAATAATAGGACCTTAATTCATTTGTTTATTCCGTTTTTATACACGATAGTCTAAAACTGGAAAAGAAACGTAGTTATATGATAAGTAAGTTGTGTTCTGTTGATGTAATCTGATGGTATTTAAATTTTCCTGCTGACTTCGTATGGATATAAATGTAACAACAGAGTCTGATTAATTCCTTCTAATGTTATATCAACAAGACGATTAAAATGCCTTAAATTACACATACATATTACACAAGTAATACTGTGTAGCCTCATAAGCCTAGTAATGAGTACAGTAGCGTGTGACACTAAACTGACGAAGTTCGACTCCCAACGTGAACAATAGTAATGTGATGCAAGTGCATTCATCTAACGAGGTCTAAATGAAATGTAACGTGTTTCCTGGATTCTACATACCAGTCACACTTCAACATACGTTATATTCTGCCAAGTTCACCAATTTGTAAACAATTTTCACTTACCTATATCTTGAATGATTCCACCGAATGAACTATCTGGTGAATTGGGACAAATATTTTCATTCAATGGATTAGTAATACACAAAGAATTTTGATTATTCATTAATCTATTCATATAATGATTGCTATTATTATTGATATTATTATGCATACTAGTAAAATTAACTCCATTAGTAGTATGCATAATTGGCATTGAAGTTGTTGTAGACGGTGTATTGTATAAATTTTTGTAGGTTACACTATCTTCCATATCATGTGTCAATTCTGTATTAGTTATAATATTGCCATTATTATTATTATTACTGTTCATATTACAATAAATTGGTTTCATTGACATCAGTTGAATATCATCATTTTGATGTGATAATAAATTAGGTAAAAGACCTTTTATATCAGATTTCAACGTACTCATATCATCTTTAATAAATGCTTCATGACAACGATTAGGAAACTTCGATTGAATCATATTCATTTCATCATTATTGTTAATATTACTTGTAGTGGTGGTAGTAGTTTTAGTAATTAGATTTATATTATTGATTTCTGTTTGATTAATCAGTGATTGATTCATACAATGAAGGCCAATTGTATTGATTTGTGCATTGTTATCATTATTATTATTATTATTGTTCATATTGTTGATAAAATGATTACTCGACATAAATTGCAATGTTTCAACACCAACATTACTATTATTATTACTATCGTCAATATGAGTAGTATTAGTAGTAGTATCATTGTTATTTTCATAATTGTTATTATTACAATGATGATGGGGATGAAAGGAATGATTGATTTTTGGTATTTTTTGCATTAGATGCGAATGTATTAAACAATAGACTTGTTCATTTCTATAAGCGATCTCTTCACCAGGTTGTAAAAGTTTCTCACAAATATTACAACGAAAACAATCTAAGTGAAACGTACGTGATCGTATACGAAAAACTAAATCCATTTTATCAATTAATCGATAACATCCAGCACAACGATATAGGAAAGTACTAAAGGGAAAAAAATTATTAAAGAGAATAAGTTAAATGTATCAGGTAAATCACAAATAAGATACTTGATAACATTAATTTAAGTAATATGTACTTTCATTTATATGAATAAACTGTTAAGAAAAGGCTTCATACTTTGAATAACGCAGAAAAGTTATAGAGTTTGAAGATCTTTTTAACGTCTGTCAACTGCTTATGGTGTAGTTCAACTAATAGTTTGAAATTTCCTGTTACTTATACTTGGGATTGTTATTTAACGTTATGTTTCATTATATTTCCTCTGAGAGGATTATGCCATCATAGTCTGTAAGCATAATTTTCAGTATATTTGTCATGCATCTATTGGTGAAGTCTAGTCTGATGTTTCATCCTGTTTGGGATTTCTTAGTTGGTTGCACTTGTATGCTAGTGTTGATGCTCATAATAGAAACGAACCCTATACTTATAGTTTCAAGTGCAAATGTGTTAGTCAGTAAGCTTCATCTGTGATTGATAAAACAAGAATTAGCATAGAATAATGAAATCGTTTTTAAGGAATTCATGAGACTATCATTTTAATAAACAAGTCAACGAATTCTAGAGAATAGTTATATTTCAGTTGCATCATAGATGTTTTTCAAATGAATACCTCATTTTCTTAGAATTTATCTATGTTATCTAAGTTTTAACTGGGTTAATAAATTTGTGTAAAGAGTGTAATTCTGTGATTATTCTGAGACTACATAGTTTTAGCAAAATGAGATACGAGCATGACACTCAACTTATTGCAATATTATTTAACTGAACTTGTACCGTACTTAAACTAAATGTTTACCAGTCCTTCAAATTATTGAGAAAACAAAAAGGTTTATTCTCCTCTACGACTAATGTGTACATCTACATTTCCCTTAATAATCGCCTTGGTAACCAGCCCTTAAGAGCACGAATTCTATGATACCTACCTTAGCAATGCAATCACAGTTTAATAATTTAATTTACTTCTTTCTTGGTTAAGTGTAATCCTAATGTTTGGAACAGTCAGGAAGTTACATAACATGATACAATCGAAAATCTAACTAACAGTACTTAATGTTATTATATGTTTGAAGTTGAACTTACTACACATTGACTATTATACATATATATATATATATATATATATATATATATATATAAAGTCCTATAAAGTAGTTATTAGTTTCGACTACTCTAAATAAATACAAAGAAATAGAGTTCGGTGAATATCAACTTCTGTTTTACTGCATCCTTTATTGTTTACATAATAACTGTCTTTACTTCCAACTCATTATTGTCAATCACACTGTTTATATATATATATATATATATATATATGCATTCATAGATGGTACAAAAATAAGGGTACGACAACAAAACAAACTGGAATGACGAACGAATTAAAAGAGTATTCTTAATGTGTTCCTAAAAATGAAACTAAAAACAAACTCGTCTGCCTTCAATTTGACTAATTGAATCATTGAGGCTTGAAAAGAACAGGGCAATTTAATTTACTCATGTATTATTCCGTTTTTCCTTCTCTCCCTCTCATTCGCATAGTCTCTGATTTAGCCGTTTGGCTTTTGAGTCTGTTCAATTATTACTATTGCTTTTGTTGTCATCAATTATATATATATATATATATATATATATATATATATATGAATCCATATTATGTAATCGTAGCTTAGTAATATTCATGTACTCGGATGCGGGCAACATCAAATAATGACAATAGAGTATGAAACGAAGTATCCCCGTCATATCAACAAACCATTTACTAACAACATTTACCTATTATGAAGAGTATAGACTTACAATAATCACTGATAATTAATTTTTATTTGTTTACTTATAGTAGACGTTAACTGATATTCATAATATAAAATGAACTAACTATGTAACTCATATTTACAATTTATATTACATTAGTTAGGGTAGTTCAGGGTCAGAATTGGATTGTTACACATAACACATTCAAATAATCAATGTTCTACTCAAACTAATACATTTTACACTCATATCACAGAGAGTCGTCTTCATCAAATGAGTTTTTGACGTGGTAAAGTGACAGTTTGCAAAATTTCTTAGTCCAGAGTAGAATACATTATGCATAATCTTACAATTTCAACTATTACATCAGAATGCGTCATGTGAGTTCGAGTAACGAGATCACGAAAACCAGGAAAAAAGATATAATTATATTATATCTAAATTCTAAATTTCAATCTCATAGTAATTGGCTTATTTTCTTGTACTTACTGAACGATAAATAACCTAATGTCACTAAATATTTCCCCTAGTTTACAAATCTGTGATACATAAACCAATCACCTAGGCATAATTCAAATTAAAGTGAATAGAACAATGCACATAATAAAAATACAATTGGGGGGGTTGTGGAGATAGTTAACTGTCAATTTTGATATAGCGCAACATATCGCAAATTGACTGGACAGGAAATATCAACCAATATTAAAGCGTTCTCCGTGGAGACAGAGGATCCTGGGTTCGATCCCAGATGGGATTGTGGATGCGCACTGTTGAGAAGTTTCACACTAGGACGAAATGCCTGTCCAGTGCTTCCAGGTGATTAATGGTTGTCTGATTCAGATCGATTCGTGATATCAAAACTGACAAATAATAAAGTGCCTAATTATTAGGGTATTACAGATATTCAGTTATTATATGCATCCGAAGGTTGATCATCGTTAAATTCTTGATTCATATAAAAAACGAAATCGTAGAATATTTGTAAAAGGTTTCTTTCATGTTTTTTCGCTTGGTAAAAACTTGAATGGCAGTTTCGAAATAGCATTTTCCTAAAGAAATTAGATTCCTTTTCAAGACATTGCTCTCTGCTCAGTAATTTAAAGCTTTTAAATATTGACACATTGCCGCTCTAACTAAGGTGAATTATTTGTCTAATGAACTCAGTAGTGACCTAGTTAATGTCAATTCATGGTAACTCATAATTCACTTAGGTACATCCATTCATTCTTCGATCATTTTGTAATTTGCCACTACAATATGATCGACAAAAAGGCCATGTATAAATATGATCTAAGAAACAACAACAATTCAGTCATTTCCCCCCCCCCCCACCTACATTTTCAATTACTCTTAATCAAAGATAGTTTGGTAGCGAAAATCGATTATAAAACCATAGAAATCTTCGCAAACCATTTATATAAATTTGACTAAGAGAAAACAGTACGGGTTTTTATTCGCCTTGTAGGACATGATCAAATATCTTTGGACAATTAACTATGTTATTAGTCATGACATTTATCCAGTATGCTTTCCTTCAAGGAATGACTATACAGAACAAAAGTACTTGGTCATTGATTATTTAAGAGTTTATTTGAAACTGCTTTACATTCAGTAAAATTCTGATAGAATTTTATGCTACAAATATACTAGAAGTTTAGTTGAATTTTGACGTGAAAATAAGGTGTTAACAAGATTTGAATGATACAAAGTTGAATGAAACATAAAATCACACTGAAGGAGTTAACTGATTTCTAATTGGTATAGTGGCTTGGTAGACATTGTTAAACTCGGTGACTTCAATCACAGACTAAACGACGACTGAATACTAGAAAGAACCGTAGACAGTTATTTTGTTGTAGTGTATTACCCAATAATGTACATTCATCACCTCTCAAAGAATCGAATGAGAGACCATCGGATCAATGGTTTTTGTGAGATTTAATTCAAATATATTAGTCTCAACAACAGGCGACTAAAAGTTTATGTTTATTTTCCAAAATATTAATTAATTAACCTGCCTCCATTCTGTTATTGGAAACAGGAATCTGCTGATATGAAGTTATTTGTTTATTAACACCTAAGGTCAAACCTTAAGAATCTTATGATCACTAGCATACATGTTTTGAGATTATTGGTTTCCTAGTTAAAGGACTGGACTTACGATTATTAATTACGATATTCAAATGCTTAATATACCTACTTCGAGTTGGACAAGTAAGTAATATCATTAACTTTGGCTGAAAATTTAACATTTAGAATCAGTACACTGTAAATGAACTACACCAATCGAATAGTTAGGAATTCATATATCTTAGAGTGAAGAAATGCATTGTTTAGATCATAATAATGATTACTGGTATGCCATGCTGCAAGCACAAATTATCATTAATTTTTAAATTAAAGTAATAACATTGTTTAACTCATACATATAGGAGTATCAAAGCGACATATTAGTTAAAAGATTTTTGGTTGTTGTAACTTACTCATATGCCACAATTTCATCATCTAGCACTCAGGCTCTCCTAATGAATGCGTATATGTTCTCGCTTATACTCAATACGTTATTTATTGGAAATTCTCCGCTTTCAGCTTGCTAATTTTCTTAATATGCATTAGAAGCAAACCATTTTGAATTAATCTTCTATTTACACAATTGTGTTTACATATGTGTATGTGTATATGTAAAAAGAACGAGTCTGTTATTTGTCGTAAATGGTGCATACTTTAAAGGAAGAAGATTTACCGATACAATACTACTGCTAACAAAATACTAATAGTAATAATGACATCATTCAGTAAGATTAATTATGTTCCGGACTTGTTTCAAAAAAAAAACAATCCTATTAATTATCACCTTAGAGCGAAAAAGAAAACAAAAAAGAAATGACCACCGATAGACAAAGAAAACGATGAAGACAGGGGAATAGTCCATATTTACTTCCAAAAGTAAAGAAGTCATTTCTATAACTTTCTTATCCCGTCAACTTCCCTTCCCCCCCCACATTCTTTTCTTTTTTCTTTATTTATTTTGTATATATTTTAAATAGTAAAGAAATCTAATGCTTACTGTCATTTAATTTTAATTAATTAAATTATAAGTTTACAAAAAGCGAAAGAAGTGATAACTAATAGAATGTCTTTGTTAAAATGGATATTGTATTCTCCACCTTCTTCTTCACCATCTTCTGGAGAAGGGAGGTAGATTGTTAAATGTGACTGTTTTCCAACTTCTCTATTATATACAAATATGTTTCTTTTATTAGCTACAATAGTCTTCTATTACAATTAACAGGGTGTAAATGACTAGGAATTTGTTCATCATGTCTGTTTTCGGGACTTTTAATTAAAGAATTTCACATTAGGATCTGAATCAATGGTTTCAATGAATTTAATGTTATACGTTGGTTACACTGTATGTTATCGTTAATCGGATATTAGGCAGTTTAATTAAGTAAATGGAAGTTTTGTCAAAAATCATAATCATGAAATACTGTACTAAGTAGTTTTGAATCATGTCAACATTAGATAATATGAACTATTTAATGATAGAACTTCGATTTCTAATTCATTGAAATGTGAATTATTTAAGTTAACCTGTGTGTTTATTGTTGTGAAATTGAAGGTTTAAAGAAATCATCTGTTCAAACACTACCTTATAATACAACTGCTATATAACTGAAATGTTGTGCTAGCATTCAGTGAATAACTAAGTAAAGATCACTATTATAGCTATCTCCATACATAAACGACGACGAAAGAAACTACTACATTATTACATTCTAGTAACATTTAGTCATCAACGTCTATTACAATAACTCATACTGGTAATGTAAATTTGCACGTGATAAACGCCATTAAACAAAGGATCAATCATTTTAAATATCACGTGATTGATTGTATCTCTGTTGTAATCACTGTATCATGAATACAAACTGATCATTTTACATACTTCTACTAATGTAACATACATGCACACACTCACATACAGCTTCGTAACAAAATACAGGAATTAACCTTAAGTTATATACTTTCAGGAACGATCTACTAAGATTACCTGATTGTTTAAACTCATTTAATAAAATAATTTTTGAATAGTTAACTTAACAGTTGAGTGTTTAATATTCTAAACTCCAAGTTATTGTTCTACATAGCGTAACTTATACAATTGATGTAGAAGGTTATTGGAAAATAATTTAGTTCTTTGATTAATTAAAACTGATCTACAACTTCAAAATAAGTTTAATTCCATGTAAAGTTATGATGAATTTGTTTAACATATAAGTGAACATTCTGTGGAATAGGGAATAGGTAGGTTTACAGTGTAACGGTTATTGGAGACTTAACGTGTAACATCAGAACTACAAGCCAATAGTCAGTTATTATTAAATATCACTTTATAGCTTCATAGTAACTTTCACTTAATTGACCTGATATTAAACTTCAGAGTTAGTTATTAATTTGATTAGAAGATGAATAAAATCTAAATCAGATTAATCAGTCTACAAATAGCATGTTCACCGTAAAGCAAGCTGAGTTAACTCTTACTTCAATATGAAGTAAGTATTGATGATATTATCCAGAGTCAATGAAAACTTCCCAAAGAACACATGACAGTCAAACGCTTAATAATCTTAAGTTCGCATTGTAAGTATTTGATAATGAGATGAATCAAGCTAAAAAACAAAATAACCTTCATAATGCTCTTTACTAAATTAGTAGATATCAATCAGCTAATTGAATTATCAACTTTAAATAGTCTGTGTGTTATAAGGATGAACTTGTATATTCCAGTTGATTTGTTATAGACTGAAGCTGGTCAGTCTCTGTTGCTATATGTGCATCCCGAGCGGATTGCTCCGATATAGCGGTTATTCACAAGTATTATTCAAGTTAGATTATGACTGACAAGTGGAATGCAGGATGCGTGTTTCGTCCTGTTTGGGACTCATCGGCTGAATGTACCTGCATCCGAATGTCTGGATTCAGTAGTCTAGTGGTGAACACGGTGGCGTTCGACATGAAACGGACTGAGTTTGAATCCCATTGTAAATATTAACATTGGGATGCAAGTACATCCAGCCATTGAGTCCAAAATAGGACGAAATGCTCATCCTGGATTCCACTTGCCAGTTACAATCCAAGTCTATATGTTAGTAAAATTTCGACTACATACTTTAATACCTTATGATCATTTTCGTTTAGGCATTAAACAATTAGGTTAGTAATTTTGATATGGTTAGTCTTGTATTCTATACAAGCTATTACAATTATTCATATGATGGTAATACAGTTAAATGGGCATAATTCACATATCATCTATACAATTAACACTATATATTCATTAAAATAAAATTTTCCTTTATCAAACATTCTAGTAAAGGAAAAACTGTAAGTTATACATGAAACAACAAAACAGATGTTTGTTATTTTTCATAAATTTTTATCAAATTAAATTAAATTTCAATAGGAAAGTTAATTAATCCAACTTGATTGTAAAAGATTCAGGCATATGGTTATTACTTACTGATTATTAGTAATACTGACAGTTATATGTAAAATTTTAAGTAAAGTGAAATATGAAATGATAATTACTATTAGCTGATAAGAAGGTACTCTGAAGGAAGGGGGGCAGTGGAAGAAGAGGGAGATCTAGATGATTATGTAATCTAGTTAATTAACACTCATCTGACTTTCTTGTTGTGTATATTGTGGGGGATATGAATTCAAGAAAACTATGGTTAATTATCAAAATGACTGTTAAAATATAAATCTTTTGTCTTTCTTGCAATTTTATTCATAAAAACAATAAATTGTTCAATTTATTCTTCATAACTTTAAATTATTTCAGAATATGTAAATAATTTAACTTCAATTAAAGAAGATATTGAATAGTTATTTGTCGGCTATGCCTAATGATAATCCAATCATTCATTCCGTTGTTCATTTTACTAATAATACTAATAAGGTTACATTTATATGTTAGGGTAATAACTTATTTAGTTAATGTTCTTCTTATAGATTAAAATACAATTTGACAAAGTTGATTTACTCTTAATGAGTAACTTTCAACAATACTTACAGCGCTTTGAAGTAAGGAAAATGAATATACTATGATGCATTTATATTGGATTGACTTAAGAATATGTAAAGTATACACTTGTTCTAATGTTAACTGTTATGTCATTGTAAATCAATAAGAACTAGATCTATGTATGTTGGTTTCACTAATGTACTAAATCAAAGATAATTTTGTGCAGTAAGAATACTGAAAATGAACTATACTCAATATTCTATAATGTGCTTTCAACAAGCTTACTTTACATAGGAATAATATAGATTCTATGTGAATATGTTAAATAATTTAACCCTATATAAAATATGAAAAATACTGAATATATACTGTGGTGAATGTGTAACTGAATTGTTGAGATGACTTTCATTTTAAAGTAGAAAAATAGATTATCATACTTGAAGAAATTCATTGATTATATTGAACATTGATAAACATGTATTATTAGTTTCATGTTAGCAATAGCCTCTTAATTCAATCTAAATGTATATTGTTCTGATTAACATACTAAAAGAAATACTTCATGTCTACTTCATGTAATAATTTATTCCTAGTCATTTTAAACGAATACTTAAATAATACATTAAAACAAAGTGACTGTGAATAAAGAATACTCTTTGATAAATTCATGTTGTCAAGTTCAATATTTACAAGTCAGTGTTTAAGCCTAGATTATCCCTTGAGATTACAATATAGTCTATGTCAAAGTGATTAGTTTATAATGTCAAATGCAATCGATTTGTGTACCAATTTGATAGTTAATAAATGCATTCATTAACAAATGATTATCTAAAGAACAGTTTATTTGGAACATAATGCTAATACTGAAAATATTAAATTAGTAATTGATAATATCTTTATATCATATTTTTTTTATTAAAATAGTTATCACCGGTGACAACGGATGATCGTCGATGTGTATCATAAATTGATGGAAGTGGGAATTCTACAATCAGATACCAATCCAATGGTGCAAAGGGTTAGACGTTTGTCAACCTCAAGTTCCTACAATGGAATCTAGTGTAAGCACTGCTGAGAAGTTTCATACTAGGACGATACATTTGTCCAGTACTCTCTTGTTTTTAATTGTATCATGCCAACATCAATCTGTGACAAAATCAATTAACTATACTTAATACTAATCTCTACAAACCATCTTAATTCAATTGTTGAGAAATGTTAGATGTTTAATAAGTGGATTATACTTAACACTTATTTATTATTTTTCGTTGGATAAAAGAGCGAGATGTTTTTCGTGCAGTATGTTGGGTTGCGCTACATTGAACACGTTTGTTGCCAACAGATGTTGGTCACTCCATATCTTTGAAATGAATTGTTTATTGTAAATTTAACTCGCATACGCAACGTTCACCTAAGGACTGATTGAAAATGTTGAATACCAAATACCTGATGAATATCGATAACTCAACCTCCATTTATAGTATTCATAATTCAACTATTTTTTAACCAAGTATTAACTGAATGCAAACATAATCACATTTGTATACTTTGTTTTTTATAACTTCTTTTTCTTATCTGCAACCTTTCATTTTAACTTGACTCTTCTTATGGTATGACCGTTTACACCCATACGTATTATACAAGGATTATGGCGTTTATTATCCTACAATATGACTATATATCTAATGTGTACGGGCAACCGTAGATTATTAGACAGACAGACAAAGGATAATACCAGTATGAAATAAATAAGAATAAATATCTGTAAATTATCCTATTCAAAGTTCTTTTATTGTTTAACAATGTTGCTTACAATTATCAATGATATACAGTACATTTTATTTTGTAGTTATAAACTTCATCCCTATGTATTCATTCACTCCCTAGATGGACAAATTAGTTCTTATTCTCATTCCACGTACATGCATAAAGTAAATATGGAAGAAGGAAAACGTCATAACAATAGGCCAAACCCTATTTTATGTCTCCTTTCACTTTTTTCTCTCTTACTTAACATACACATACAGAATGATAAGTAAATGAATTCATACTACTGACCATTGCTTTTATTATAACTCTTCATTTATCATCCATCATCATCACTTTTCTCAATATTTATTCATCAGTCAATTGACATAATCGTCAAAACTCATGTTTTCTTTGTTTTCTTCTCACTTTTTTCTTTTTTTATACTCTTCATAATTTGTCATTGCTTACTTCTTCTCTATCATTTTACATTTCAGTCTGAATTAATCTTAATTAATGTATCACAAAAATATTCTTTAAGTCATTGAAGGCAGTATCTCATGTCACTTTATCTTTCTTTTTTAGATACGAAGAAGCATCATAGCACGTGGGCACTTCATGATCATAAAAGAAATTTACTTAAATAACTTATTATTATTATTATTATTATTATTGTTATTAATTGAAACCAAATGATATACTTAAAGAATGATGAAGTGTTCCATAGATGATTATCACTTTTGATGATAATGATGATGTCCGGGTAAACATAAAGTCAGTTTGATGAACAATTAAATGAATACACCTGACAATTGTCAATATATTAATTGTTTTGCTTAAAAACAAAACGACAAGTGTGACAAATATCTTACTATTTCAATAGTAACAGTGATATGGAAGCAATATCAACTAGGCTACATGTTGTTCTAGACTATTCTTCTTCTTGTTGTTGTTGTTATTGTTCTTCTTCCTCTTCTTCTTCTTTCTTCTTCTTATTATTATTATTATCATTGTTATTATTATTATTAACGTCAATAGTGTATTTTATGGTGTTATTTTATGGATTATTGTTGCTGTTGTCGTTGTAGTTTTCATTCGCAGACATTTTTCTCCGGTTAAATCTTTATTGTTATGATTATGGTAATCTAAAAATCATTATTATTATTACTGTTATTCTTATAAAAATAAAGTTTGATTGAGTCCTGCACCCCTTTCAGGCATATGCACCTATACACATATTCAAGTACTTGATAACAACAATAGATGCATAGAAGAAGGTGAATTTGACTAGTTATTATTATTATTATTACTAGTAATATTACTTTCTTCGTCTTCTTCATCGTCTATTTGATATGCTCTATTGTCTTATGTTGTTTATTATTGTTACTGTTTGCTTGGTATTATTCACTTTTTATAAGAGTATGAAAACAAGTAGTTTCATAGTATAATAAAAGCAGTACATGACACCTTTAATTATTGAAGGTTAGATTTCAAGAAGAATATACCATGAATATGTCCACATTCACTTAGTTTGTATTAGTAGTGTGTAATTCAATTAAAACAAATAACCATGTTAGAAGTGATAAAGTTTTCTATTAATGGCACTAGATAATCGTTACCTTAGAATCAATCATAATCGAACTTAACGCATTCACGACTAACTTCTGTAGGTAATTCCACTGCTATAATGAATAACCAAGACCATTGGAATAAAACTGCGTCAGACTTAGAGCAGTTACTCACCAGTGAGAGTGAGCAAGTCCGGACAATATATCACGAATTTACTAAAGTTCATAATATAAATCAATAGGTAACAACTCACCACGCAATCTGAAGGTTCTGGGCTAGATTCCTGGTGCAGATATTGGTGTATACTACCGAGAATTCACAAACTATGACAAACGGCTGCCAATTGTTCCCTGGTTCTGAATGGTTATCTAATCAAGGTCTTTCCATTTTATGAAATTCAATTAATGACTATACTCACTGCCACACACTTTATTACAATAACAAGCTCACATCATCAAGTGAGCAAAATTGTAGTTGATTGTCTAGCTATATTATAAACCGGCTAAAGTAGGAATTCTGCCACTGGACACTGGGTAAGCTGTATTAGTTTCGACTGCCTAGTAAAGCCCAGGGTGAGTACTGCTCCATAGAAGTCCCGTAAAGCTATGAATCCTCTCTCTTACGTCTCTTATTTCTCAATGGCTTCCAACTGTGATAAGTATGTAACGAATGCAAATAACGAATTTCTGTTTAACATTTCTTTAAACTGTACTTATTTTTATTACACACGAATTACGTACACTGATCTCAGGTTTTGTCAAATGATTGGCAAAAAGAAAAAAGTGTCAACAGATACAGTGTTTCTGTATCAATTTTTCAGTATTTACTACCTTGACAATTCACAAACCATTCATAATAGTGCATGAATACACACAGTTAACATTTATAATGAATCAGTTCAGAAAAATATCCTACACAAAAAGTAAAATCTGGATAAACGACAGCCAAGAAATTTGAGTAGGCTGCTGACTTGATATTGAAGAACTCATCTGGTGTAATAGAAAAAATCTCCATTGATTAATAAATACTACATGGTATATGTTTATGTTTAGTTTAATCCTATTCTTTATGAACTAATGTTAACTAGGGAGAGGTTGAAAGCTTGTATAGTAATAGGAAATTATATTACCTATCGACAATGTGTATTCATAATCCAGTATATGGAATATAATTCTGAGTCTTCAAGTATCATTACAGTCATAACATCCACCCACCCTATTAGTTGGCAATCAATGAATTATTTTTTACATCTCATTGTTTCATAATATCTCGGTAGGTTAGTGTCTTACTGCAGACTTTGTTATCTACTCAACTCGTAGTCAGTGTGCTATTGTAGAAATTTTGAAAATAGATCTAATTATCCTTTATTTCCACGAATCTATATATTCCAATTGTAATGGTAGAAATGTTAAAGTAAATTCATGTTAACAGATAAAACTTTATAATAAAAAAGAATTATATCACAGTTTGATTGTAAAGTCGTGACTAAAAAGTTTAAATCAGTAATTTAGAAGTAACAGTTAATGAGCATTGTAATGCAGATTGATGATTATATCAATTAGCATTTTGTAATCAAATAAAAAACCCCAATCCCTGTTTAAATGATCAGACAGTATCAATAATCTCTTCTTCATTAGCAGTCTACATTGTAATACGAACTTATTCTAAATTGAAATTTTAAGATATCAAACTCCAAAATAATAGTCTTAAATGATAATATACTCTCCTAGTGGGACTACAGAGCTAGATATTTGTAGGCTGTTGATAAGCGTTAGGAGCTAATACAACGTAGTTACTTGTAGTTTTCTTGGTCGTCAGTCATGTCTTCAATTTACGCAAATTCATGTTTTTACAAAACCACTTTCAGAAAAAAATATATTCCAGAAAGATTCTATAAAGCTACTTCATAATACATATGTATATGTCAATTTAATCAGTATAGTTGTGATAGAATAATACTTATAGCTGTTATTTAAGTACTTTGTATGAAAGCCATCAGTCTTTAAGTAATACAACGTCTTAATCCAGTCTAAAGTTGATTGTAATCTATCAGTCAAACAATGCATAATCTGAATGAATGTACGGGTCTTAAATGACATGCAAAAAAAAGAAACTACAAATACAAACAAATATGTCTTGTTCTATCTAATGTTCATTGTGTAACAGATGATAAAGAAAACAAAATTTGACATAAAGAGTCTTCTTTTCTCTGTTTTCGTTAGGCAACTATCTATTGTATAATATACTAATCACTACTGTTGTTATATGATTTAAGTTAAAGAATATATTTTTATTATAAACAACAGACTTCTTTCTTGTCTCCGTGTATATAGGTATGTGTATATACATCGGCATAACTTGTATTCCCATTTGCATGCATTACCTATGACTGAAAAGTCTATTAATTATTATAATTTTCTATGCATAAATATACGTCATTGCGTGATCGGAATTCCCCCTCAAGAAAATGAATCCCTATGTCTTAAATATTCAAGCAATGAATATGTTTGTTTATCTGAATACACTATCTAATTGACAGCAGACAAACAATAATTTAATAAATAGATAAATGAACCTGTTTCTATATCGTATACATAGAAATATGAAGTTAGCAACTAAATGTTGAAAACAGATTAGCATCTCTTCTATATACACATAACATAATCTATTTCAACGTATGAATAGTAAACATTAGTATAATGTATCATATTGAATTACTTTAATAGGAATCTATCAACATCATATGATTATGTAATCAATGTTAGTGATGTCTTTTGTCATAGTCCTATCTCTCATTCCATTACTGATATGAACCATTCATTAATAAATAATTCATGTCGACGAAGATTATTCTATGCTTATGATATTCAACAACAAAATGATGCATCGTTTGAGTTAGATTATGATTGGCAAGCGGAATCCAAGATGCGCATTACTTCCAATTTGCGACTTGCCAACTGGACGTACCTGCATACCAGTGTTGATGCTCATACTGGCATTCGAACCTAGTTTGTTGCGTACTAAACACCGCCTCATTCGCCACTAGATTACTGAATTCAGACAGCTCAAGCTGTACATATGGCAACAGAGACTGATCAATTCCAGTCAGTAGTAAACCAATAAGAAGATCCTAATATATTTTAGTTAAAATGACGCAACGTATTGTTTACGTGTTTCAACTAGTTTCATTCTACTGAAAATGTTTAAGTGTAGGATATACTTCGAAAAGAATATCCTCCTCACGTTCAAGAAATATGAGATCGAAAATAATGATTGCAAATACATAGCCAAGTTTTAAACACAAAACACAAATTAAGGGAATTACTTCATATGAATTTGAGATTGTATGTATAAATACGTTTGCTTATGTTGAAGTAATAATTATGCAATATTTAGTTGTAATCGTTTATGTAACTATGGGGATTTCTATTGGTAGCTTTATAAAATAGTTGTCTAATCAGCCATAACATATCGACGTTTAAAAGAATCTCTGAACGGATTCAAAAAGATCGTTTGCCTTTCACAGATGGCGAGTATATTGCTCAACACACTACTCTCTTTTATTGCATGTGTGTGAAACATGGTTTTTAAAAACAATTGACACTTGTAAGTTGCTAGAAATACTAAAGAAAGACGAGTATTCAGTTAATGCGGTTGTGGATCATTACCAACTAAGATGGATAGAATATGTATCATGTATGTTCATCCACCGGTTACCTGTATGCACAATCATACCTAATGTTGGAGGATGATGAAAGGAAGTTAGAAACAACATTTCATAAATTCACTGACTGTTAGTTTGATGCTTGTCGGTAGATACAGATTATCTTGTTAGGGTCCCCACAATTATCGTAACTAGTGGTTCAAGATATTAGGTGGCATACTTCATAATCATACGAAATGGAGCAGATGTATATACTCTTCGTGTTACTTTAAAGCTTGAACTTCAAAGTTCTCATTCACCTTTTCTTCCAACAAATTAATTAATTCTCTTTAAATCATATCCTTTATGTTTAGTATTTATTTACTTCCACCGATGTTAATACAACTTTTGCTACTTTTGCACTTATTTTACTGTGCTAAATGGGTGTGGTTACCTAGACGATTGTACGTATGTTCCAACTTGAATTTAGCTAAAATCGCATAAATATCCTCTTAACATCAACAGGATTACTTTTGAAAATGAACCTAAATTAACATAGGAAGGAGGGGTAATTTCGCTAATTGATGCATTTACACCAGATTTTTTACTTACTATAGATTATTAATTTTAGACCTAAAATTGTAGAACCTGTGGAAAATGTATAAAAATTACGTTTCTTTACTCAAACTTCTCTCACCCACCTACTTCGTAAAGTTCTCATGAAAATACCAAACCACTCTAGTCAGTATATCTCTAGTAAATAAAATGCATTATGGCAACATGGATGAAATAATAACATTTAGAATTTCCAACTACCCAAAACAGTCATCGACCTATTATTGGCCTCGTATTATATCAGAAACGTAAACTGTTGAATACCGAAGCAGTGGTTTCAAAGATAAGTGTTTACCGCAATGACCGATGATCACACACTTAATCCCTGACGAGATTGTGGAGTTGAACTGGTAAGGTGTTTAAACCTTTCTGATTCCCGATGACTGCTTAACCCAATTTAGTCAACAATCTCCACCAACCTTCTATTCAGTAGTGAACTACTATACGAACAACATGATGATAAATACTATAAGCATGATAGTTATCTTATTTAGCAAAAGATAAACAAAACTACAAGTTTTTGATGTGGAACTACCGGCGAGTCCCAAATAATGACTAACTGACTACTTTGTGTTCCTATCTTTTTCTGATACTTTCCTCAATTGAATCAATCTCTTCAGTACTAACAACAATAGTGAATTAGTACTTGAAAACTTTTTTAAAAGAAAAGAAAACATTTAATTGTATACACTTACCTAAAATAATCTTCTCTACAATATGCTTTACAATCACGTACAAAACATGTTGAATCATTCATTAGTGAACGTAAACATTTTGAACAATTTAAACAACGTATATGCCATTTTAAATTTGGTTGAACATTTAACATAAATGGATCGTAAATTATCAAACCACAGCCAACACATTGTGATAGTGCTGATGATAATGATGAAGAAGTTGTTGTTGTCAATGATAATGGAGTAAATTCAACTGTTCCAGTTGCTGATAGTGATGAAGATGATGATGTTAAATATTTCATATTTGAATCATTCATTACAGTCATCGTAGAATTTATTATCTTATCATCTAATTCAATATACTGTTTTGAATCTGATTTAAAATTTGTACCTAATAATAAAACAATTAGGACAAAAGATAATAATAATTAATACTGAATGTTTTATAAATAATAAGTTAACATGAAATGTCGATTACAAATACAACAATGAAGTTAGATGACTTTTAACAACTTCATGGAATAGTATGAATCTAAGTATCAATCTACTTAACACTTTTCAATGAAGCATTTTAAATGAAATCATATTACCTGTGATATTTAAATCCAAGTCAATTTGTGCCGTCTCATTTACTTAACTGCTAAGAACTCTGGACAGTGACTAATATCTTATACAACTAGGACTTCAACAATGATAGACTGCCTGTCGAAATGTAATTTAAATGACTGAATTCAGTCAAAAATAAAAGCTTTGCAGGTATGACAATAGTTACTGTTCAGTGACTTATCAGTATAAAAATACGTCTCTACCATATTATTCATTTAAGTATATGTCTTTTTTATTGATAAGCTACTGAAATGAGCAATCAGCTAATTGCATAGGATCATTGGAGACAGTGACAAGATTCTGTCCAACAGTTCTAGATGGTTTCAGGGTAGTTCTTCACTTCTAATCGAAAACGATTAAATTAGCCAAAAAATTTTTTAGTATTTAATGGCATCAGTTGATGAATAACAGAAAATCAAGTAGTAGGCACAATATATTTAGTTCATCGTTTTGAGTTAATAATTTCCATTTCTTATCTCTACATGAGAACTCCAATGTAATTTATTTAATTAATTTAAGCATTTTATAAATTTGTCACATTTGAATAGCTTTACAACGTACTAAATAACATGACAATAAGTCTAGAAACTTCGATTTTAGGTCAAACCTCAGAGAATTCTTTTTAGAAAATGAAACTCGCTTACAAGTTCATGAATCATTTTAGTGAACATCGGTTTAACTAATAAAATTCACTCAAATCGTTAATTCAACAACCATCATCAATGAGGTTAAACGATTACAATGAATATCGTACTAAGGTGAAATAGATCTGGCGAATGTTGTATTATTGAAAAAAACATATCCCAACTGATATCAATGAACGATCAGAACTAATCTAAAACTTCTCAAGGGATTACAATGTGTCATATAAAAAATTAATAAATGATTACATTGCAGATAATGCATTTTTAAGCTACGTAGTTCATTGGCTGGTAAATATACAAAGAATTCAGTCATCCAACAATCGTGTACAGTGTAAGTTTACATCATGAAGCTAATTAATTGAATAATCATTGATAACTACAAAGCAGTGGATCGATGTTTAGCTCTAGGTTGTACCTCTTCAGTGGTGTGCTTCCAAGACTTTACTAAAGATTGAACCCAGAACTTTCACGTCTCTGGATAAATGTTTGATCTTCAGACTAATGAGCTGTCATCTAATGTTTTGTATTCTTAGCTTCACAATATTTACCATGCTACTTTCTTAATTTAATGATTCCCTAAATGAAATCAGTTCTTAGTAGGAAATTACGAATCTACAGTCGCGCTGGAGTATTTCCCCTCCGATGATATTAGATATATTTTAAATAAATTGTATTTTATTGTTAATGAGTAATCTTGTTACTTTTAATACATGTCATTACACTGCATCAAACGATGATAACAGTCAACAAAACTTGAATAATTTTGTCCTTTAATAGAAATTAGAATATAAATATGTGTCTTGTGGTTACAGCTTTATCACACCATAGATGAATGATAAACAAAACTAAAGCTCTTCAACTATCGTTTGAGTTGGATTGTGGCTGACAAACGGAATCCAGTAAACGCGTTGTATCCTATTTTGGAACTCGTCAGCTATCATTAACAATAATTCACTGTTCATTAAAAACATTTTATCTTAATCGAACTTAATTATCAGTAGTAATACTATGATGAAATTCTTTTGTTTTATTTATTTTCTTTCCTTAGTTTTCATTAACATTAACTTATTTATTTAGCCTTAGGCTATAAGTTCAATAGAGAAAAAAGTTGTTTTGAGAAGCATTGTAAACATCAATTCAATGTCCATTTTACGTTCAAACCTTTCTTTTAGGTCAATAAATACATTCCTATTGCCTAAGTTTATTCATTTGTGTTTATATGCATTATTCTTATTTATTAAAGTTAAATGAAATGCATGCATAGAATAAAACCTGATTCTTTTGTTTAAATGTTTATTAGATTAATTCATTGTAGTTACTTGGTTTTCTTTCATGGCTACAATTCTTTAAAGATATTTGAAGTAATAACACACACACACACACACATACAAACACACAATGAAAGGAAAACAATCAGAGAAATGATTACGAAATAAGCTTTAAATTGATTCTGGTCTACTACATTCTTCCATTTGAGAATTTCAAATAAAGATGATGTTTAAAAGAAAACAATTAAAATAAAAATTAGTTATACACCATGACTATTTCCTTTTTCCGGTCAATTAAATCATCATCATCATCATCATCATCATCATAAATTGTATTGTTACCAGATATTTGGTTTGTTCATTTCAGTTATAGTGTCACTAATATATGCAACTATACGGATATACAAACAACTACTTACTCATTATTTTTATTCATTGCACTGTATTGATGCACAATAAATGCTGATATCAATTCCATTGGTTATTATCATTAGACCTACTTACTTACCTACCACATCCGTTTCTCTTTCATAAAATTTCATACAAAACTAAACCGAGTTTATTTTTTATCTAAATAATAATAAATTAAAAACTTTTTTCTATTTATTAGATAGAATAATTAGTAACTTCGTTGTAAATCATTTCCTGTGTATTTTGTGTTTTTGTGTAAGCACGCATACAACTGCATGTATCTATGTATGTATGCATATCACTTCATACGAAACCCCTCCCTCAGCCACCCACCGTCCGTACACTTTTTTCACCGTTGGTTTAATCAAATGATGAGAAAATTAGAGAAAAAAAAAGTTGTTTTAATTTTAGAACTTTCTATTTTATTACAGTTGATTTAATGATAATGATCACAAAATACGGGAAAATTACATCCTCATGTACAAGTCTATGAATAACATTACGATGAATTAAATGAAGAAATCAGTTTCTCTTCCCCCCCTTGCCTCACCAATTAGATTGCGTAAGAAAATTTGGAAATGACAAAAATTTCCGCTGCCCACTTCCAACTTATACATAGTTTATACCTTTCTTTTGTTACTTCATAGTTTTATATGATGAAATATTTGTCTGAAATATGCACAGATGTTTAAATGTATGTGTCTATGTGTATATGTGTGTGTTCATTATGTGTCTACACTTTATTATTTACGTGTTTAGAAAAAATGTGTCAACAACAAAAAAGTTTCAAGTCAATAAAATATCCCAAGACCAAGTTAAAAGTAAAAGTTGAACAAGTTTGTTTTGGATACAGAATTCTAGCTATTCACCTACTGAAAGCCAATTTATGTATGAAAAATAAATTATTCAACATTCATATATAACAGATTTAGCTTTAGTACCAACAATTTGGCGGTTTTATAAAATACCTTCCCCTCCCCCACTTCACATTTTAATTGAATTGAGGTGGTTTTGTAGAAACAGATATTAAGTTTAGTTGCTTGTGTTCATTGCAGAACACTGTTGGTTAGGTATCATTAATAAAAAACAGGAGAAACTGGACATCGGTTTCGTCCTAGAATGGGATATCTTAGCAAGCAACTAAACTTAATACTTATTTCACAAAACAACCTCAATCCAATTAGAATAGTCAGTTCACAAGTGATTAACTTCAAGATGTTCCTGAAATCATAGTGGTAAGTCGTGAATGATGTAGTCCAGATTTGTTTCGAGTGAGATAGTTATCACCAATGACAACGGATGATCGCCATGCTATGTCACAAATTTATCAAAGTAGGAATCCTACCATTGGGTACCAACTGGCCCAATGGTGTAGGTGATAAAGCTTTCTACATGAAACCTGAAGGTCGTGGATTCGATTCGCTGACGAGGGTGTGCACTAAACTCCCTCATTTTATTTGAATGACTTGTTAAGGTAACATTACATTTAAGGATAATGAAATCTGTTGGTGGTTTGATAGATATCACAGTTGATTATTATACCAAATAGTCCTTCCTTCAACGCTATATAAGATTATAAGTATGCATTTGTAAAAAATTTAAATGTAAAATAGCTATTCAACACTCTTGAGTTGCTAGTAATTCATTCGAATGATGTCAGTTTTCCAATATAGGAAGAAAGGAATTTCAATCTAAAATAGAAATCATGAAAAAAATCAAATCGTACTTAAAACGCAATCAAACATTTATAGTTTCATTAGTGCGTACTTTGAGCAAAAGGAAGTTTATCTATAGGGAATCTGTTTTTCGAAATTAGAATTACAATAATACTTTTAGATTATATATTTAATTGCTAATTATACGACTCAGATATTCCAGTAATGTACACATCTATGCACCATATTGGTGCCTTAACTCGTAGAAACGTCCGTGACATGAGTTATAGTGTCTAGGGAAGTTTCCGTTTTTCAGAAGTTGCACATAGCGATAACTGATTAGTGTCAGCAATAGTGAAATAGAAATTAAATGTTTTTTTCTAAACCCATTTAAAGCACAAATTTCGAGGCATTATTCGATTGTACTGCTTAATTGTGAGTGATAGAATTAATTCAAACCCCAAGTATCTAGTAGAATGATTTTACATTAAATCCAAAATAATCATGCCACTTTGTTGAGATTTGAAGCATAAGATTTCAAATTACAACCAACATGTGGTGCACTGCAGCATCCTCATTATATTTACCCATCTATCTATCTATCTATCTATCTATCTATCTATCTATCTATCTATCTATCTATCTATCTATCTATCTATCTATCTATCTATCTATCTATCTATCTATCTATCTATCTATCTATCTATCTATCTATCTATCTATCTATCTATCTATCTATCTATCTATCTATCTATCTATCTATCTATCTATCTATCTATCTATCTATCTATCTATCTATCTATCTATCTATCTATCTATCTATCTATCTATCTATCTATCTATCTATCTATCTATCTATCTATCTATTATCTATCTATCTATCTATCTATCTATCTATCTATCTATCTATCTATCTATCTACCTATCATTGATATCTCACTTGTTCACTAACGCCTTCCTTTCTATTCAGCTATCTCAAAACATTTCTCACGATACACATAAACATCTACAGACAATAAAGATTACTCTAATTCACTTATTAATAGTGTTGTTCTAGCCTAAAATTCGTTATACTGGAGATAAGAATGCTAATTACTTACTGAATAAGTTTTTACATAAAAATGTTTATCCTGTAATTTATGAATAACAAGAACTATATCCTTACTGATTTAATTATCTCTGAATAGAGATAGTATCACCTATGCATTATAATGGTTTAGGTTTGTGTGTATGTGTGACAGAGAGTAAATGACAGATTTGGAATTTGAAAAAGGTCACTTTCATCTTACACTGTCATTAGGAATGTGAGACGTTTAGTCTAGAATAAACTTAAATATCTGTACTTCTATCAGATTCATTTCTTGTTAACAAGAAACCTATTACGGTGTACATTATTAGACCTGTCAAGTGTATAGATCTAATTATAAATTATCTATTAACTGAATGTAATTTATTGGTGATAGAATGGTGAGAGGATGCTTATTTTAGTGAAAAAACAAACAATAACAATAAATAAACAATGGATATGACAAGGTTATTGTTGGTAAGAATGTTACTTCATGCATTAAATGATCAACAATAGACTATAAATAGTTGTTATAACTAATAACATGATGGGTTTCCTGTTTGTTTGTTGATTGATTTTTTTTGTTTTAAATGTTTAGTTGTTGAGATTATCCATAAAAAAAACTAATTTCAATGTTCAAAGTATGTGGTGTATGCAAAATTTTCAGTTATTTTCACATTCAGTTAATGAATGAATGCTGTAAATCAGAGTGTAGTTTTCAATAAAGATTTCATTTCAAATGCTTTCCTTTCCAATGTTGGTATTTTCCATCCGGTATGTCATATTACGCTACATTGAAATATTCATTGAAGTTAGTTTTAGATAAATCCAGAAACTTGAAACCTTTAATGAAAACTAAGATCTAATTTACTGTATTCATTCATGATACTTGTATAATATTGAAAGCATTAAGAATAATACTAATCTTAAAATGTAACCTGAGCTTTAATTCCAGATGATCAGTTGAATTATTATGATGAATGTTGAGAACATTGATATACTCTGTTGAAATGGTTAACTTAGTTGGCTGAGATTTGCCATATTTGATCAATTATTTCAATTAGTTTAAAAGAAAAGTGAATAATGAAACGATGAAGATTACGTTTAATAAAGTTCTGAACAACATTATCAGTACAACTTAGAGAACATAATTCCTATTAAATTACATAGGATATGTTGGCTACCCACTTAGTGTTGATCGCCTACATAGATTGTTAGTTGGTAAATTATTTGCAGATAAAAAATACAGTATGTTATTACACAAGATAATCAGTATTAATCAACCAATCAGTGCCCGTTACCCCACGTGGAGCATAGGAGGCTGGCTAACTACATACTGAACTTTTCTTTCCAGCTCTTCCTAAGTGATCTACATTTTCTTCATGTTCGTCTCCGATTCCTGACGCAGTGTGTTCTTGAGTCTTCCTCTTTTCCCTTGGCCTTCAGGATTCCAAGTTAATACTTGTTTTGTGGTACAGTTTAATGATTTCCTCAATATGTGTCTCATCCACCTCCAGCATCTTTTCCTAATTTCTTTCTCTACTGGAAGTTGATTTATTCTTTGCCACAGAAGGTTGTTTCTGATGGTATCCGGCCAACGGATCCGAAGTATCTTACGCAAATAACTATTTATAAATACTTGTATCTTTTGAATGATGGCTTTTGTAGTTCACAGTTCAAGTTTCAGCTCCATAAAATAGAACTGTTTTGATGTTTGCATTGAAAATTGCGACTTTGATTCTGGCTGACGGTTGGTTTGAGTTCCAGGTGTTTTTTCAATCACAGAAGTGCTACCCTTCCCATGCTAATCCATGTCTTCACATCTGCATCAGATTCTCACTGATATATGTAGAAGTTTCCACATCTTCTAGAGTTTCTCTGTCAAATGTGACTGGGTTGGTGGTCATTGTTTTCTACATGAGGATCTTGCTTTTTTCCTTGTGTATGTTGATGCTTACTTCTTCAGAAGCTGCTGCCACTTTCCCCATCTTTACGTATATAAGTTATTGGGTGTCGGATAGTAGAGCTAAGTTATCTGTAAAGTTCTAATTGTCTAGTTGCATCCATATTGTCGAGTTTTAATAATCCAGTCAACCATAAGCAGAAACAGAAACGGTGCGAGAGTATCAAGCAAACTATTCTATAATCCAACTGTAAAATCCTATCAGTAGAATTTTATTAGTATTACGAATCAGACAAATTATATCATCCTTCCGTATCACCAATATTGCAATGAAACCAATTACATTTCTGTGTGTTACGTTAATTCTAAACATTATTAAATGTACTAAGATTAAGTGAGCACCTAAACTGAATTGATACTTTTACGAAATATACTAATTTTTCGATAGTGAGATAAAATCTTCAAACAGGATTAGATTCAACAAAAAGGCCATACTTTTTAACACAGATATAAATGAATAAAAAGATAGTACAATTGATATAAGATTCTAAATAAATGTCTCCTCCACTATTGTGACATCATAAAAGATGCTTTGATCATCATAACCCATTAATTCTGGCATAATTTTAACTGGAGAATCTCAGGATTAACATTATTATTATTATTATTATTATTATTATTATTATCAGTAGTAGTAGTAGTAGTAGTAGTAGTAGTAGTAGTAGTAGTAGTAGTAGTAGTAGTAGTAGTAGTAGTAGTAGTAGTAGTAGTAGTAGTAGTAGTAGTAGTAGTAGTAGTAGTAGTAGTAGTAGTAGTAGTAGTAGTAGTAGTAGTAGTAGTAGTAGTAGTAGTAGTAGGTAGTAGTAGTAGTAGTAGTAGTAGTAGTAGTAGTAGTAGTAGTAGTAGTAGTAGTAGTAGTAGTAGTAGTAGTAGTAGTAGTAGTAGTAGTAGTAGTAGTAGTAGTAGTAGTAGTAGTAGTAGTAGTAGTAGTAGTAGTAGTAGTAGTAGTAGTAGTAGTAGTAGTAGTAGTAGTAGTAGTAGTAGTAGTAGTAGTAGTAGTAGTAGTAGTAGTAGTAGTAGTAGTAGTAGTAGTAGTAGTAGTAGTAGTAGTAGTAGTAGTAGTAGTAGTAGTAGTAGTAGTAGTAGTAGTAGTAGTAGTAGTAGTAGTAGTAGTAGTAGTAGTAGTAGTAGTAGTAGTAGTAGTAGTAGTAGTAGTAGTAGTAGTAGTAGTAGTAGTAGTAGAAATACATTTACAGTTACATATGCTTACACATATATTCAATGAAATTCGCATTTATTTCTTCTACAAATACATAAATGAATATGTCTATAATACATTGTAAGGAGAGAGGCTGGGGAGGGTGAGTGAATATAACATAAACAAGGACATATTCCATAAAATCTTGTATTTAAACATTACAACAGGTGTTCCGCATTTGAGTGATTATCATTGAACAACATTCATACAAACCATTATTATTACTATTCAATAAAGCATAGTAATAAAAAGAATTTGTTCTTTTCTTTTTTATAATTCTCTCATTTTCTCATGCTCTTCTCCAGTAAGATGTTAAAAATAAAAGAGAAATTTTTCGATGAAAGAAAATCAGAGAGAATAATTACTGTCAACACATACACACACACACACACGCCCACAATGTATCATTATTTATTACATGAATAATAAAAACACCTATACAAACAATAACATGAATCTGTTTTTAAATGTAGGAAAAAGTGTTCTTTTAAGTGGAAATCAGCTGTTTAATAAAAATCAAAACTATTTTCACAGCATTCTTGTTAAACAAAAAAAAATTATAGTAATCACAAACAATAATAGTAAATCGGTAATAGGTGAAGGCAGGGTTGGTTATGAAAGTGATGATATTGATAAAAGTAATGAAGAAGAAAAGTTTGTTGTCATGTTGGTGGCTATGATGACAATGAAGATAGAAATGTAATTAACTATAATCAAAGTAGACATGGATTGTATGGGACAGACTGAAGATATATCTTCTTGTAAATGTTAGTGAAATATGACGAAGCTTTACTCACACCGAGAGACATAGGTGTACTACAGGTATTTTGTAATAATGCACTTATTCACTAGTCCCTGTATATATGCTACTAATGAGTAGCGTATGCTCCTTAGCGTGTTAATACGTAATGTAGTGTATGCATCCGCATACAATTAATATTCTCACAACATATTTTCCTAGTGTAGTCATTAATAAAATGATGATGATGATGATGATACACATTATTCTATTTAACCTTTTAGAAAACAAAGAGAAGTGGATTGTGGTTCGACGAAAAATAACTTCGAATTATCGAAATTTGTTGAGACAAATACATATACGCTATTATTTCTATTGATTACAAACGTACATTACAAAAATATTGCCGTCCTACATTAATTAATAATTATGATTCTGTTAATAAATTATTTACTGTAGCTATTTATGGTGAATTATTTTTACGGAATAGAAGAAACAAGAACCAAGAGGTATTGAAAAACTCAGTAACGATTATTTATTCTTGGTGGAGGATGGGTGACTTTGATTAAAGTAGATTACTAAAGTTGTGGTGCGAAATTGTAACAGTATGAGTTCAACAAAGTAGTCAGAATGATATGAGCATTTGGTCAAAATGAACTGAAATTTGAACTATCAGATTTTAGTTCAGCTATGTAATTGTAAATAATTCCAGACAGAGATTTGAGCTTATGTAAAGTAAAGCATTGCTTCTAAAGGAAAACTGAATTGATTAATTGATAGATCGATTTTTGTGTACACATTGATGGTGATGATGAATTCACACTAAGCTTACATACAAGACTGCTAACAAAAACAACCGATTATCAGTTTAACTTACGCGATTTCCCTCATGATATTAATTGGCACAAGGGAAAATCTATTTAAATGACACTAATGTCATGAACTCTGTCTACTGAATGTGAACAATCATTGGAACAACACTAGTGAGCGAAAGTCTGGATATATATTGTACATGATTCCATTGTACAGAATGATACCTGCATAACAAGACTGTGAGTTTTCCTAACAATGACTTTAACTGCTAAAGTCTAATTGCAATTATTTAAAAAAACGGGAAAGTTATTGATGAAATCTTTTGTCTACAAAACAAATGTGCTAAACTTTCTCTCTATTTGTTGAATGCTACTTGTAAACAAGATAATCTATAACAAACTTGTAGACTATAGGTCTACATGGCATGGAATTTCCGAAACTGATGATAGTATTTAAGAAAACTAATAAACTTTAAGATGGACACTAACATATATAACACAATTAGTCTCCAACCTAGTGGTTATAAAAGTTAAGGACTTGACACTAAACCTAAACGTTCTACTTCCAATCCCTAGCAAAGTTTTGTATTCATGCTGCCGAGAAGTACTATAATAGGATAAAGATGATCACTATTTTCTAGTCTTCAGTATCACCCATTTGACATGAATCTTTGACGAAAATCACCTGAATATTAATATATAATGAAGATTAAAGAACAATTATGCCATTTGTGCAGAGTTTTCATCAGTTGTTAACTCTCCAAAACTAACAACCTATTCTGACATCACATAAATCCCAGTGTGAATACTCCATAAAGTTTCAACATTTGAATGACTTCAGTTAGATTATCTTAATTCACCTTAACATCACATTTATTCTGTTATAGTTTATTTGCCATAAAGTAATATTATCAAGCGTATGATGCAATAGTTGCAGGTAAACTTTATCTCTACCATGTGAACAATTGTCCCGCCCTATGTCAACAGTACTTCATAACATACACAACCACTAGAATTACAGTCTCATTAAATCACCAAATGTAAATGAAGTTTGCCAATTCTAACCACCATTAAATTCGGGCATAGTCATAGTCTATAAAGTGCTATGTACTATTCTAATGCTTATTTATTTTCAACATTACTCTAAATGATGTGAACTTGTGATGAAATACCCCGATTACGTAACATACCATACTACTACTACTACTATCAATAATAATAATGGTAATACACTTAACGATTTGACACTGTTGAGTGAAAAGATAAACAGTCTTATTATTCATTATTTACAAAATAAACAGACCATAGTCTATCAGTAATTGGTATATATATATATCAACACTGAGACGAATAACGGCTATTTATTCTAATAGTATAATCTAGTTCATGTTTGACAGTTTATTAGATTAAAGTTTAGGTGTAAAACAATCTCGATTTTATCATATCAGCTACATGGGGCATAATATTTTCAAACTTTGGTAAACCCTTATCTAGTTTACTGGTATTTTCAATGAAAATTTTGTAATAAAACACTTTTATCCTTATTTACTTATAGTGGAAGAATTTCAGTAGCTAATGTAATTTTCATAATTTTAGAATTAGTTGTCCTAGAAATGCCGATTATAAATTTCTTGATTATGAGAATTACTATGGTAACAATAATAACAAGTACTCCAATATCATAATACTGCTTTCAAAATGCACTTATACTAACAGAAGCTGTTTTGTTTACTAACAACATGGATAATATAAATCCCTCACTTAATCATAGCTGAAAGTTAAAGCAAGTTATACTGAGTATAAGCTCTGACTAGATACACCAAGAAGATATAAAGAGCTTAAAATCATCATTCCTTTTTATGTTTACTTTAACTGTTTTGCAATAGAGTGATTAAGTAATTGCTAATTGGATATTCACATTTTTGATTGTATAGGTGAGTTTCTCATTTATTAAGTTAAGAATGGCAAATGAATCTTCACAAACTAGTCAATTCAACTAACTATGAACTCAGAATCAATGTTTTTATTTGCAATTGTAAAATCTTATTGGATACTATTGGAAATATCAAATTACTTAAATTGTATTATTGAAAGTCATTACCAGGTATGAAGTGAAATCCGCTACAAAATCCCTGAAGATCTAGGAATACGGAAGATCACTGTAGTCATATATAGCCATATATAAACTTAAATAGAATTCAACTTATGGTGAGCCAACATGACTACACTACTGAGTTAAAGCTAACTGATCATTATTTCTAAATTCAGTTAATGTCATTTAAAAACTTTATAAGCTCCTCAGAATAATTACTTTACATACTGTAGATTTGTTATAATTCAAAGGTGACTTCATTTTAAAGGCTGTGCTCAAATACATAATACTCAGATAAAGTTACTGAACTTGTCATTTATATAGATTAATTGAATAAGTGATTAAACTCAAATATTGTTGACTGAATCATTGAATAATATCGAGTTCACAGTGAGATATGAAGGTTTGTTAGTTATGGCGGCGACGTAAATGGCGACGTAAATGATACTCTTGAGTTTTATGTTTATTCAATTGGTAATAGTTAGTGGTAAATTTCATCTTCATTTAATACAAATCATTCTGACTAATTGTAATATTGTTACATCTTAAAGTGGATATAATTGGCACATAATATAAATCTAAGTAGTATATTTCTTTTCAGTATGAAACTAAATAAAAAATATCATACTGGACATTTTATTCATTTATCTTTTAGGATTAGTTATAAAATGTAACAACTAACCACACGAATACCTTATTGAATGGCGTCAATAATGATTAACTTAGAGATTTACTTCTCTGAACTATTGTATAAGAAAAGCATTGGCATATAGAGTTATTCATGTTTCACAAGGAAAGTAATGTACGATGACTGGTTGAGTGTTAAAAAATCAGAGATGTCCTTCTGTTACTCGAGAATATCAAATATAGAATCCTTGAGAAAAGCCAGGAAACATCGCCTTTGTTCGTAATTCCTTAACAGATCTTGTTTATAGTCCCCTTCTCCTATTGGACCTAATATAAAGTAATCATATCTCGTATAGATAAATATACCATTTCTTAATTGTCTAAGCCAAACAATGTCTAACTTTTTTTATTCAGTGAATTAACACCATTTACACACAATCATTGTTTATTATTATTTCCAGAGAGATGTTCCACTGCTTATTTGGTTGATCTCATGTCAGTGAAGCAGCGGCTTTTCTATTGAAACACTTACGTTTCAGCTAATATTTCAAAGACTGAAAACTTGTCTCATCTCTTCCGGTTAGATCTGTGAATACAGCGTCACTAGCAGCAACATATAAGTTGAGGCTCAAACATGGTTACGCTACATGACAAATAAGTTATATGTAATGTTACTTTATAGGATTTAGACTTTAGTTTGTCAATTGATAGTCTTTTAATAGGTTTTGCTCTAGATCGACTGAAAAAACGCTTATGGTGAGACCCTTTCCTCTTTATAAATAAGTTATGTTTGAAATGGACAACAATACTCAAAGTTCACTACTAAAGTTATTGAAACTTGCTACTCTGTCATTAGATTAATGAATGAAATGCGTGGCTAACGTAAATTATATTTATTTAATTTAAACTTTCTGGCAATCATTGAATGTACTATGCTTACTTCAGAAACTGGTCTCGACTAGACAACCAATGATAACTTTGATAAGCAAATTCTAATTGTTGTGTAACTATGATAATACTGTGAAGTAAATATTATCATCAGTTGTAAAATGGAATATAATAAGTTATATGTAAAGAATTCAGTCCAGACAGGTGAATAAGATTTACCGATCTGGTTGTATTTAAATGAACAGTGAATGAATACGTGACTTTAAAGTAGGTTAATAATCAAAACTATTGAGTTTGTCTTATCATGGATTTCAGATGCTATATGCAAATGGATACTAGTGAACTCTGGAACTGAATACGGCATAACTATGCTTTACTGTTACTTTAAATGAATACAATGGATATAAAATTTCAATTAGTTGTAGAGAGCGTCAAAAAAGTTATTTTCTCCATATTTTAATTGTAAGTGAAGGAGACTATTTACACTTGCATATAAGTAGTTGAAGACATAAAATTTTCATGGAATCTAATAGTCTTGTTATACTACTGTAAGTCAGTTAACAGATGTACGTTCATAAGAAAATCACTAATAAATAGTTATTTCACTCAAGTTTGAAATCTCTAAGTAGTAAACAACCACTACTTTACAAATTCAGTGAATTCTAATTTATCTAAATACACCTCTTAAAGAGAATATATAGGTTTAATGTATTCTTATAATGGGTGGCACTCTATTTTTTTCGAAATGGTAAATAATCTAATGATATGTATTGTTTTTTATTATTGACTGCCTTCAGTTAAACAACTAGTGTAAATCAGGAAACATTGAATGGCTGATTTATCCTAGAATAGGACTTCACACTAATGTGCATTTACGAACCAAGTAGGGGACATTCTGTGGGATGAACCCGAGACCTCAGTATTCAGACTATTAAATTAGCATTCAGCGATTTACATTTATAATATCAGCCACCTCGAAATAATATGTCATACAATATTGTTTATCCACAATATATTTTATTATTATATATCATGTTGTATGCTTTAAGAGAATTAAATAACTAATTCGGTATACAGGAGATGACTAATAGTTCTATCGTTTCGTTATTCTAGTCCGCATATATGTAAGGGATACTTACAATGTGATCAGATAGGATCAACTCTTTCTATTTATAAATGATTTTGGGAAAATAAGGGATTATATTAGACTAGCAATTTAAATTTGTACTCTAAAAGCTAATCAATACTTGGATAATCTTCTATAAGAAAGAAGAATACTAGCAATCTTGACAAACCAAAATGAAAATGTCTATAACTGAAAAATGAATGGTAGAATGAGACAATAACCTCACATACTGCATAACCAACTGCATAACCAACGAAGTCGATAGCAATTGTTTGGAATTAATCTAATAAGTTATAAGTTTCTTATAACACTTTGACTGTGTGAATAATCTATCCAAAAATTTATACGATAAGGTGTATGATACTAATTTGGCTTTTAGTTACTATTAAAACAAGTTCGATTATTAAGTTAGTCAAGACGAGTTGTAGAGATTAGTTCGATTTGATTAATATTTCCATCAAGAAAAGTAATATACAATATTCTAACTGATCGTAATTTCGAATGTCAAATTAAAAAGTATGTTCTCTAGTACATCCCTTAGTTTCACATGAAGGTCACATGAAAGTAAGTAAGTATTCTTTAAAATTATCAGAGCATTAACCGGAACCGAGTTTAGGTGATATAATGAAAGGGACAAAATAAATATCCTCACATATGTTATCCCTATTTCATACGTTATTTATAAAAGGAGATATTTCTAAGCATTATAATACCGTAGAATACACTTTTGTGACCGATTGAATCAACGACGATTTATGTGGTTTCAAATGGTTATCCATCATAGCAGTGTTACTTTAAACATTTTTGTTTTAACTTTTTACAGTGATCACAATTAATTAAGCATCGTAAACAACATTCATTATGTTGACAGACAATTTCATTATGAAGATTATTTAATTTATTAAGAATTTTGAAAATATTGTTTCATGTATGCTCAATCATCATGATCATGATGCATTATAGTCGTTCAGGAAAACGACATCAGCCCTTACTTCAGACAATGTCATCATCCAAAGTATGCCTCGATGACGTTTTCGAGAAAGACAATGAGATCATTCAGTTCCAAGAAAATAATATTCCCCCCCCTCCATACACAAACACACCTACAATCTGTAATCTAAATTGCAAATATTGTGCTTTATGTTAAGACTGCTCTTACACACAAAAAAATGAACATGATCAACATAAAATATTACGAAAAAAAACTAAATAAAACCAATACTCCTACCTAGTTTATTCTCTTGATTAGTAAAATCAGCTTCATATTTAATAGTCAATGCAGTAGACATCATGAAAGAAAAAAGAAGTGTTGCCAATCTCACGTTTAAAATGTAATTCTGTTGTAAATAAATATACAGGTAATAATTATCTTCTGTGTACAAACACTAAACCGATTGATTGATCAAATCGAATGCCAGATTGATGATGAGAAATGTACAAATATCAATATCTATCTATCTATGTATTTGTGTATCTATGCCAATTTATGAATGTATTATTATCAAATAAATTCAAGTAGTAATGTTATTCTCCACGTATTTAACAAATGAAATATTTGATAAAATGATTGAAAACTCTTTATTGTTTAACAATCAATTGATTGTATGCAATCATAGCAACAATATCATTTTATGCTAAACAATCACTACTTTATAATAATTAAAGTAATATAGAATATTACTCTATTGCAAATAAATAATTTGTAATATTCAATAGTGTAGTGTTTAGATGGGCATTTTCACAATAATCAAAAATAACTCATTTACTAGTTAATAAATATAAAGATTTTTCATTTTCATTCCCTCTTATATGCCAATTTTTTTCTTCTTTCATTTGGTTCTCTTTGTATCTATGTGTGTGTGAGTGTGTGTGTGTGTGTGTGTTACCAAATAGTTAAACACACAATACTTGATACAAACAAGCATATGCGCATGTTTATAGATATCGCCTTTAATTTTTCATTTCAAATAGAAATTCTTTGATAATCAACTAATCAGAGTATAGAAAGTGTTTAATCTTACCTGACCAGTTTTATGATTGGTTGTGTTGAACAAAACGGCAGAAAGACAGCCGAACCAATAGAACTTAATATAACGATTAGTGTAAAACTTGTAGACTTTTAGTGTTGGCGCATATATGAATGTATGTAGTATATGTAATAATATACATTCTATTGATGTCGACAACATCATGAAGTTAGCGTCTATCAGTTAGTCTATATATTTTTTTTCATTCACAAACTGTAAATGACAACACATAGAGATGATTAAAAAAAAGTAAGGAGTTTAAAGAAAAGAATAAAAAAAATTTGGTCTGTTTTTACTTTTTCTTCTCGCTGTCCACCTATCTCTAACTGTTACTATAGAATTTTATATTGCAGAAGGGGAAGGGTATGAAAATTTTTTTCTGGGTCAGACCGACATTTACTAGTGTGAAGGCATGTATACTTCATAGCAAGGAGTAAAACAGATCTAACAGTGGAACTGCCATTATTATTATTATTATTACTATTATTGCTGTTGTAATCATAAATCTGCTAGTCCACTACCTTTTATTAGTATATTCACACACATGTACAACACACATCGATACCTACACTCTCCCACATAAGCATAGACAATCTCAAATATCAGGACAAAGTAAGTATTTCCCATTCTCCAAATCGATCTAAATAATGTTGATAATTTTCTAAAATCTACCGATAAATGAAAATATTATTACAAACGACTCTTGTTACTGAAATGAAATGAAATCGGCACAGTTGTAGGATAGATGGTTCGGTGGTATTAGTAAATACTTGATTAGCAAGTGACGTAAGCGATCTTGAGACCAGAGGTGAACAGTCTACATTAGTAGTTTGTGAATAATACAACCATGAGCAAACACCCAGTAAGGTTATCTAGAATGTAAATTAGTGCCCAAATGAGTCATTTTAATCTAACATAGTGTAAACAACACATTCAGTTGTTTCAAGTGAATAGTTACAATCAAAACGAACCAGTGACTTTAGCTGTTTCTGTTTAATTACAGAGTGTGTCTACCAATTCAACTGCATATGTGAAATTACGTAGAATGTAATATCATGCAAGTTAGTCACTGAATTTCTGTACATTAACTTCTGCCTACCAAATTGATGAACATACGACAATAAGATTGTCAATCTTCTTAATAGATATCCTCCGATTGGAAATATATCGAACGTAAACGACTTTGTTTTACAGCCGCACTACCCACTACGTATCCTTTTTTGTTCGTTTAATGGTTAAATGGAAAGTTTTAATGATTTGTTTTTAACGAGCTCTTTAATGTAGGTCTAAAAATTTATTACATTTATGATCTTATGTCACATGCTAAACTGTACTTCATCTAAAGTCCCTATTATACATGAGTTTGGTTATAAGACTTAAAAAACCATAGGTTAGTTCTCGTATGCTTTCTATATTTAAAGGAATGTTTGGAAACATTTAAAGGTACGTTTACGATAGTTAACTGCATGTTATATACAAAGCGAAGTTATGAATGAATAAGGGCACTTTGAAGTTTAAGAGACCTAAAGAATGAATTAGACTTTGCAGAACTCGCAGATTCTTTTTCCAAAAATATGAAGACTGATCTCGTAAAGAAACTGGCTTGATACATAAATGCGACATAATAACTAATCACTAAGTAAACATTTAGGACAGTGAAACACTAGAAACCGAAACATGACAACTAAACTAAACTCATCAACAAGTAAAATGACGAAAGGGAACTACCATCATTTGAGAACACCAAAAAAAGTCGCTCACATTCAGCCATTGGTGCCTAGCTTTGATTGTTTGCTATGCATTATGCTGGGAACGTTTGACATATTTCCGGTCCTTTTACCAGTTCGTTTATTGATTAATCAATACTTATGAACGCTGATCACCCAGTCTACGTTATCTTCGATTACTCTGATAAACGTTTGTAAATACTTCCATAAACGCACGTGAAATTTCTCAGTTGAGTGCTTTTTCAGATAGTTGAATTTTAATGCAGTTTCAAGAATTGGTCTGAGTCAGGTAACCATTGAAACTTGGATTCACTGAACAACCGTTTCGTCCTGGAATGGGACTCTTCAGCTGTATGCTTCCACGACCCCAACATGGAATCGACCTTACGATCTTCAGGCTTCTAGGCTAACGTCCATTTGCTAGACCACTGGATCGGCACCCAACGGTTGGTATTTCTAACTTAATTAGTTTGCGACAAATTTTATTCAACCTCATCCTTTACCATCAGTGGGTAACTGCTTCACACCCGGCATAAGTGAACTATACGGGTCACGTTTTCGGAATAGAACTCCCGGAATTAAGCACTAGTGAGCTGATACTGGTTATAATCAGATGCTGCAGAAAATGTTGAATTTTAATTCGATATCATCAATCGATCTGAGTTGGGTAACCAATGAAAACTAGGAAATCTTAAACCATGAAGTTCCTGAGTTCGGTTACTCAGTGGAGGGGAGGGTAGTAGGTGCATAATAGGAAGAAATAGTCGTCCAGTGCTTCCTGGTATTTGATGGTTGCCTAACTCAGACTAATTCGTGGTACCAAGCAGTAATACTTGACTACATAAAAAAAGTTATGGTGGGATCACGTTGGTTGCTGTTTTTCTACACCGTATACAGTATTTCATGAGATTAAATATAATCACAACGCCATTGAATGTAGCATAAATTATTGTCTGTGAGTGTTGATTCTAAACACACCTTGTCAATGAAACAGTGACAAATGTCAGACAATCCCAATAGTAATCAAAACGAATACAATACGTTTTGGGTTTATATGGTTTTCCATATTAGTCAGGAAACTTTGAGTATATATTTCATTCACCTTAGTAGTTGTCAGTAAGCTACATCTACAAATGAGAGACACCCTAAAAGTGTTCAGTCAATCAGTCAGTTACAACGTAGAATAAAATACAGAAGTGTGTTGAATTAGGCAAACAGTTATCACAAGTTAGTTTGATTTGTGTGATAAGCTCAAATAAAATGGTATTGCATCAAAATCGTTTGTATACATCAATGACAAAAGGAGGTTATGCAATGGCTTGTGATAACTATTGTTCGGATGGAGAAAATATGTAGATGAAATACGAAAATCAGACTTCAATCCGTTTACTGCTTAAGTCTCTACAGTAAATAGTTCATTTCGATTTACATTCCATTCTGAACAATTTGTTTAACTGCATAGATTACTGTAAAAAAATATATTATGAGGAATAATGTAGCGGGAATTAATAAAATGTGTCTAGGATTAAACTCTTGATAAACTTATATAATCCTTTAGATTACCATGCATGATAATGTCTAAAAATCCATTTAGAGAAATTCTGCTTTCTGCGACCAATATATCTAGCATGCGAATTTGTAGTTGTAAACTGATTCTACTCGAACGCGACACTCGTCTTCCGTTCATCCGTTAATCGTAAGTTGACTAACCATACGAAGTAGAACCCATTTTCCCATAGTTTTGCTCATCACGATCTCCTTTAAATTGAAAGTTTGTAGAGACGATGCTTTGTTAACACGGTAGATGATATTTTAGCTTGTTGCATTAGCCTCATATTTCTATCATTGAGCCATTGAAAAACAGACGTCTAGTTGTTAGATTTGAATTGGTACACTGGTCAAAGTAATTTACAAGAAGCTTTTTCAATTTCCTTGAGTTCATTTTTAAAGAATGAGATAATTTCTTTTGTTTGACTAGTTAAGTTTTTAAAATTAATTTATACCGAAATGCTACATAATTTTGGAACAAATGATAAACTTTATATTCATATTGTAGGATAATATGATATTGGAATAGTTTAACAGGTAATAGTTCTGATGATGTAACAGTAAGGAATTGTTAAAAATATTAACTATTTGTTTCAGTCATATGCGAGGAAATGAATTATTGAGTTAAAATTTGCAAAACTACTTATAAATTCCTCATCATATTTTGTACACAACAATATTATCGATAAGCTTATTTGATTTAGTAATGAAACACAACAGGTTAATTATTATCATCATTACATTGTACAATACTAAGTAATAGAACTTCCTTTTCATGATCAGTAAAACATCATATATTATTTCATATTCACTTCATTACTGAATGAATAAATGAATAATTAATCAATTCTTCAATTTACAATTATACCTACTCAACTCTCTATATACTTCAATATCATATACAATATACTTATCCATCAAATATACATTTATGAATGTTTACATATGAAAAACTGTATACTTCATGAGTATAAACTCATTTGATCATGTATACACTGTTAAACAAGTATCAGACAATAATCAGTCTCTTCATATGCATACATTCATTCATATGACCTTAGTAAATGTAAACTACTCTAAAATCATTATTAGTACTATAAAATCATAATTATCTGAAGTTATGATCTTGTCATTATAAAAATGACTTTTCTATTGAAAATTTATAATTATGATTAAATTATATTTCTAGTTAAGATCACTCTGTATTGTTTCATTCCTAATAAAAAATAGTCTGTTATGTATCGTTTCTACTTAAATCATCGACTTCATTAATGAATATAAATTAAAATAAACATGAATATATAATTTATGGAAATTTCTAGACTAAGTATGTTTATTAAGAAGGCAGTTTTCATTAGAAAGTTAAATTAGTTAAACAACTATTAAAAAAAACAGGTGGAATTAAACAAAACCATTGTTTTGTCCCAATATAAGATTCATCAGTAGTGTCGAACGATAAAACACCGACATGTAATCGTATAAAAACGAACTTCTAATCTTCTTGTATCAAATTAATGAAACGTCAAATCACTGATTGATATATTCATACGTAATAAAATTTGTAGTGAGTAAATAAGTGAATGTTACATTTCATTAGTCGGTTCCAATGATGGTGACTTTCCATAAAGAACTCGAGGGAATTCATTTTAACTCTAAGTACGATTGTGTACATAAGTGACGTTATAACTTATTTTGTACACAACAAAATTAACCAAACATACTTCACTAATCTGATAGAATTTTCATGCACAGCTCTATTGTTTTGTATATTCCTGCTGTTGATGTCAAATAATAAAATTAACTAATTTTTGTATAGATCTCATATTCAATACTATAATATTGCCAGTTAATTATAAGTGATAGTGATATTCTGCTAACAGTGGAATTCAAGACTTGCAATTGGTTCTCTATGGGCCTCGTCAGCTGGATGCATATGGATTCTAGTAACGTTGTTCAGAGTAAGATACAATCACAATATCTGAATATTGTCAGAGGCTACTGACGAAATGTAAGGCTAAATTACAATGGTAATCTCTCTCCTTACCCTGAGAATACACATACGCAAATACTAACTAGTCACTTTAAGGTTTTACAATTAACTAAAACGCACAAATTGTTAGAAATAAACGCATACTTGTTAAACAAGTGAATAACTAGCTGGATCCCACTAGCTAATTGAATAACGTGTTAGTGCATGAAGCACTACGCAGTGAGTTCAAGTGTGAACATCAACACTTTAGTACATACACATCTAGCTGATAAGTTTCGCATAAGACAAAACACAGACACAGATTTCATAACTAACAACGATTCAACGTTCTTAGTATATCAGTAGAAAACAAATTCAGGATTATTAGACATTTAACTACACTTAGATTTACATAAATAGATGCAACAAGCTTAATTAACTGATTTATCCTAAATAATGGGATTGAGCAAGCATGGCTGATAATGTTAATATCAATAGTTTGATAACTACATGCGTGTGTTTCTGTTCTTCTGGGAACGGCAGGATAGTACACATGATGGAAATTGTTTTACGGTTTCATCAACCTATGTTAATGTATTTAATTCCAGTTTCCACGATTCGTTTCTTTTACATTATCTTCCATCTACATTATATACTTTGTTAAATTTGAGGTTAATTCGACCTTTTCTATACCATGTTCTTTCTGTAGCAAATGTTTAGAATGAGTTCTTAGGAGATATTGGACAACATTTGATTATAAATAGTCTTTTTACACTTAATCTTTGTAAATAACCAACTGTCAACTTTCGTCTAAGACATAAAATAACCTAAACACTATACTGAAACTTCACAGTTTTCGTGCTATTTGGGATTCTGTGGTAGGAACTACGTTTACTATTATTCACTTTAGTTTAAAGACTAAGCTGTGCTGCTCAGAGCACTAAAGGACATTAGTGGAGCAATTGATGAACCATTAGATACTATTATAAATTTGTCTTCACAACACCCAATTACAGTATTATAAAAATGGGTAAGGAGACATAGCTTCCAAGCAACATTTTGTCAAACAGAAGCCACCTCACGCCTTCAGTTCACATCTTTCTTTGTATATCTTCTAATACAACAATACTCAAGTACATAAAAACTCATATTCCTAAGAAAAAATATAAAATCTCTACTTGACTGTGTGTAGTATATACAATGAAAATGTTTGTTAAACATTTAGCTTACTTGTTAGTGTAAGTTACAAACTCAAATAAACTATTTTAGTCCACCTGCATTCATATCAATCTTATTTCATATAGGTTTGAATATCTAATCAGTTAATCAATCAATCACTGCCTGTTACCCCAAGTAAAGCATAGACTGCCCCACCAGCATTCTCGCACCAACTCTGTCCTGGGCTTTCCTTTCTAGCTGTTCTCAAGTGCTGTTCATTCTCTTCATGTCTGTTTCCGATTCCCGACGCAGTATGTTCCTGGGTCTTCCTCTGTTTCTTTGGCCTTTAGTATTTCAAGTTAGTGCTTGTCTTTTGACACAGTTTGATGGTTTCCTCAATATGTGTCCAATCCATCTCCAGCGTCTTTTCCTAATTTCTTCCTCGGCTGGATATTGGTTGGTTAGTTATCTACCATAGAAGGTTGTTGTTGATGGTATCTAGCCAATGAATCCGAAGAATCTTACGCAGGTAGTTGTTTATAAATACTTGTATCTTCTGACGGATACTTTTCGTAGTTCTTCAAGTTTCAGCTCCATACAATAGAACTGTCTTCACATTTTTACTGAAAATTTTGATTTTAATTTTGACTGAAAGTTGGTTTGAGTTCCAGATGTTCTTTATGTGTGGAAATGCCGCCCTTGCCTTACCAATCCGCGCCTTCACATCCGAATCAGACCCTCCTCGTTTGCCGATGATGCTGCTCAAATATGTAAAGGTTTTAACATCTTCCAGAACTTCTCCGTCAAGTGTAATTGGATTAGTGTTTGTTGTTTTGTATCGGAGGATCTTGCTTTTCCTTTTGTGTATGTTGAGGCCTACTGCTGCTGAGGCTGCTGTTATATTGTTGGTCTTCATCTGCATTTAATCTTGTATGTGAGATAGAAGAGCTAGGTCATCTGCAAAGTCCAGGTCATCTTGTTGCGTCGATGTTGTCCATTGTATTCCGAAAGTGTCTTCAGATGTTGCAGTCCTCATGATCCAGCCAACCACCAGCAGAAAGAGGAAAGACAAGTATGCAGCCTTGTATGACACCGGTCGAATGAATCTGTGAGTTGATCTCCATCCATGATTTTACAGTGTAGTCCTTCGGAAGAATTCCATTAGATGTTGACTATCCACCATCTCGGGTACATCATATTGTCGAAGAAGGCTTCAAAATGTTCTCTTATCCAAACTGTCGAATTCTTTCTCGTAGTCAAGGAAGTTGATGTAAAGTGGGGAATTCCATTCGATTGATTGCTCAACAATGAACCGTAGAGTAGCGATTCGGTCGATGCACTATAGGTCCTTACGGAATCCGGCCTGTTAATCTCGAAAGTTTGCGTCGAATGGATTTTTCATTCAATTCAATAACACTTTGTTGAAGACCTTTCCTGGTACTGAAAGTAGAGTGATGCTTCCGTAGTTCTCACAATTGTTGAGATCACCTTTCTTTGGTATCTTGATGAGGTACCCTTCTTCCTAGTCTGCTGGAACTTGTTCTTCCTCCTAAATCTTCCTAAAGAGAGTGTGGAGTATCTTTGAAGTTGTTTCTATATCTGTCTTCAGCGCCTCCGCTGGTATGTTGTCTGGCCCTGCTGACTTGCCACTCTTGATTTGTCAAATGGCCATTTTGATTTCTACGACTGTTGGTAGATAAGTGCTTATAGGGAGATCTGTGGCTGCTGCTTCGATGGCTGGTGGGTTCAGTGGGGCTGGTACATTCAAGAGTTCTTCAAAGTGTTCTACCCACCTGTTCCGTTGTTCATGCACTTCGGTGATTGGTTTATCAGACTTGTTCTGGATTGGCAGTTCTAGCTTACTGAATTTCCGAGCTAGCCTCTTTGTTGTATCGTATAGGAGCCTCATATTTCCTTCTCTTGCAGCTTTTTCCGATGTCATTGCAAGGTCCTCGACATATTTCCGTTTATCCGACCTGATGCTCCTGTTCACTTGCTTGTTGACTTCGGTGTATTCGGCCTGTGCCTTGGCTTTCTCTCTTCTTGTCCGGCTGTTATTAATTGTTATCTTTCTGCTCCTCCTTTCTTGGATTTTGTCCAGAGTAACAACAGAAATCCATTCTTTTCGGTTTTGTTTCTTGGGATCTAAAACCTCCTAACATGTTAAAGTTATCGTTCCTTTAATGTCTTTCCAGTTGTCTTCCATATTAGTTCCACCTTTCTCTAGTAGATTATGAAATACCTGGAACATATTGTTGAGAGTTATTTTGAATTCATTGCGTTTGTTAGTTTAAAGGTGAAGGGCTGTATTGAACTTTTGCAATACTGCTGCTCCAGTTGTCCTGTGCTTCCTCAGCTTCAGTTTCGTTTTAGCCACCACCAAATGGTGATGTAAATCTATGTCAGCCCCTCTCCTTGATCTTACATCTTCCATGGTCCTTCTGAACTTCTTATTGATACAGACGTGGTCGATTTCGTTCATGGTATTGTGGTCCGGTGAAACACACGTAGCTTTGTGTATACGTTGGTGGGAGATAATAGTGCGACCTATAATCATTTTGTTGAAGGCACATAAGTTTACAAACCTCTCACTGTCTTCGCTCCTTTCTCCCAGTCTATGTCGTCCCATGATGTCTTCATACCCGGTGTTGTCCACTCCAACCTTGGTGCTGAAATCCCCCATCAGAATGGTCAGGTCCTTGACTGAACACTCCTCGATGATTAACTGCAGCCTCGCATAGAACTGATCATTTTTTCGTCATTGTGGCTGTTGTTAGTGGGTGCGTAGCACTGGATGACATTCATTGTAACCCCTTCCTCCTTCGTCTTGAAGGATGCTGCGATGATCCTAGGTCCGTGAGGCTCCCATCCTACAAAAACCGTCCATGCTTCTTGGGACAACATTAATGCTACTCCTTGTGTGTGTGTGGGCGGGGCGTTTTCTTCTTCGTGGCCGGAGTACAAAAGCCTTTTTCTTGAGGATAACCGTTGCTGTCCAACTTGCACCCAATGCGTTTCGCTTATTCCAAGTATCTTCAGGTTGTATCTTTTCATTTCTTCAGCTATTTGCATGGTCCTCCCTGTCTCCCACATCATGCGGATATTCCATGTAGGTATATTAATTGTTGCTTTGGTTGTCAGAAGGGACATCGGCCTCGTGGCTTCCGAAGAAACTCGGCTTTCACCATGAGGCGTCATAACATACCTTCCAACTCCCAGGGCAGAGTAAAAATGGTTATAAAGGTTTTTACTGGTTAGCGTTTTTTAAACAAGGTTGTTGTTTTATGGGATAGGGTTGCTAACCCCATGCCCAACCCTCCTCCTTTATCCGGGCTTGAGACCAGCAGCAACCCTAGGGGGCTCCAGGCTGAGCTTTGAATATTTAACTAAGCAATTAAACAATTCTTATGTTTCCCACGTTGAGTAAATATAGACAAGCGAATCGGTCATTTCAAACGAAGTACTACACATATTTTACTAATCTCCTAAATGTCATTGATTGCTTGTAATACCCATTTCTATAAATGCAACAAATTTTATTCAATTTAGCACTAGTTAACCCTCAACAACAGATAACGTTTTGTAGAGAGAAAGTATAATAACAATTAATTGATATTACAGTGTATAGGTAGTAAGCTAAAATCTAATATCACTTAATGACAAAGATTACACTTCACTTACATACCATTTAATAAATTAACTAATTATATGAATTTAAGGCATAAGTAGTAAAGAGTTTTAAACAATCCAAGCATACTTCATCCAACACGCACTTATACATATAAAGTCATCGAACTAACTACATAATTCATCCTACATTCAATAAACTGGTAGGTTTCACTATAACCATACCATGTTGTAATATCTAAAAAGAAATAATAATAATAATAAGTACATTTTTCCTCATATAATTCAGAACATCAGCTACATTTATAGGTCTGGGATAGTCGATCAAAAGTACATTGTTTTGTTGTTGTCATCATTGTTGTATGAAAATAATTTTAGTAGTCATGCTACACTGTACTGTACATCATAATAAAAATTAAATGTTTGTACAACATTTATCCAATTCATGTTAATTATTAACTTTATATTGAACATTGAAAATTATAAAATATTTTAGTAAGGCTTTTTTTTTCTATATTAACTTTATTAATAATTTGTATTTGCTTTGATAAATGATTCTTTTTAGACTAGAAATAACTTTTTTAGACTATTTAAATGTTTTGCATAAATTCAAATTGTTGCCCAAATATAAAATAATGTTGTGTTCAATTTAAACAAATGAATACATGTATTGAACATTAATAATAACTTGTGTATATCAGTAGAATTAATGTGAATACTACTACTGAATTAATTTTTAGCTGAATAAAACACATTATAACATATTTACATATATAATACACGTTTCTTGAGATATTAATAATAAAGATAAAAATTATTATTACTAAGATGCTTTAGTAGAACAAATGTTCCCTCTGAATACACTATCAAGTCAGTTAGTCAGATATAAAACAAAAACTTATTTCTTGTTCTATTGAAATAGACTATTTTCATTTAGTAGGAATGTGAAAACAGAATACTAAAAAAGAAAAGGGTGGTGGAATCAACTAAAACAGAAGTATTATTATAATAGAAAATAATACTAAACAAATAAAACAATTCATTTTGTCTTTATTTCTGCATCATTCAGTTATTTATTTCATTGGAAATAGAAATCACTCCACCCAGTTCCTGTATATACATTATATAAACAATAAGCATCATTGTTTTAATCTTCTTCCCTGCCTTCTATTTTTCAAAATGTACACACAAACACACACATATGTTTTTACACAGTAAAATAGGTGTTGGCGTAGAAGGTGGAAAAGTATAGTTACAGCCCCCCCCACCCTCAGAAAACTTTATAATCACTATGGTAACTAAATCAATGTATAGATGATAAATCAAAACTAGGAAATAATTTGTTTTCTTAAAAATAAGGAATTTTTAGAATGAACAAATTCATTTTGTAGAGACAAAGTATATACGTTTTCTTGTTTTATTCAAATAACATACATGTTAATGCACATTTTTTAAATGTTTTCATACTTGTATAAAATACCTTTATTACTTCATATGTTCAATCATGTGTACACGGTATCCACTGCTAGAATGATGAGTTTGTATCAAAGAAGTTTTTTAGTAGTTAGATGTTAAATACTTTAAAAATTAAAATTATATCATAGTCTGTTCCAACGCCATCCATACCATATGCAGTCTACAGAGAACGTTGAAGAGTCGACAATACATAATTGACTTCGATTGTTTGAGTTTCTCTGAACTATATGGTTTAGTTGCAAATCTATTTATTGCTTATTGGATAACGTCATCAGTGCTTGTTTCATGTACAAATGAGTTGATCACTCCTTCTAAAATTGTTAAGCTAACCCATCTTCGTGGTTTCGTTTATGAATGATTATTTTTTGTCTGTTTCGTCATATACAAGAAATAAGGGTTGATGATGCTACTGTCTAGAATAACAGTGATAGCTTCTAAATTAAACTATTTAAGTCAAAGAGCATAATAATCAATCTAAAGAACTCATATTAGCTGCAAATCTTCTTCATCATATAAACATGTTCTTTTGTAAAAAGTCCATCTTTTATTTAGATATGTTTTTTTCGAAGATGTTTTGTTAGGATCGTATATTTCCCAACAAGAACGTTCATACTTCTCGAAGCAATTTTCATTTAAGAATTTTAGATCATTTTAATGACAACAGTAATGTCATTGAGCAATCTAAACAGAACTCATGACTAATAGACAAGTTTGCTACTGAACTAACTCATGATTCATCTCAGTGAGTACAATACAATACATCACATTGTTAAGAACCTCCAATTTTCAATAGTTATTTGTTAAGGAAGAAAGGAGGTGGAGATTTTGAATAGCTTTCAGTAATGTTTTATTTATTCAATTGATTTCTAATTTACATATGAAAATATTTGTCACTATAAAATTAGGAAGAAAAGCTACGGCAGCAACAAAATTCCCACATCTTTGATTAACAACCAGTATCAATCAATACGAAAACGTAACTACCAAAATCCATTAGTGACAGTGGACAACAGTTATGTTATATTAACAAACAGGTAAAATCAGGATATAGTAAATATTATCTGATAATCACTCATTAGCTAAACTGCTGTAAAACCTAGGAGTTTTGAGAACTAGCACTGCTAGGTTCTTATGAATTTCTGATTAATCAGTGATAGAACTATCTATGTCAGTAAAGTTGGCTGCCAATATACTTCTCCTTACAGAGCATTGTAATATAAGGTTTATAATTGAACATAGACAAGTCTTCGCTTTCTAGATTTTCTCGTTGTGCGTAACACAGGCCATCAAGTAGAAAGACTTATGACGTAAATCGTACATGGTTATTGAACTGTCCGTTCGAAAAGCTAAAAATATATGTTGGTTAGAGCGTTATTCAATAACATATAGAATTAATATGTAAAAGAAACTTAAAGTAAGTTAAGTTTGTTGAAGACTGTCTGTAAGATAGTGATTATCAGCAACAACAAGGGCTGCATTGAAAACGACTTGTGAAGAAGATGTACTACTTTCACTATATTAAACGAACTATTCTTTGTGGTCAACAAAAGTGGACAAATACTCACCTTACTTTACTTTGAACTGTGTTTATCATTTTGTAGGTTCGTTGAGAAGCATTTGAATTGAGAGAATAGAAAAAAGAGTTATTGTCCTCCTGAAAATGAGACTAAGAAGTCAGTGAACTCCTAATATAACCGTTACTTGTTATTTAGTTGACAACAAAAAGGGGGGTATTTAGAGATTAATCAAAAATGTCAATGAATAAATAAATTTCTCAAACCATAGCTATTGTAAAGTATAAACCAGGAATGTGCATTCCAAAGGATACTGTTTTCAGTTTTGCACTGTCCTAGTGTCATCAGTTTCACAACACTTGGTCTTATGTTTGCAATTATAAATTCTTTTCCTGTACATTTCGAGGCTTATTTGTGGCTTGCCTACATTAATATTATAGTCGTCATTGTTCTTATAGTTGCCTGTAGGTATATTTTTAATACAAGTTTTCCAGTAACCTGTAGTTATGCGTCTTAAAATCTTCTCCTACAACATTTATGTCATTTAACGTATATATTCAACTACGTGAACACCTCATACATCGCATTTAGCATTCACTTTATCAGTTATCTGATATAATGATATAATATGTGCAAATGTGTTTGTTAATAATGATTACAATCGTAGTTTGGTGTTGTGGAGATTCTTGAGTGTTAATTTGGCATCACGAATTAGTCTGAATTAGACAAACATTGAAAACCAGGGAGCACTGGACAGCTGTTTTGTCCTATCACCAAACTCCCAAACAAGAAGCACCTTAGATTCTATTCAATAACCTATAGATTAATATGTAAAAGAAACTTAAAGTAAGTAGTTTGTTGAAGACTGTCTGTAGATAGTGATTATCCAGCAACACAAGGGCTGCATTGAAACGACTTGTGAGAAGATGTACTACTTTCACTATATTAAACGAACTATTCTTTGTGGTCAACAAAAGTGGACAAATACTCACCTTACTTACTTTGAACTGTGTTTATCATTTTGTAGGTTCGTTGAGAAGCATTTGAATTGAGAGAAATAGAAAAAAGAGTTATTGTCCTCCTGAAAATGAGACTAAGAAGTCAGTGAACTCCTAATATAACCGTTACTTGTTATTTAGTTGACAACAAAAAGGGGGGTATTTAGAGATTAATCAAAAATGTCAATGAATAAATAAATTTCTCAAACCATAGCTATTGTAAAGTATAAACCAGGAATGTGCATTCCAAAGGATACTGTTTTCAGTTTTGCACTGTCCTAGTGTCATCAGTTTCACAACACTTGGTCTTATGTTTGCAATTATAAATTCTTTTCCTGTACATTTCGAGGCTTATTTGTGGCTTGCCTACATTAATATTATAGTCGTCATTGTTCTTATAGTTGCCTGTAGGTATATTTTTAATACAAGTTTTCCAGTAACCTGTAGTTATGCGTCTTAAAATCTTCTCCTACAACATTTATGTCATTTAACGTATATATTCAACTACGTGAACACCTCATACATCGCATTTAGCATTCACTTTATCAGTTATCTGATATAATGATATAATATGTGCAAATGTGTTTGTTAATAATGATTACAATCGTAGTTTGGTGTTGTGGAGATTCTTGAGTGTTAATTTGGCATCACGAATTAGTCTGAATTAGACAAACATTGAAAACCAGGGAGCACTGGACAGCTGTTTTGTCCTATCACCAAACTCCCAAACAAGAAGCACCTTAGATTCCGCCGCTGGGGCTTCAGGTTAGCTAACGCTTAGATGACTTTCATCAATTGTAATATAATGCGACGATTATCCGTTGTGATTGGTGATAACTGTTTTACCTCAGACAAGTTTGTACTTCACCAGCCACGACTTCTAGCCAGAGTTTCAGAAACATCCTGTAGACCGTAAGGCGAGTGCACACTACTGAGGAATTTCATACTAGGGCAAAACAGATGTCTATTGGTCTCTGGCTTTCAGGGACCATCTAAATCAATTCATGCATATCATCATGCATTTCATAGTTCAGTTACATAATGAAACTTAAATATAATAGTAGTAAAAAAGAATTATTCAATCACATCTGTAAGTTTTAACTTAACTACTGAACTTTTATGTAATATTCAATCATTAAATCAGCATAGTATACTACTACTTTACCCACTTAAGTAAGATAATATACTTATACAAATAAAAATACCATTTCATAGTGACCTAAAATTATTTGAGGAAAATAGTTTTCTTCTTCACATTTACGTTAACTAACTATACTAATGAGAACCAACAAAAAGAAAAAAAAGGAAAGTCAAACCAACAAACAAACTAAAACACATCAGATTAATTTTAAATGATTTACTATTCTTTTCTGTTTAAAAAATCAACTATTGACATAAAATGAATAATGCCTCAAGGAAGGAGGAAACATTCAACAGTTTGTCTCTCTACACAAAAAAAACTTAAGTAAGTTTGACTTTTTAGTTTAGTTTAACAAAAAACTAGACCTTTCAACAAATTGCCTCCCTTAAGTAATGAGAAATACAAGATCCAGGTGTATATATGAAGGTTGACGTTGGGGGGGGGCGGACGGAGATAGCATGGTGTTATGGTGTCTGTTATTCTACAATCTTATATACGTATCTATAATTTTAATGTTATGATCTAAGGTTATATAAGTAATGGTGATCATTCAGAGAAAGGAACCACTTTTTAAAAGGCTTATTTCTTTTTTTATTTTAAATTTATGTTTACGTAAAAATCAACAGTTGCATCTGTGTTCCTGTTGGGATTGACTTATGTTAATAGAATTGAAGTGTAAATCTCGTTATAAATTATTGGAGACAATTATTGGATTAATTCATAGATAATTAAATGAAGAAAATAACACTAAGTGATTTATAGAAGGTGGGGGCGGGGGGGGCAAATAAGTTATATCATAAAATATTGTATGTGGCGGTGTTGGAGAATGGGATGGGTAGGTGGGTAAGTGGAATGAAGTGAATTTGTGCTCCTTTTTCTCCTTCATAAGAATTCCAAAATACCTACAGGTGATTACTAAGCCATTCCCTAATACATGCATAAATGTGTAAATATTCATAGACTAAAATATATACAATATAAGTGGCGGATGAGGGGGGACGGAGAAGATTATTTCATTTAATGATGTCAACTGTAGTTAAATATATAGGCGTAAAAGACGACTAAACTAATCAACTTATACAGATTATGTGTTTACAGATCTATTCAATTAGTCAATGTTTCTGCATAATCTATGTTTAAAATTGTACTTTCTATTAATTAATGTTACTTTAAATGAAATTTAGATAAAATTAAGGGTTTTGCTTACATCTGTTACAATTTAACTTTCTTCTTAAAAAAGGTAAGAGAATAAAAAAATTCAACTTAAAATATAAATCGAACTGTATGAGATGGTTGAGTTGGATTCTGGCTGGCAAGTGGAATCCAGGTAGAGTGTTTCGTTCTATTTAGGACTTGAAATGAACTGAGTTCGTGTGTGAGATAAGTATTACTAGTTAAATGCAGAGTTAGAAAATTTTGATATTCGAAACCAATTCAGTTTGATGTGAAACTTGATAACTTTAGATTCATTTGATGAATAAGTAATGAATACAAACTGTTGATAAATTGTTCACAAGAATGAAATAAATGACTCGTTCTTTAATAAGTGTCTACAGCCAATCTATGGTGTAAAACAAGGGAAAATAAAATGATTTTTCAACAAGAACTAACATCACTTAAAATAATTGAACAACTTAGGTATCATTGAACAGGTTTTGATCCGAAACATGAAGAGATGCATATTTGAAACTTCACATAAGATCAATAATCAGGGTATTTTACGGTTTTTCATTTGTGACCAAAATCAACATTAAACTGTTGAATACTTTTCACTTGAAACATCATTAGAAAAACTTTCTTTTTAGTTAGTTTTTATTTCCCTATACTTACAGTTGATATATCTCAGATGTTTGAATAATGTTTAAACTGTTACCAATAAGTAAGCATTTCATATTAAAAATAAGGAAATCAGAACATAATATAAATCAGCTGGTTAGTAACATAAAAAGTGTACAGTTGATTAAAATTGTCCTTAGAATCAATATGTTTTTGAGAATGTTGAATGGTCAACATATAGGGATTGCTTCAATAAATCAGTAACTTTCAAATTGAAGGTCAGTATTGGCTTATTATTACTAAATATTAGCAATCGTTGATTAAATGTAACAATATTCACTGAACTCAGCAACTCTGATCAATTCGATTCTAGTTAACATCAGTGATTGAAATCACTCAAGGCATCAATATGAATTGGAAATTCTTAATTCATCCTGTTTATATGCCATAATGAAAATTTTCTTTATCAAAGCCAAATGAGTTTTTTATAAGATAATTATGTGTTGTGTCTGTTTGGTTCATAATTTTAATCGGTCTTTCTCTATACTTAGTACATTATCTTTGAATGCACAACATGAATGAAGCTAATCAATAGGCTTTCTTGGACAAGGATTTTTTCAGGCAAGAAGGCACGCATCAGCAAGAAGTATTCGGCTTCATTAGAAATTTATTACATTCCAAAATCCAAGAATTATTTTCAATTATCACCCATTTCTGATTATGTAATTATGCCATTATTTCCTTTGCTTCTCGTCAGAACAATAATAAAAGTAGGATAATTTGAATCTGTAATGTAAAACGATCATGAACGGTTTCAGATAAAGAACATATTTAGAAGATCATTGATAAATAATCGAACCAGAGGTTCCATGTCCTCAGGATGAATGATAGCATAAAAACACACTAAATAATAAATCCATCGGATGAATGAAATTAATAATTCTGGTGTTACAATTGAGGGGTTCGTGGAGATAGTTAACTACCAATTTTGATATCATGAATTGATCTGAATCAGACAACCATTGATCACCTGGAAGCATTGGACAGGTGTTTCGCCCTAGTATTGGACTTCTCAACAGTGAGCATCCACGACCCCATCGGGGATCGAAACCAGTCGTAACCAATATCAGCTCACTAGTGACTAGCTCATTGAGGTCATTCTTGGAATTCTAGTGTGAAGACGTGACCGATGCAGTTCAACCGTGTCTGGTGGAATGGATGATGTCGCGCAACGTATCGCGAATTGACTCAATTGGAAATATCAACCGTTAGGATCCGGCTTAGTGGTCCACTGGTAAAGCGTTCGCCGCGTAGCCAGAGAGTCTTGGGTTCGGCCTTCGATGGGGTCGTGGATGCGCACAGCCGAGGAGTCCCACACTAGGACGAAACAGCTGTCCAGTGCTTCCAGGTGATCAATGATTGTCTGATTCAGATCAATTCATGATATCAAAATTCTGGTGTTTATAATGTCAAGAAAATGTATCTAATCCTGTAGTTTTAATGTAAAATCTATCTTGAAAAACTGATCTATCATCTGAAAATCAACCTCAGTGAATAGGAGAGGTATCATTCCAGCAGATATGAAACAACATCTCAAAAATCTGAAACCCTATGGAATCAAGATAGCTCAAAAATCGACACGATCGTTTCATCCCAATTTATCCAAACGAAAAGACATATTATCGAACACTGTCCGTAACATAAGTCATATCAACTACTTTGATCAATATGAATGTTCATTTTTCCACTTAAGCGTACACAATCAAATGATAGCAGTGAGAAATAACTGAATTTTAAAAAAATGTCAAAATTCTGGATTGATAGACATCTAAAAGTGCTGGAAAATTTCTTGATGCATAACACTAAAATCGAAGGCAAATAGTAAGTACAACTATACAAATCTGATTTATCAACCCATACGAAAAAGTCCCGTTAGCTGTATGACAAATCATCAAAAGAATATCAGTTAACAAGATAAATAAAGATAGTAAAATCCATGTAGACAAATGACCACAAATGAGACCAATTAGACTGAACTTATTTAACCTTCATATTCATTTATATATGCAGGGATAGTTGGTTATGATCGTCCAGAATGATAATGATAACTTCATAATAACATCATTTAGAACTAAACAAATTCGAAAGGTGCTATTTTTTAAAAATAATTTTTCAATGTGATTACTCACAGCCGCTATATCTAACACTTAGATGCATACAGAACTATGCATAAACAAGAGTGATACACTTAATATTTATTGTTTTCTCCTAATGGAAATACACTTTTAGAACATGTACAAACAATAATCTGGGTGGTCAATGTTTACTTATTTATTTATTTTATTTTAAAATTCCTTTTATTTTCCTCGTCATTTTTGTTTATCGCATAGATTTCTTTCTGTTTTACTTAATTTTGCTTTACAATTAGGGAAACATGATACAGCTCTTTTGTATTTTTGCCAATTTTCTCGCTATCTCGTAATGTTTATTGTGTTTCAGTTGGTAACTGCCACTGTCGTAAATGTAGAACAAGCAAATATGATAAAATTAGGTAAACGAATGCAATAAAAACAATAAGAAATTACATTTTTTCTAGAGAAGAAATATCAGTTTTACTTGTTTAAAATGTCTGAATTGAGGCAGTTTGTGAAGATTGGTATTAAGTTATGGTTGATTGAATTTGCTATAGATTGGTGTTGATAGGGTACAACTGAAAACCAGGGGGGAAATGGACAGATGTTTCATTCTAGTATAGGACTCATAAGCAGTGCGCAGTCTAGATTCCCCCTCAGCGGCTCCAGCTTTGCAAACACCTAACTCTCTGCACCCCGATTCAGTAACAATAGTCAGCTTACTAGCAGCTAACTTCAGGATGTTCCTGAAGCTCTGGATAGAAGTTGTGACTGGTGGAGTTCAGAATTGTCGGAAGTCAGAGAGTTAATACCGATGATATTGGGTAATTGTCGTAATATATCCCAAATTGATGGGAGTGGAAATTCTACCGATGGGTGCCTGACCAGTGATGCAAAGACTAGGATGTTTACTAACTTGAAGCCCATGCAACGGAATTTCGAGTGAGCTCTGCTAAGTAGTCCCATACTAGGACGGAAAAGCTGTTCAGTGCTTCCTGGTTTTCATTGGTACCCTATCAGTGTACATTACACAATGTGAAACAACATCGTATCTTTGAGTAACGAGTTTATATGTCCCGTATATGGCAAATGGTTTGAAAATACTTGGATGTAGAGTAATAAATCATCATATAATTTGGCTCTTTTCCATATATACTTAATCCATTGAACTGTCTATTGTTAAGAAATGATGAAACTTCATGACTACAGATTTACCAAAAACATTAAAAGTCCTTAGCATTATAATACATACTTACTTCTAGCTATAATATTTAGTGGCTGGTGGCTTTCGGCAGAAAACCTTAAGTAACTTCGGTTCCGTAGTAGTTATAATTAATCATCAAAGCATACCTTCAACTTTCCTGTGGGTTCCAAACTAGAGTTATTCGCTGTCAAAGTCATCTGGGCAATAAATGACTTCATAGATAATTGAATTAAAGAACATTGATTAATCAACAAGTAGTGACCATTGTCATGTCTTCCTAATCCATGATGAAGACTAAAACCTGGGTTCATATGACCCTGATAACTACCTTAAACCACGTAACATTAAAACATAATGCATGCGATGTCAAATCACTTTGACTATTGGCAGTATTATTATGTTAGTCGATAAAGTTCGATTAACATCAAATACTAGATAGGTATGCTATCGGTCACCACTCACTGACTAACCATTGTAAAGTTCTAGTTATTTACATGACTTTATTTTCATGGATTGAGTCATAACGACAGAAACAGTCGTTACGATATTTATACTAGGAAAACTTTATCATGCAAAACTTCTTTGAAACAATATTCTATTTTCAACTTTAGAAGAATTGATTGCACCAACTCAAACCAAGCTTTAAATTACTTATAGTGAATCTGTATTAAAGTTTTACAATGGAGTAGTTAGTGATGAGCAAAGAATAAAAATGTTACTATTATCTCATAATTTTAAAATAAAGTGACGGTTATTGAGGTTATGATGTACATGTTTCGCAAGGTTTCGATAGGTTAAAGCTCAATATCCTGAAGAAAACATCATAATTTTAAGGTTTTATATTACATCACGTATTGTAATTGTCAATAGAATTCACCTATTTACTCTCATCCACATACGTAATAGATTGAATCTTCTTTTTATTCTTTGCCTCCAGTTAGTACCATATATGTCATAGAAACGAAATAGATAAGAAATGTGTTAGTGTGAAATTGATATACTGGGCACCTAATGAAGATTGACTATCTTCGAAAACTGTGCTTTAGAACATTATTTCATTCATTATAACTGTGGACAATGTAATCATTTCATTTCTATGACTGTTAAGTTCCCTTTGCCCGATTCTCTCGTTTAGTATATTTACTCTTAGTATATTGTTAATTTACTATGAGCTACGTTTACTTAATTGTTTACAAGTTGTACCCATTCACTACCACTATTTCCCTTGTTCTGTATTAATATTAGATTCTTGATTGGTTTAATGTGTGGTCTAGTTTTATGTATATATAAAGGCATGATTAAAATACAATACGTTCTCAGTTTTTCAGTTCTCAGTTCTCCGTTTTCCGTTTTCTGGTTCCCAATTCTGGTTCTCCTTTTGTCGACCTGGAGGGGGGTGAGTGGGCTTTGGTCAGTCGTGCATTATCGACTAGGCACACCTCATTGGCATTCGCGTCAACCAACCAAACCCTCCTTTCTTTCTTCCTCTCGTCATAACATATATATAAATATATCTAAAACAGAAACTTTTGTATATAGATGTTAATTAGTCTAAAGTTTTGTGTCGATAAGTGTTCCTAAAATGGGTTTATAATTTCTTCAAAGAGATGTTGTGCAACACAACGAAGTTTAGTCTTCGGAAGTATCGGATGTAATAAGTTGAAATAACAGTCATTATAATGTAATGGAAGTGAGTTTGTGAATTTAATAAACAACTTTAGTGTATTTAGAGAGAGGATGAACATTACTTTTCTTTTCACAAACATTCGTCTAGCAGAAATAATTTCCTTCCTGTATGATTATGTTGAAAACAGCAAGATTAACATTGGCATACCCAAGCATTACCTGTTATAACATACATTCAATATGCAGTTTACATTTAATCACAAATTCTACTAGCAAGTTAATGGTCTTGCCATAGGATCACCTCTAGATCCTCTTTTGCAGACAGTTTTATGGCTACTATAGAAAATACTAGTTTTTGACCACAGTAGATAGACCGTTTCTACAGAATGTGTATAAGAAACACTTTTACTATATGTAATCTTGACAACTCTCTTAATGAGATTAATCACGAATTTAAAAATCCCCACCATTCAACCAGCTCCTCAGTAGGATTGGAGGAGAATTCTGCGTTCGATTTTCTTGACGTTCTGTTAAAATGAAGATCAGATGTCTTCTTGAAAAGAGTGATTTATAGAAAGCCAACATGGAATGGGCAGTATATTAACTTTAAAAGTTTGGCGCCAGTAAGCAGAAAGAGGAATTTAATTCATTATTTATCCTTGAAGTTTAAACGAGTAAGCGTGGAGGATGAAACAGATGACGAATTAAATAAAATTAACAAAATATTTACAGACAATCGGTTTCCCAGCTGGCAGAGTTATTGACAATATGCTAAAACGAAATCAACAAACCGAAAGTATCACAACTGTGCAGAAGTAAGAATCATTGAGTAACAACGACATCAAAATAGATATAGCATCGAAATCCTCAAAAACCGACTCTCAAGATCTTTGAAGGTGACGTTGTATTCAGTAGAACTAAGAATTGTCATTTCTATTAGGAACCCCACCCATAGGAGCGTAAAGAATTAAATGTTACTTTGGGCCTACTTAATATGTGTCTTCCAGTCTGCTTGTTCCTATAATACAAGTAATATCGTGCGCACGAAGCGTGTACTTTCTTAACTGATATCCCAGTACTATCTTGTATGGTTATCTAAAAAATGCTATAAATTGATCAACAGCCCAATTCAAACCAGTGTCATATAATATCACGGATGTAGGTAGATACAAAGAATAAATTCACTAAACGGGAGAACCGGGTAAGGGGAACGTAACAGTCATAGAAATAAAATGATTACATTACTCATGAATAAAATAATAAGAATAGTCCTCCACAATATAGTTATGAAAGTTCGCTACTTTTCTTTAATCGTTGTTAATTTTATGGACTTCATGTAATCGGTTTCAATGTGAACTTCAACGGTGGAATGCAGGTACCTACATGGATGCATTATTGGATAGAATGTTTACCAGACATATGTTGTCTGTATCTCGATATTCATTTAGTAGTTTGTACAATCAGTCATTAAATATTAGTACTCGTTTAAAATTAACAATTACTGAAACATCTAAATTGAACACCGAATGAGTAACACAATAACTGGAATTCTGTTGAATTCAAACACAACATCAATAATTAAACGGTTGATATTTTAAATCAGTTAAACAACATTGGTATTAAAATGGATTATTTCTGGAAAAACTGATGTGTATACTATCTGTATTCGATTAGCCTAATAACGTAGAATTTAAGCTGAAGTGATAATATGGTAATTGGTTTTGAGTTGTCCTATGTATTTGTCATACAGTCATCACGTTTAGACACAATTTAAAAGCAGTGATCATTGAACAATCGTCTTGTCCTAGTGTACGGAATTATTCAGTGACAGTATTCACTCACGACTCTATGGGGCATCAAACCCGTAACCTTCATATCTCAAAAATTGGTTGATACAAGAATCCTACCATCTAAATAGGATAAAACAATTGTCCAATATTTCCTAGTTTTCATTTATTGTTTAACTCTAGTTAATTCATGATATCAATTTCGCTTTGATTATCATATTGATATGAAATGAGTTCCTAAGCAAATATATCTCTCAATTAAAACTAGAACTAATTTATTTCCACTGTGATTATATTAAGAAATGAGTTAATGATAAAGAGTTCACATGTGTTTAACGAAGTCTATGGCATTTTGTATGTCATAAATAATAAAAATGCATAAATATTTCAATTTTAGAAAATTCTCTCTTTTAAAAGATAAATAACTTTATACATTACATAATTAAGAGGAACATTTAAAAAAAGAAAGTCATCTCTACATATATGTAGATATGCATGTGAACATTATGAACAAGAATCCGTAAGACAGTATTACAGTTTGACAAACACTGACAGGTGATGTTCATCTTATCGTCAAAATTGTCTACTCTACATCTTCAATACACATTATGTAAGCAATACAATAAAATCTAGCGAAAAAAAGCTAATAAAAAGGAGATAGACCATAGCTATTGTTGCTTCTTTGTTCTATATAGAGATGAAAGGATAAAGAAATGTATCGTTACAAAAAATTAATGACTGATGACATTCACTTCTTTTTTTGTTTTTCATTTTTGATCATGAATAATTCGGTAGTTTTTGTTCATGTAAAGTGTCAAAATGCATAACTGGTTCTTTCTGATAGCCAATATCTTAGTCAATTTCTACATGTGCCTATATGTAATACAATGTCATCACATGTAAGTAGGTTTCTTTTCTTTAAATGAAGCATAAATATGTATAGGTTCCATTATATTTTTGTATATCATAAACTTGTCTAAAAGTGAAAAAAAAGATTACTGTACATTATCACCAACATCATTGTCAACATTAACACAAACAACACTGAATAACACACAATACAGTAATGTCAACAGATCCAATTCATTTAACTTATATTTACTCATATACAACTATACAAAGTAGGCAGTTGGTAGATTGGCATGAAGAGATAGATAAACAGTTAGAGAGTATTATAAACAATAATAATCACAGATCAACAGCCGGTTTATTTATTGTTACTAATGTTCACATTATTATCTTCTTCCGTTTCGTTACGATAACAATTTACCGAATTAAAATTAATTGCTTTACATTTGACAATGATAACTTTTTCACTAAGTGAAAGATGAGAAAACAAAACATGAGATAGCATAACTGTAATACAAGTATTGATATTGTTCACTGTATAAAATATGAGAATGTATTCCATGTTATTCTAAAGGAGAAAAAGAATTTTCATAACTTCCTGGCTGTAGGCATTTAGTCAAAGGTTAAAAGGTATTCTGTAAACATCCCTGAATCATAATGTCATTGAATGATAAGAATGTGTGCTTACATTGTCTTAATAGACGTCTCTTTATTCTTACGTAACCATTATTACAATATTTATAGAACCCTGTTATCAGTTTATATATGAATCATTAAAATCTCCTATCATCTGTTAACGATTTTCTCAGCATTTTGGTGTATTAGAAACCAATCTGTGCATGTAATTTATTCGCTTTACCTTTACAGATTAAGTAATAATAATGATCCCCTTATCAAGACATTTTACATATTCCCTCGAATTGGAAAAGTGTTGTGGAGATTGGTATTAGGTTTAGTTGATTGAATATTGGTAGGGTACAAGTGATGACCAGGAAGTACTGGACAGCTGGTTCGTCCTAGGGCGGGACTACTCAGTAGTGCACTCGCTAGGTCCTCCAGGAGATCTAACCGAACATTTTCAGGTTAGCGAACATCTAACCCACTGCACTCCAGCTGTGTACACCCACGACCCCGTCAGGAATCAAACCTCATCCCATACTAGGACAAAACAGCTGTCCAGTGCTAGTGATCAGCGGTCGTCTAATTCAAACCAATTCGTCATATCAAGTTAAAAATTCGACAATCTTCACAACAACCAATGTCTTCTGGGACATCTTGAAGTTAGTAAGCTGAATTGTGGTGGTTTTGTGGAGATTGGTATTAGGTTTAGTTGATTGGATTTATTACAGATTGATGTTAGCAGGTACTATGTAATTGTTTAATTCAATTTTGATAGCACGAATTGATCTGAATCAGACAACCATTGATCACCTGGAAGCACTGGACAGCTGTTTCGTCCTAGTATGGGACTCCTCAGCAGTGCGCATCCACGACCCCGTCGGGGATCGAACCCAGGACCTTCTGGTTCCGCGCGCGAACGCTTTACCATTGGACCACTGAGTCGGCTCCCAACGGTTGATATTTCCAATTCAGCCAATTCGTGATACATTGCGCGACCTCCTCTATGCCATTGGTGAGTTACTGCCTCACACCCGACACGGTTGAACTCTACTGGTCACGTCTTCACACTAGAACTCCAGGAATTACCTCGAGGAGCTAGTCACTAGTGAGCTCATGTTAATTACAATTAGGGGAGTTTGTAGATTCAGATCAATTCGTGCTATCAAAATTGAATTAAACAGTTAACTATCTCTACAAACTCCCCTAATTGTAACTATGTAATTGGTTAATTTTATATCGATATATCCTTACTTATTCATCTACCATTTATGACTTTGTCTACTTCACATTTTGTTAATCATATGCAATTATCTTCATGATTACATTGATACTTATTGTATTATAATCTGACACACCACCACTTGATTAACATTGTTATTTTAAATGATATAAAACCAACTGAAAAGAATGTATGAGTTCAGTGTTTAATGCTCGATTTGATTGTGTAAGTAAATCCTGTTAGAAATTTACTGTATTTTTCGTCTGTTAATTTTAGCAAGTATTCATACTCATGGGCTAATAGTCGAATGTACATCTCTTTTACTGTTGTAAGGTGTGATGAGTATTGTGTTTCGTTCTGTGTGTTATTCTGTTCGACTTATATTTTTGTTACAGTTATAGGTGCGTGAATTTACTTTGTTGTAATAAGTATTTATTGTGTAAGTTGTTCGTTGTTATCTAGGCTGAACTTTGTTTTCCATTATAGTGTGGAGGTGGCAATTTGATGATGTTACAAACTTTAGACATGATTGTTACGAAAAGATAATTTATTATCTTCCGTGTTTTGTATTTGTTCATAATTATTTATTGTTAAGCAATTGTGGTATTCAGTAGTTGATCTATTCCTGTACTTTTTAACGCAGGTTGGGATATTGTTTCTACCTAATTTTTCGTTTGCGAATTTTGTCACGAAGTCGGCTTTAGCTGTTGAAGGCTTTCAATGCTGTGGAACAACCTCTTAAGAAACATCATCCAGCTTATTAATGTATTACTAACGTACTTTGGGTTATTTATCTTATCAAGTAGCCAGTATCTAAGACAGCTAAATAAACAGAAATGTATCCTTTCATACGTAATTTGCTTTAGATGGTTTAAAGGAGTTTCCCATTTTTTGGCTTGACTAAAAACGATTACCCAAAAATACACGGGATGCTATTATGGTCTCAGTCTTGGGAAGTGTCGACACTATCCTAAACATTAATTGGTAAGTCAAACTATCAAAGATTTCAAAACCATTCCAGTACCAGATGAAATTTTAGTAACTCTTAGTAAGTGGAACGACAATAGGAGAGATCATGTATGTTAGATGAATGCGAAACGATTGTTTTCGGCATGCTTCGAGTAGATTGGCGTGGACCTCTATGTACACTAAGTGGCTGCAAATCAATGCGGATGACATTGTCAGTTAAACTATTACAAGTAGTATCCAGTTTCCTCCCAACTATCCAGCTGTATGTCGTTTTGACGTAAATTTGTTCAAATTACAGGTCTGTACCCAATCTTCGTCTTTCCACTGCTCAACTAATTAGTTTTCTCAGTTGAATTTCATTCTTATAACGTCAAATTTCAAAGTGTATCCTGCAACAGTAACGAAAACAGCTTAGGAGTTTCTGAGCTTCTACACAACAGAAGGGTAAGTGAACTAGTTACATAACGTAAATCGTACTATACCACATGATTTGCAGAGAATTTTAAGAAAATACTAAGTGCCATTCGGATAACTACTATTCATCTACAAATTTAATAAAATTTCAACATTGATCTCTGTACTGCAAGGAGAGTTAGAAGAGGAATGGTAAAATTAAACTCATTGTAGATGTAGATAAACATGGTAGTTCAGTACTAATAGTTAAACGGACAAACCTTATTAATTTATGATAGACGATGGTCAGTGTTACATAGTACAAAGCTTAATAGTCTGTACAAACTCTTTATACTTACTAATGACTAATTTCTAGAGGTATTTTTCAGAGCTTTAGTGGAAAATTATGACCAATGGAGTTCAACTGTTTTGAGTTGAATAGTTGTCAAATAATCACATTGGACAGTAGTTTCTCATCATCATTTTATGTTACGCACTTTACAGCTTAACTAGCCGCACCCAAACGCCTTGAACCCTCCGTGTCGTAACTTCAGAAGACAGAAGAAGAGTAAACAGGAACCTTTATTCCAGTAAGAGAGAGAGAAAGAGTTGAGTTATGTACAAAATATTCGCATGTTTATAATAATTATTCATCAAACTGAAATTACAGACATTTTATGATGTGTTGTTAAACATACTCTGTGAGTATAACTCACATTGACATTGACATCACTGTGATGAAAGTTTATTAATCATGCTTACGAAAAAATCACTACAACCCCTTTCGCTTAATTTAATGAGCAATTATATTTTTGGAGATTACCCATCCCTAACATAAACTATTGGATACTGTCTGAAGTGTTAAGTGCTCGCAGTAGGTCCAGCATGTCTTCAGTTGGATATTCAATTTTCAAGTGTTCCAAAATAAAACGAAATAGTCTACTTGTTATCCTTAATTTTCAGTTGCTTAATTGTAGTTATTTTGAAATACGAATTACGAAATATAAGTTTAGGATACCTTGAAAGCTTACTGGATAGTCGTTAAATATCATCCAAACTCTGAAACACAGACATGGTGAATGATTTCAATCATTAGGTATTCACTAAACCTATTGTTTTCGAGGGATCTTGCTGCTGCGAAAATCAAAAGGAACAGTCATCAATTAATCACTAAACCTGCTATTTAACTTTTATAACAAACGTCTCATGCCAAATATGGGCTTATATATTGTTACGAGTTAAAATGATCATGACGGTTGGTACCCGTCACAGAAGTTTACTATCATCGTTCTTGTTTAACTATTGATTAAAGATATTTGTACCAGTGGTTATACCATTATTCAAGTACTCAAGGATTAGCTCTTAACCTGAAGGTTCGTATATCGAACACGTAGAATTTGTTGAATAAAACGAATGCCACAATCCACAATATACTAAAAAATGTTATCAAAAGTAAGAAAGGTTGGTATTAATAATATATCTGAGTAGTTAGTCTACAAGCTTAAAGAAATTTATTATAGCAATTATGGTGAAATAGCACTTCACATAATCTTGAGTCAATTAAAGGGCATTATGACGACATCTCTCATCTTGTACTCCATTAGCTATGTACAAGTCTGCTGAATGAACTGCTTCTTATAATTATTTGGTGTATACTACTCATACGGTCGTTTGATGAAAGCAAGGCATTCCGGAGTAGGCTCGTCAAGATGGGGAATAACACAGATGGATCACCACTAAGGGGCCATATTTACTGCCGTGAGCTGCTTCAACGCCGTCTGTCCGCCCACAGGACTGTCAAACTCAGACACGTCTCCCCACGCCTCCCGGCTGCTGGGGAGCTCCACACAACCGCCGCCCTCGGACGACCTCGCGGCAGAGTCCCATGGATTGTCACCTTAGCCTCCTGCTCGCGAACATCAACCGGCCCCATGGTGGCTTCGGATAGTCGCAGGAACGTTCCGACGTCCGCATTCTTAAATGGTTGCGGCCAGGACACCTTCATCTCGTCCAAGGGCAGCGACACCAAATGTAAGAAGACCACTTGGACAAAGCAGTTGTACACATTACTTTTAATCATCAATTTGCACATTCATCCCTTTCCTCGATCCGTGTCAGTTGTAGGCTTGCTTCCCTTGATTGTCCTCATTTCTCCTGTATTCTAATCATGCTTTGCTCCCTGCCACCTTGCAACTCACCTCATATGCTGTTTACTGATTCTTTCCAGTTTCAGGCGACGTTCTTCTATCTATTACTTATGGACAACCTTATGAGTAGTATCCACTACAATATGACCATAGGGGTTCTAGTTACTAAAGCCGCATGATATAAAAAGTGCTCAGTCGCCAATTACTATGACTCTTCATTCATATATGGTACTATAGTTGATAAAACAATCCCTATTTATCAAGTATTTAACATATATGCAGTAAGTTGGGGGGGGGGTGAGTCTTATTCTTAGCTAGGATAAACAACTGCCACTCAACATATTAAGCATTAAACTTTGAACTAAGTTCCCAATCCATTTCCCCTCCTTTGTTGAATGCAGCCAAGAAGTACATTTAGCTGTTAATATTGTAAGTACAATTCATACTCTAGCATAAACAACAGAACTCTGTTTACTATATAGTATCAAGTATAGTAAAATATTTACCCATCTCTAGATGCGTTTATTTTTCATTGTCTAACCACCATTTAATTAAAATAGTTTATATAATTCATACATCATATTTATTCCTAACTAATAGTTGCCTAGCAAACATATTTTACTTTCAATTTTCAACAATAAAATAATTAAAAACCACATTGTCACGAAACAAATGAAACAGTAAAATTTGAATAGTTTTCATAGTAATTATTATTATTATTATTATTATTATTATTGCCAGTTTTGAAGTAGCTGGTTCCATTTGATTGAAATGAAATATTGTCTAAGAAAAAACTAACCGAACAATATGTGAACATTTAGTCATTTGGCTGCTTTAATTTCCTTCATTATTCACCTGTTACTCTTTATTACGTAAATATAGTTGTTACCTGTCTAAAATACAATAAAAGAGGGAAGAAAAATGTTTCAATTGTTTTCTTCTTTCTCTCTATGTCTTTTGATGTCTCAGCCTTTTTCAGTCTTCTTCATCTACTCAATTGCTCGTGTACACTTATTGTGATTGTTTGATAACGAGCTAAGTATTATTAAGGTCTAGTTAACATAATGTAAAAGATTATTGTTTTTATTTGAAAATTCATCCAAATATAATATACGTTGACGACATATTTATGAATGTTGTTAGTAATACAGTTACACAGATGTCTACATGACTGTAAGCCAACATACTATTGATATCATGCTAATAAAATAAGGGAAACTATGGATTCTTCTGGTTTGTTTCAAATCATTTTTTTATTAATACATGTATACTTTATATTGTATTAATTGAAATAACTATTTATTCAAAAGAATAAATATAACAAAAGCATTGAAATGATGTCAACAACAATAATGGAAAGAGAGAAGAATGAAGGAGGACATGAGAATAGATGATGGAAGAACACTTGTCATTATCTCTCCTAATTTGCAATAATAATAATAATAATAATAATAATAATAATAATAATATTATTATTATTATTATTATTATTATTATTAATTGAACGAAATTCATGTGACATTAACAAGGGTAAATAATAAACAACTTGAACCAATTGACACTACTATAGCGATATGCTTACAATCGTTTGTATTGAATGTGTTAGAAAAACACATTTACCCTGAATATTATAACAAAATAGGATATGAGGATAATGCTACTCTAACCTTTGTAGACCATAATTTATCATTGTATAACGAGTTGATTCACGTATTTAGATGAAATGGTTTTGTGAAGATTGGTGATTATGTTTACTGTACATATTCCTTACAGTTTGATTTCCGTTGTAAACTAGTGAAAACTAGAAGGCATTGGATAGCTATTTCATCTTAGTATGGGATTTAACTGTAGTAAGTACTCTCAATTCCAACAAGAAATAGAACTATGAATTAATGCCTGAACGTCATAGGTTCGATTTCTCTATGAAATCGAGAATTCGTACTTCTGGGGAGTCGCATACTTGGACGAAACGGTTGTCTAGAGCCCGCTGCATCCAATTGAAATCGAACCGTGGAGAATATGAGCAAGGATTCCTTTTGTAAAATACTAGTATTCAGTTACATAATAATAAATTGCTAAGTAAAGTGTAAACGATAATACTGAAAGAAGGAACGTAAAGTTTAGATCACGAGTCCAGTGCTCTATTATACTGACCACAAATACAAGACCGTTGGATATTGTAGTCACTAACATATATAAACTAACAATTTGCGTAAACACTATCACGCACGGTTGAATCATACACAATTCAATTTAAAAGCTACTAATCAGTTATAATAAAAAACTGCTTCAAAATAATGTCAGGGAGATGACAACCTGTAACCAACTTCTCAGTGACTATTATTTTTAACGTGTCACTTATGTCATCGATCTATTACGTCATGATATTGACTGATTATTTTGTCAGTCAGTTTTAAAGTTTGGAAATGAGATAATGAATGAAAGCTTCCTAAATGCCTAAATAGTACAATAGAGAATAAATAAAGTCTGTTATCCATGTCATAATATATTTGTATAGCTGGAATCGGAATTTTGGGTTGTTGGAAGTATACCTCTAACCTAGATTTCGTTCTGTTTGACACTCATTAGTAATGTGTACTTGGTATCTTGAGAGAACTGACTTTACTTGCATTGTTTAACCACAGATTACCAGTTTCACTGCTCTCCACTTGGTGTCCGTGACGTTGCGTCACTTAAGCTGGTGACTACATTACAATTTGAGTGACAGTATTTAATGAGCACTATATGAGGCCCGAAAAATATCATATTAGTCACTATTCACTGTTCATTCAATGCAAACACCTGTATACTTGTACGTTTCTCCATCTTGACATAAGTACGGTAAACATCACTACCAATCAACGAACAAAGCTTTTTTTCGACTTCAGTTGTACTGTTGTAATTATAGTTAGTTTAACACATTAATAGTCTATCATAAATTAGATATGTTGCGTCATATACGACAGTAATCAAAATTTACGAAACGGTATATAAACGATAACTGTTCACTTGAGTAAAATTCAACAAACGCTTATCGATATCAATTTGTTCACTTTCCTGTAAGTTCATAGTTAATAACCTAAGAACAAAATATCAAGCTGAAAGATTTCATTACACACAGTTTCAAAGAAGAATTTTTTCCATGAATACTAAATTCAAAGTAGACATGACAGTAACAGTTGTTTATAATACAATAGGATTCTTCTTATTTCTCTAACTAATGGTAATCCGTAATGTGAAATATGCTCAAATTAAACAAATTAATTCCTAGTGATGGATAAAGCTGATTATGTCATTGCTAGTAAATTTAAAGGTGATTTCCTTTTCGACAACATCATGTACTAGAGGCGTACACAACAGTATATATATAAAACAATTTGTCCCTTTGATAAATTTGGATAATGCAATAAGAAGACGAATTTTATCAGAGCTATGTGATATATTTTCGCAATACATTTCGAACAATCTATGCACAGACAAAGTACAATTCACATTTGAGGGTGAATATTTCAGACAAATTGATGGAGTTGCGATGGGTAGCCCTTTAGGACCATTGTTAGCTGATGTGTACATGGCACATGTAGAAAGCCTAGTCAGCGATTCAATAGGAGAAATGTACCTCTATAAACGTTACGTTGACGATATCCTAATTATTTGCACGAAAATCGATGATGCAAATAGGTTACTAAGGGAACTGGATACCATACAAAATCATATTAGTTTATCCTGTGAAGAGGAGAATAACAACCAACTCCCTTTCCTGGATATATTAATCAATCGGAGGGATGATGGATCAATAAAACGCTCTGTCTACAGAAAATCTACATGGACTGGGCAGTATATGAATTTCCATAGTTATTGTCCAGTGCAGTATAAAAAGAACCTAGTAAAAGCTTTATTTAATAGGACTAATCGTATTTGCACTTATGACACTATTGAAGAAAATGACAATTTACGGACAGAAACGTTAATGCTGAACGGATATCCAAAGAAGTTCATAAATCGATGGAAATGTTGCAGTATGGTGAAACCTACTGTATTACTAGCACCCAAAAAATAAGTTTATATCACATTACCCTTCAGAGGTGACTCAAATAGCTTTGTGTTAATACAAAGGCTTAAGTCAGTGGTTAACAGAACATTTTATGCTGCTGAGGTAGTTGTAGTAGAAAAGTATAGGTCATTGATTCACAATAAGCCTAAACAGCACGTAAACGAATGCATCACATCCCACTGTATCTATCAATTTACGTGTATGTGTGGGCACACATACATAGGGAGGAGCAATCGTGAATTGCATGTAAGGGTAGCTGAACACATACCTAAATGGCTCCGAAAACAAATGGACTCGAAAGGAGAAATAATAGTACAGGATAAACAACCCTCATCGTCTATCGCTAAACACTTAGTTGAGACAGGCCACATAGTTGATATCAAATCAGCCTTTGTAGTGTTGTATAAAAGTGCTTTAGGACGTATACTAAAGTTTGTTGAAACCTTAGCTATACGGAAGTTCAAACCCCCCTTGTGTGTTCAAAAACAATTTGTCCCTTTGATAAATTTGGATAATGCAATAAGAAGACGAATTTTATCAGAGCTATGTGATATATTTTCGCAATACATTTCGAACAATCTATGCACAGACAAAGTACAATTCACATTTGAGGGTGAATATTTCAGACAAATTGATGGAGTTGCGATGGGTAGCCCTTTAGGACCATTGTTAGCTGATGTGTACATGGCACATGTAGAAAGCCTAGTCAGCGATTCAATAGGAGAAATGTACCTCTATAAACGTTACGTTGACGATATCCTAATTATTTGCACGAAAATCGATGATGCAAATAGGTTACTAAGGGAACTGGATACCATACAAAATCATATTAGTTTATCCTGTGAAGAGGAGAATAACAACCAACTCCCTTTCCTGGATATATTAATCAATCGGAGGGATGATGGATCAATAAAACGCTCTGTCTACAGAAAATCTACATGGACTGGGCAGTATATGAATTTCCATAGTTATTGTCCAGTGCAGTATAAAAAGAACCTAGTAAAAGCTTTATTTAATAGGACTAATCGTATTTGCACTTATGACACTATTGAAGAAAATGACAATTTACGGACAGAAACGTTAATGCTGAACGGATATCCAAAGAAGTTCATAAATCGATGGAAATGTTGCAGTATGGTGAAACCTACTGTATTACTAGCACCCAAAAAATAAGTTTATATCACATTACCCTTCAGAGGTGACTCAAATAGCTTTGTGTTAATACAAAGGCTTAAGTCAGTGGTTAACAGAACATTTTATGCTGCTGAGGTAGTTGTAGTAGAAAAGTATAGGTCATTGATTCACAATAAGCCTAAACAGCACGTAAACGAATGCATCACATCCCACTGTATCTATCAATTTACGTGTATGTGTGGGCACACATACATAGGGAGGAGCAATCGTGAATTGCATGTAAGGGTAGCTGAACACATACCTAAATGGCTCCGAAAACAAATGGACTCGAAAGGAGAAATAATAGTACAGGATAAACAACCCTCATCGTCTATCGCTAAACACTTAGTTGAGACAGGCCACATAGTTGATATCAAATCAGCCTTTGTAGTGTTGTATAAAAGTGCTTTAGGACGTATACTAAAGTTTGTTGAAACCTTAGCTATACGGAAGTTCAAACCCCCCTTGTGTGTTCAAAAACAATTTGTACTTTCCCTCAACCTACCTTGGTAGAGTGTGACTTACATTGTAATCTTTATTATCTTCGTTTACTTATCTTTGTTTACTTAGCTTATACTCTTAATTGTCTAATGACCTTTATTTTTTCATATATAAACGCCTTAACAAGTGTATGTGTGATCAGATTGTTCGAAATGTATTGCGCAAATATATCACATAGCTCTGATAAAATTCGTCTTCTTATTGCATTATCCAAAAGTATATATATATAGCCATTTTTACATGATATTTGTCTTCTGGAAAACAGAGTGGGATCACATAATAAGTTATATTGAAATTTCAAACATAAAAATGTCGCAAGAGCGTTACATAATTGTCTAAATGACAAAGTGTATTTATATACTCGTTGCATAAGAGTGGCTATCTGAAATGGGTAACCTAGCGGTGGACACGTTGAAGTATGACACGATACGAACTATATTCAAATCCTGGTGTGAACAGTAAAACTAGGATGCAAGTACATCAAGCTAATGGATCCTTAACAGTGCGGAACACTCGTCCTGGATTCCTTTTGTCGGTCATAATCCAAATTAAATCAGATGGAGAACTGTCTTAAAGTGAAATTAATTTACAAATTGAAAAAATGAGCGATAAATGTTCACTTGGCAGAAATGAAAAGAGATACGTACCAAAGTGAGTACTAATTATGAGCAAATGGCTGTGTACACGATATTCATTTATGTCTTGTTTAAACTCAGTCGTTTGAAAACATAGATGAAGCAGAAGAACGATCTCAGGAGAGAGAAAACGTGACAAGATGTTTTTGTATTGAGTTGACAATCGGTTTGGATTAACCCTTTGGCTGCCGTGCCGGGTAATGTTCTGTGATGCGTTTGGAAAGGGTTCTTTGTCAGAGGTCAATATTTCAGGCCATTTTTAATATAACAGTTATATTCATCGATAACTTAGTCACTGTGTAAAGTGTATGAGTCTAAATTTCTAAACAACAAAAACACTTTTTAGAAAAAATTCAACTGATAACATGTAGGAGATTAGAAGTGATGACTTAATTTCAAAAGAATTCATCTGTTACATAACACAATCCATTTGTACATACACAGCACATAGTAATCATCTGTAAACCAACCTTAATGTATAAAACATGTGGAACTTATATGTCATTTCCTTTAGGCAATATATATGTGTATATTCAGCTTACTCAAAATATGATTATTTCATGTTGATTAGTAACCCCCCCCTAATGACCTAATATTCATTATTTTATTATTCTTATGAATAACATAAAAACATACCTCCCCACCCCACTCTGCACACATATGTGTGCATTATCACTTAGATACATTATTATACATAGACATTAATGTATCACAACACTTAAACTAAAAAAAAAAAGAAGGCGGTTGCTTTTAATACATTCACCTAATTAAATTGGACAGTTCATTAAACAAAAAGAAATTGGTTATCTTATTCAGAATGAATTTCTAGTCTATAATCACATGCATCAAATCTCTCTTTCTTTTTTTTCCTCCTCTTATGTCATCATATCATATTGAAAGTAAAATATCAAAGCGTAAATATAGTATAATAAGATAGTCATCTTAATTTAATGTAAACACTCTAATGGATTTTCAACTTCATTATGATCAGGTATTCTAATTACATTTAACTATGATCATGACATTTTTAACTATATGTACATAATTATGAAAAAAATAACTACAAAGAGAGGTTAAAGAATTCCTTGATGAAAATGATGAAAACTATATGATAAAAACATGTCACTATTTATTAATAAGAACACTATATGTACACTTATGGGATTGAATTATCTATAAGTGGCCTTTTGTTTTTAGTTTTTGGTTCCCTTGTCTTATTCACCTACACATCTACAGTTCATTTTTCTTTCTTTTTCTTTTCTTTTTCTATTACTTATTAGCATGAAATTTAGTGTTATACACATTGATATAAATAGAAGTTTCTTTTTTTTTTTACTTTTTCTTTCGTATTTTCTCAATGAACTAATATGAAATGAACTGAACTATGTAATGGGTAATTATATAAAATACATCATTGATAAAGTTACATTAGATGAATAGTTACTCAGTACATGCACAGAAATGATGCGACTTTATGTTGACCCATATTTCTTTACATAGTATGATGGTTATTAAATATAAACATGTAAGATCAAACCCTTATGTATGATTCTTTCAGAGTGAATCATATGTATAATAATAAGAATGAATAATATGATTACTATAAGCAATTACAATGATCTCATTATCTCTTTTCACTTAAATTGAACATATTAAATTATCGATGAATTGAGCTATATCAATGAAGTCTTCAGACTATTGTTCACAGTTAAGTGGTTTTATAGAGATTGGTTTCGACTTTTATTTGTATTCGTCACAGATTGATCTCAGTTAATTACAGGGACTAGCGGAAAACTGTTTGTCCAAGGTATGAGAATTCTCAGAGGTATTATCGACGATCTAACCACAATCACAACTTAGGATATTCAGGTCACGAGACGAACTCATAGTCATAAACCCCACCAGTCCTGTGTTCAGCTACTACGATTCTGTCTCCATTCTACTTATAATATAGTGTAACAATCATCCAAACCACTGATAACTGTCTCACTAGTGGAGTCTAGATAAACCTGGGGTGAGACGGTTTTCTCTATCACAAATTGATTAAAGGTCGAATCATACAACTGACAGCCGCTTTAGTGGTGCTAATGATCAAGTGTTCTCCACCCTCTCATTAAGGTGGGGTTATTTTGTTAGTACGTGTTGTCTCTGAAAAGTACAATAGTACAACGAAACAGTTATCTATGCTCCCTGGTTTTTGAGTGGGGTGTAGTCAAGATCATTCTATGACGAGCACAAACAACTTTTGTTTAACGAATACGGCACTGATTTCTATCCAGGCGTTGATGTTCATCCTTCAAACAAAAAAACTGAACTGTAGGAATTGAGTAAACAAAGGCTGGCTCTATCAGACGTATAATAAATTAAGCAATAAACTGAAAACAGGTGGTTATTATGTGCGAAGTACATTTTCTAATCTACTTCTCCATGCATAGTCTTTTCGAAGTCCTTACCGATACTGTTGCCTAAAAAATCTATGCGAACTTTCTAGTTAAACTATTGTAATCAGAGAATGAACTATTACCAAAATTACATTTCACGTAGTTTTGTAGAAACAGGCATAATATTTAGTTGTTTATGTTCGTCAAAGACTGGAATCAGTTGAACACCGCTGAAAACCAGGGTGTAGTGAATGACTGTTCTATCCTAGTGTAGGACTCCTCAGCAGTGCTCACCCCTGATCTGACAAAAAATAGAACTCACATCCCTCAGGTCTCATAATAAATGCTTAACCTGAATCATCTACTAGACAGGTGTTCAGTTGTAAGATTCTATTTTCAATCAATTTGTGATATACAGCGACAATCACCCATTGTCAACAGCGATAATTGTATGTATGTATGGTCCACATAGAACCTGGCACATGTGTGCATCGGTTCAACTTGCCATACCTCAATGGCATCGCAAGATTAACACCACCACCATTAGTAGAAGTTACTTCAATAAAAATAATAAAATAATAGTAACAAGGAATGTGAACATATAGAATATGGTTCAGGGAGTGTAGAGAGAAAGTTATGAAATAATTTAGAGTTGACGATTTAAGGGAGGGAGGACAATGAGTGAATACATCTGCGCCATTGTGACCGATTCTAGGCCATGTCACTCAGTGTTTCTAGCCACTGGTTACGGTAATCGCGAGGACTCCATCCAAGTAGTCTGCAGCTACCGACACAACTCAAACCAGCAGCCAGTGACTTCATGGACTGATGCTATGTTTTAGTTTGGCCACCTCCAACTCGATTCCATCCTATTCCTATATCAGCCAACAATGCGCGTCGAGGCAGACAGTGGTTGGGCATACGCAACATATGTCCCAACCACCTCAGTCGATGAAGATTTACGACCTTATCGACTGATTTACCACATTTGCCTAACACCCGTCGTCTAATCTCGTTGTTACTTACTCGGTGATCCCAGCTAACGCGAGCGATGTTTTGAAGACATCGATGGTCAAAAACTAATAACCTTCGAGTGTCGTCTATCCTTAATGACCACGTCTCACACCCACACAGTAAAACAAAGCGAACTGTTGCACAGTACACTCTTCCCTTCGTTGAGAGACGAATATCTCGTCTACGTCATAGGTGACGTAAGTTGGAAAAAGTCAAACGAGCTTTTTGAATTCGTACGGAGATTTCGTCAGAGACCAACCCATCAGGGCTAATCGGACTCTCAAGATAAGTGAAGTGGTCGACGTGCTCAACTACTTCACTTCCTATCTTTAGTTCAGGGGTTGACGAAGACCAGTCCTAAAGCAATAGTTTGCATTTACAGGGGAGGAGGAAGAAATGTATCCCGAACATGGTTACTGGTAAGGGATTATCAGCGTCTTCGCCAAACAAGACTATGTCATCAAAGTATTCTAAGTTAATAATTGGATCTCCTGATAGAAGACCAAATCCTGAAAAGTCAGACGATGAGAATTTAATTTTTAACAGCAGGTCGACTATAAAATTTAACAAAAATGGGGAAAGTGGACAACCTTGACGGATACCACTTGAGGTAACAAGCACTAACTCGACTAATAGTGTTTGGGTAAAGAGACTTAACAGGAGCTATACACTACTGGGGTATGCCTTTCAATGAAAGACATTTTCATAGAAATTCTCGATCTACAGAGTCAGATGCTGCTTTCAAGTCAAGGAAAACCACCATTGTCGGGCACCGAAAAGTATGTCTGTGTTCGAAAACTTGACGAATGGTGAATATCTGGTCTGTACAACCGCGACCAGGTCTGAAACCAGCCTGGTTTTCTCGTATTTGCAGATAACGAGTGTAATTTATGCATCTGATAATTACAGAAGCTAGTGTTTTAGACACTATATTAATCAAACTAATTCCTCTATGGTTATTGCAAGACGACTTTGACCCTTTCTTATATACTGGAACGATCAACGATCGACACCAGTCAGACGGAATTATGTCAAGTTCTCAAACTTAAGTCAAAATATCAGTCAGCCTAATCATCAGAATGGGACCACCATCCTTAAAGACCTCTGGGGATAATCCATCTGGACCTGCTGCTTTGCCTCACCTTAGATTGGCTATAGCCTTTTCGACTACGACAAGAGTCAAGGGACCTAAGTCAACTTCCCATTCTGGCTGTCTCGAAATAGTGGGAAGTTCTAAAGCAGCCGAAGGTCAACTGAACTGCTCCCTGAAGTGTTCAGTCCATCGTTCTAAACGTCTAGACTGAGAGCTAATAACCGTTCCATCTTTTTCGGAGATCGTCTCACTAACGCTTGATTTTTTAATCCCGCTTTCTTTTGTTCACTTGAAAAGTTGTCTAATGTTACTGAACGCCGCCGCATTTTTGATTTCCTTTGCTTTCGTTACCCACCACTGCTCACGGTCGTTTCGCAGACTTTTTGTCAGTTTGTACCTGATTACACCTCACTCCACATCATGTTCGGAGCCTGACGGAATAAGTTTTCGGGAATCCATCAATTCAACAGAAGCCACCGAGATCCACTGATTTTTCCAACATGTTGATTTAAGTCGTCGATAGAAGTCACTGTAGATGTCACAGCTGTTTGGACATCTTACCAAGCAGTATCTAGTTGGGCCGCACCTTTATAATTGCCTAAGTGACTCTTCACTTGTTCCTGGAATTTAATCTTATCTATTTCATTGCTAACTCCGCCTGTAGCCCCTAGGGTTGCTGCCGGTCCCAAGCCCGGATAAAGGAGGAGGGTTGGGCATGGGGCTAGCAACCCCATCCCGTAAAACAGTAAACGTGCTAAAAAAACGCTAACCAGTAAAAACCTTTATAACCATTTTTACTCTGCCCTGGGAGTTGGAAGGTATGTTATGACGCCTCATGGTGAAAGCCGAGTTTCTTCGGAAGCCACGAGGCCGATGTCTCTTCTGACAACCAGAGCAACAATTTATATACCTACATGGAATATCCGCATGATGTGGGAGACAGGGAGGACCATGCAAATAGCTGAAGAAATGAAAAGATACAACCTGAAGATACTTGGAATAAGCGAAACGCATTGGGTGCAAGCTGGACAGCAACGGTTATCCTCAGGAAATGTGCTTTTATACTCCGGCCACGAAGAAGAAAACGCCCCCCCACACACAAGGAGTAGCATTGGTGTTATCCCAAGATGCATGGAAGTCTCTTATAAGATGGGAACCTCATGGACCTAGGATCATCACAGCATCCTTCAAGACGAAGAAGGAAGGGATTGCAATGAATGTCATCCAGTGCTACGCACCCACCAATGACAGCCACGAAGACGACAAAGACCAGTTCTATGCGAGGCTGCAGTCAATCATCGAGAAATGTTCAGCCAAGGACCTGACCATTCTGATGGGCGACTTCAACGCCAAGGTCGGAGTGGATAACACCGGGTATGAAGACAACATGGGACAACATGGACTGGGAGAAAGGAATGATAACGGTGAGAGGTTTGTGAACTTATGTGCCTTCAACAAAATGATTATAGGTGGCACCATTTTCTCCCACAAACGTATACACAAAACTACATGGGTTTCACCGGACCACATCACGGAGAACCAAATCGACCACATCTGCATCAATAAGAAGTTTAGAAGGACCATGGAAGACGTAAGAGCAAGGAGAGGAGCCGACATAGCTTCAGATCACCATTTGGTGGTAAATAAAAGGAAACTGAAGCTGAGGAAGCACTGGACAACTGGAGCAGCAGTATTACACAAGTTTAATACAGCCCTTCTCCGGGATACTAACAAACGCAACGAATTCAGATTAATTCTCGGCAACAAGTTCCAGGCATTTCATGATCTACTAGAAAAAGTTGGAACAAATATGGAAGACAACTGGAAAGAGATTAAGGGAACAATAACCTCAACATGTCAGGAGGTTTTGGGTCTCAAGAAACAACACCAAAAAGAGTGGATTTCTGTTAGCACTCTGGACAAGATCCAAGAAAGGTGGAACAGAAAGACAGCGATTAATAACAGTCGGACAAGAAGAGAGAAAGCCAAGGCACAGGCCGAATACACCGAAGTCAACAAGCAAGTGAAGAGGAGCATCAGGTTGGATAAACGAAAATTTGTTGAGGACCTAGCAATGACAGCGGAAAAAGCTGCAAGAGAAGGAAATATGAGGCTGTTATACGATACAACGAAGAAGTTAGCTGGGAAATTCAGTAAGCCAGAACGGCCAATCAAGAACAAGGCTGGCAAACCAATCACTGAAGTGCATGAACAACGGAACAGGTGGGTAGAACACTTTGAAGAACTCTTGAATGTACCAGCCCCACTGAACCCACCAGTCATCGAAGCAGCAGCCACGGATCTCCCTATAAGCACAGACCCACCAACAGTCGAAGAAATCAAAATGGCCATCAGACAGATCAAGAGTGGCAAGTCAGCAGGACCAGACAACATACCAGCCGAGGCACTGAAGACAGATATAGAAACAACTTCAAAGATACTCCACATTCTCTTCAGGAAGATTTGGGAGGAAGAACAAGTTCCAGCAGACTGGAAAGAAGGGTACCTCATCAAGATACCAAAGATAGGCGATCTCAACAATTGTGAGAACTACAGAGGCATTACCCTACTCTCAGTACCAGGAAAGGTCTTCAACAGAGTGTTATTGAACAGATTAAAGGACCCAGTCGACGCCCAACTCCGAGATCAACAGGCCGGATTCCGTAAAGATCGATCATGTACCGATCAAATCGCTACTCTATGATTCATTGTTGAACAATCAATTGAATGGAATTCACCACTTTACATCAACTTCATCGACTATGAAAAAGCAATCGACAGCGTGGATAGGAGAATATTATGGAGCCTTCTACGACATTACGGCGTACCCGAGAAGATAGTCAACATCATACGAAATTCTTACGACGGACTACATTGTAAAATCGTGCATGGAGGTCAGCTCACAGATTCATTCGAAGTGAAGACCGGTGTCAGACAAGGCTGCTTACTCTCGCCCTTCCTCTTCCTACTGGTCATCGACTGGATCATGAAGACTGCAACATCTGAAGGCACTCTCGGAATACAATGGACAACATCGACGAAACTAGATGACTTGGACTTTGCAGATGACCTAGCTCTTCTTTCTCACACACGTCATCAAATGCAGAAGAAGACCAACAATATAGCAGCAGCCTCGGCAGCAGTAGGCCTCAACATACACAAAGGGAAAAGCAAGATCCCCCGATACAAAACAGCAAACACTAACCCAATTACACTTGACGGAGAAATTCTGGAAGACGTTGAAACCTTCACATATTTGGGCAGCATCATCGACAAACGAGGAGGGTCTGATTCGGATGTGAAGGCGCGGATTGGTAAGGCAAGGGCAGCATTTCTACACATAAAGAACATCTGGAACTCAAACCAACTGTCAGTCAATATAAAAGTCAAAATTTTCAACACAAATGTGAAGACAGTCCTGTTGTATGGAGCTGAAACTTGGAGAACCACGAAAAGTATCCTACAGAAGATACAAGTATTTATAAACAACTGTCTGCGTAGGGTTCTTCGGATCTGTTTGCCAGATACCATCAACAACAACCTGTTGTGGCAGAGAACTAATCAACCAATATCCAGTTGAGGAAGAAATTAGGAAAAGACGCTGGAGATGGATTGGACACACACTGAGGAAACCGTCAAACTGTGTCACAAGACAAGCATTAACTTGGAATCCTAAAGGCCACAGAAACAGAGGAAGACCCAAGAACACACTGCGTCGGGAATTGGAAACAGACATGAAGAGAATGAACAGCACTTGGGAAGAGCTAGAACGGAAAGCCCAGGACAGAGTTGGCTGGAGAATGCTGGTGGGCGGTCTATGCTCCACTTGGAGTAACAGGTATTGATTGATTGATTGATTATTTCATTGCTGAACTGAATTTCTATGGGTTCTCCTGTGGTAGTTTCTCTTTCCGCAGTAACTCGCAAGCAAATGCGTGCTCGTACTAGGGCATGATCACAATCCAAACATGTACTCCAGAAAGATCGGCAATCTTCTATCGAGCCCCTCCAAAAGTGACTAATGGCGATATGGTCTATTTGAGTCTACCGTTGAGTAGGGCCAGAAGGTCACTATGTTACACGATGTCGCTCCTTATGCTTAAAGTTCATGTTTGCCAGAGATAAACGACTGTCTGAGCAAAGTTGCAGCAGATGGTCGCCACTATTCGTCCTCTAAGGTAGAATACTTAAATGTCTTCCAGATTGATTCAAGTTACCTATTTGGGAGTTAAAATCATCAGACATGAGTACCTAATCTGAGTGTTTGGCCCTATAAAGAAGTTCAGAAAGTTTTCTGTAAAATTCATCTTTCACTTCATCCAGGCTGCAGTCGGTGGGAGCGTAGGCAGAAACAACGAAAAGACAACGGCGTCTGTCTCTATCTTTCCGAGTTCATGCTAAACCATTTAGTCGGATGGCACATAGGTGACTGTCGACAGGAATCCACTCGAGAAGTGCCTGTTCCACCCTCATACTTAACGCAATACCTACACCGGCTAGCTCACGAGAAGTTGCTGTTGAGTCGCCAGATAAACGAAGAGTGTATCGCGAAGGTTCTTCACTCTGACTAGGTGAGCTCAAGCGAATGACCATGCTGGGATCCTGTATGCGTGTTTTGGAGACACAACATACGTCAATGGCGCGGAATTCTAATATCTTAGCTAGGAAAGCTTGTTGCCCTATTCGACATAGGATCCGTGCATTGAATGCACTAATGTGAAGTTTGGAGCCTGGTCTTAGTACGCTCGGGACGTTATTTCGTGTTCCGAAATCATTGGCACTAATGACACAGGAGGAAGTTGAAGGTAGGGATTTAAGCTTGAAGGTAGGGGCAGGACAAATATTAGAAATAGAAGAAGGAGTTTAATTAAAATGACGGTGTTTTTGTGTACTGTTAGAGGTATGATATGCCGGGCACCTAATGACGATTGACTATCTTCGAGAACTGTGCTTTAGAACATTATTTCAATTATTATTACTGTGGACAATGTAAACATTTCATTTCTAAGACTGTTAGGTTCCCTTTGTCCGGTTTTCTCGTTTAGTATATTTACTCTTAGTATATTGTTAATTTACTATGAGCTACGTTTACTTAATTGTTTACAAGTTGTACCCATTCACTGCCACTATTTCCCTTGTTCTGTACCAATGTTAGATTCTTGATTGGTTTAATCTGTAATCTGGTTTTATGTATATATAAAGGCATGATTAAAATAGAATACGATCTCATTCTCTCTGTTTTCCGGTTCCCAATTCTGATTCTTCTATTGTCGGCCTGGGGGGTGAGTGCGCTTAGGTCAGTCGCGGATTATCAACTAGGCAAACCTTATTGGCGTTCATGTCTACCAACCAAAACCCTCTTTTTCTTCACGTCATAACAGGGTATTAGGGCGGTTATCTCCTAGTTACCCACATCGTGGAAAGGTTCTTCTTGATGTACCTGAAAAGCATATTGGGTTAGGGTTGGTCTGAAAGACATGGGAGCGTGACCGCAGTGCCCAAGGAACAACTGTTTGAGGCAGGTCACACACAGCCTTTTCGAGAGAGGTTTTCGTTGTTGTAGCTCCGTACTTGTTGGGGCCTCATTGCCGGAGAAGGAAATCCGTGGTGTAAGGTGAGGTGTGCATTTTTAGGGTCAATCTTTTCTAACCCCGCCCTCTCTTTGTGGGAAGGCAGCATCGCTGTTATGCTGGTTGTCTGAAGAAAACACCTTACTGCCATCACACCTCTGTACAGCCAGCAGTACGACTTCGTCCTCGGACCTTATATTTGCTGCTTTTGGTCTCACCGCTTTTCAACCGACCTGCCCGGCATGGTAGGACCTTGAGGAACGATTGTTTCAGATAGTATAGCCCGATATAGTCATCACAACAGGCAAACCCGACCACCACTTCAAGGTAGCAGCACAGTCGAGTCAGCGATAATTGCTCCACTCCCGATATGGTTTTCAGTAGTATCCAGTCAACGTCAGTCTGTAAGGAACACAACCAAAATCATTTTTTAAAAATCTAAAATGTATCCACTATTTCCAAATTTTTCTGAAACGCATCACATATATTTTTCATTAGACTAAATATAGAATAATAATTAATATTTTATATCAATTTCTCTATGAATTCCATCTATTATAATCTATGGTGTATATACACAGATTTCACAATTCTCTGTTCTTATGGACTGTACACTGATAATATGAACTGTTCTTCTCTTTCAAAAAAAACAAAGAAACAAACAATCGTTACATCAACTAACTATTGTTAATTAATATTTACTTATTTACACACGTGTATAGTTTATATTTTTAAATAACCCGGTTGCTACGCTTAGGTTTGAATGTTGAATCATTGAAATTGTTGTTGTTGTTACGATTGTTATTATTATTAATTTAAATACTTTTGTTCACCTTAGAAATGCCTATCATATTTCACTTAGAAATAAGAATTTTAGTAAAAGATGAAAAAAAAATTTTATGTTTATAAAAATTATTTAGAGGGGGGGGAAGGATTTTAATTACTTTATTTTTTTTTATCAAATGAAACTAACTAACATTTTGCTTTTCAATATTAAAATATCGTGCAATAATGATATGCATATAAATATGATACTGAAACAACAGAATCTTTATGACTACATGTAAGTATTACATGACTGAAAGCATCTTATTCAATAGAAGGCGACACTTATTAAGTACTGAATTCTCATTTGTAATTCCAAATTATTTCTGTTTACAAAAAAACAAGAATAGCAACTAATACTATTGTGTCCTTTTTTAAATAATAAAATAGAAATATTAATGATAGGAACTAAATATATTTTAATTATAAAGTATATAAAATCATTAGGTTGTTGGGAGTGGGTGGGGGAGAGATAGAGGGGGGATAGTCTGAAAAAGAATGGTTTGTTTGATCTAGGCTTTGTACTTATTGGCATTTGTTATCGAGACAACTTTCAATCTTGAAGGAACCAGCTTTACAGTCCGAAGTACCACCACTAAACATAGACTCCTAATAACCATTTATAGAACTAGGTCATTGCTTTCTGAGGAATGGACATTCACGTTTCAAATGATCGATTTATTAGAAGATTCAGAATTAAATTATAAAGCTTAAAGTACAAAATACTGTTAGATGGATACATTTGAACTGAAGGCCTTTATCGCTATTTGAAAATCATATGCTCACTAGGAAAACAAGTTTCTTAAGTGTAGTTGCCTATTATTTTGATGTTTTAGGTCCAGAATTCTATCAAATTGTATCTAGCATATTTTAAGACACAACTGATATATTGTAAAATTTTTCGAAGCCTGGTCCTGTAACTAAAATGCAGGATATGTTTTCAATAATCACAATATAACTACAAGGGTATACAAGTCCTGGATTTCATTTTATCAGATTCTGATGGAGTATGTGAAGCCTTAATGATTACCTTGAAATCTTTCTTAAATGCAAGTTTTTTGGTAAGAGAATATTTTAACGATGACCGACAAATGGATAATAATACCACTATTTTAGTATTAATTAGTGTAAACTAGAAACCAGCGAAACCAAAAAGTGCTGAGCCATTGATGTGAAGTGGTGCACGATTTATCAGTACTATATACATAGAAATGTTCATGGGATTATATTAAACATCTTCAAGCTGTGATGATGAATACTATACCATCGACAAATTGAGTTGAATGGAATTCAGTATTGTATAATCTCAACATCAATTAATGCATAGATATGTACTTTGATTCTTACTAAATTTTCATAAGTGGACTAATTTCTATAATACTGATTGATGTAACTCAACAGGTAACTTTTCATTTCAATCAGTGCTAACAGTCAAACAATCATATTAGCTATCAATCAGTGAAGCATGACTCCCAGACAAATGATAAGTAAGTTTTAGTTCTAAAATACTAATAGTCATTTTATAATGAAACAAAAAAACTTTATCTAATGTTCCATTAATAGTTTATTTTTTTTGATATCATAATGATTGGTGCTATAAATTACAAGTGGAATGAATGTATACATCCATGCATGATTGACGTTAATGTCATCTCTTGTCACTATTAGTGATGATATGATTCGGTCGTATGATAACACAATGACAACATTAATAATGATTATGTCTTAGTTGATTGGCTCTAAATAACAATTAAAAGCACTACTGTTTCTGATAGAAATCACTATAAGTATAATGAAGCTAATTAGTTTTTGTACATATAAATACCATTGAAGTAATCTTTTTATTCAGAATGTGATCCATAAAAGATCATATCAGTCAAACATATGAATGATATTCACTGTGTAACTAATTTGTTGAGTAGTAAATATCGACGCCTGATAACTGATCTAGTACCCTTTTTCGGTTTGCTCTAAATGAGATAACTAGCTAACTAAAAAGTATACTAAAGTAATTACATTAATACATAAGAATGAAAGCATATCAGAAAAATTAAACTATATCATTCATATCCTAACGGACCTGTTCGAGTACATTACAAAAGACACTAGAAACTAGAAACGAATTTGTTGATAAACTGTTTTCAAGTTATGTACTTAAATATTTATATTAACCGATCAAAGAGATTGGATCGATGTAATCGAATTTGATCATCACAAAAGGGAATAGACCAAACAAAACACTGTTCACCACTGAGTGATTAACCAATTCTACAGGAGGTCAGTTGCTATCCGAAAAATTTGGTAGTAACAGACGCATACTGTGAAGTTTGGTGACTCTTTGACTATATCTCACTTGAGGTATCACCCCCCTAATGACTATATGCATTGTTTGATAACAAATCCCATTGTGTATGAAAACTAAGTCACATAGGGTTTCTTGCTGACTATCCCACCCTCCCCCCCTAACCACTTTCCATCAACATATATCAATGAAAGATAATAAAAATTACTATTGTCCGGTAACATTATTGTTAGTATAGTGTGAGAAGTCTGACTGGATCCCCTATTACTTATGACATTTACTGTACTATAATTTTAAAAGTATGTAATGAAAACTTTCTAAAAAAAATTATTTTTACCTCTGTTGACAACCCACAGTACAACCCATAGTACAGTTTCAACTTTTTTTAGAATAACCATTTGATAATGAATTAACCTGATGATATTTGATAAGATGGAAAAATACAGCCTCGTTACGTAGATTAGTAACAATTACTAAATAATGGACTATAATAAGAATTAGAATTTCTGAAACAGTCTATTCATCATACTTTATCTGTTATGAAACGTACTGTGTCAATATACAACATGGAGAAAATGAAACTAAAAGGTAAATAAGTATAGGCTTATTCATAGCTGGAACAAATCATAATAACTTTCCTACACAGTTATTTAATATAGTAGAAATTGTTGACATTAATGTTTCGTGCAATGGATTGACCCTGGTTAGACAACAACTAAAAATCAGGTGGCATTAGATAGGTGTTTTGTTCTTGTATAAGGATTCTCAGCAGTGTTTACCGACGTTTACACCATCGAGTAAACTCGGGGTCTCCAGGTTTAACTGAACAGAGCCAATGGTTTATATTACCAACTTCACCTAACTTGGAATTTTTATTCCAAATTGAGCAAGTCCATCCAACACTATCGGTAGACAACTGGCACTTGATTGATGTAGCTGAACTCTATCGACCACATCTTTTAACTTGGTCTCCAGAGTAATATCCTGCAGGCACTTCTTAGTAACCACATGTTGATAATTAAACGATAACTGTATTTTAAAATAGCTCTAAATCAGTAGCATTTACCACTTATTCATAATTACCTTACTGGATAGAACCCAATAATTAATGTCATAAACGTAAAAGCCTCGCAATCGATGAGGCTAAAGAAAGTTTGTTTCCAAGATACTCATCAGAATGAGTTAATGTTCGAGGGCCATGCATAACTGTTTTTTTCAACTGGATGATAAACAGGAAGTTGAGCCGAATGAAATTAATTCATTTTTGTGGTTTCTTATCAACTACTTACAGCCTATATTGTATCGAAATCCAAATTACAAATTACAGTGAAGGTTATTCGGGAGACATAACAGTATAATGTAACGAAGATTCAACATAAGTTGAAAAACAAAAATAAATATTCCAAATATACACTATTCCTCAGATGGGGCAGAGTAGGCTTCTTACTGTCGGTAGGTACTGTTATGTTTAAGTTGATTAATAAAGAACCGAGGTGTAGTTTCTTGAAACTTATTAAGGGACCAAATATCGTTTTTCTTACATAGCAATTTGTTTACCGTTTTTCTAATTTGACAGCCTTGTTATACTGTTTGTTTGATGGTCTTCGAAATCAATAATTCCCAAGTTCTAACAGATTAAGCTTTACTCATCTTATTCCAACTTATTATAGACGTCTTTCTTTATTATGTAACCATTGATTTCCACTTATATCTTCAAAAATTCACTTCTGTACATAGTATATATTTGCAGTAGTTATATCAATCACTCAACTTTTACTGAATCCTTATTACATTATGCTGATCTGTTTCTTTAATAACCTTAACCTAACTGATTCCTATAAATATTTTCACTGTAAATTCATTAATCGGTATATGATAAATGATAGATTGTAAGTAGCTAATTCAAAACCACTGTAATGAAATGAATTCATTTTTGCTCATTTCAATTACTTGTTTACCATTCAGTAGAACGAGATAGCTATCCAGTAATCTAACGTTTTCAATACCATTCTAATGAATGTAAGTCAGTTAAGGATACCACCTATAAATTTTAAATCTAACAATTTTATTTTAATAAATTACTCCTCCTTATGTTGGCTAGAGTTGAATGGATTCAGTAGTTGACTGGAAATTTTCATGACTTCGACAGATGGAATCATTGAGACCTAAAAATCATAGATTTACAAAAATAGTTGTAAGTAAATTTTCTTTCGTTTTAGTTTTGGTGAATTCTCCCTTCCCTTCGTCATTTAGTGGTTACCTTAATAGGGAACCAACCTATAATCCTTAAGTTTGAAGTTAGACATTCAAAAAGAAGTTAGAAATGTGAACTGTTGGTAGAGCTTGTCACGAAACTTAGAGTTTTATATTTCATCCGTAGTGAGTCTGTAGGTGTACATTGTTGAAGATTCTCATATCAGAACAAAACAGCTTATTGTTCATTCATGTTTCTCAGTGATTGTCTAATTGTAGTTAGACTGTCATTTACAGTTACAACATACAGTAATCACCAGACCCTCCCCCCCTCAGGTTTTTTACTTAAAACCTTTTATTCTTTACATTTTTATTTCAAAACTAGAAAGTAAAAGGATTCATTTATGCTTATTCTTGTATATCCCCATACATTTTCTATTCTACTGACAGTGAAAAAGAAAATCGAGAAAAAACATTTTCATGTTCCTACTCATACTACTTTCATTCATGCTTAAACTAAGAAAAATATTTTCATTTCTTCGTTAATGTATTCTCAACAACACTAATAATACTAATATTATGAGTAGTATTGCATCCATTTCTGTAATTATTTTATTCATTATTATTATTACATTTTGTTTGCTTTCTTTTCGTATAAAAAAGAATGAAACATAAAACGAGTACGAGCGAAATAAGAAGAAACACAAAGGTTCACATGTTCTTCCTTATTCTTTTTTTGTTTATTGATGTTTAGTTGGGTCCTTCACTTGTACTGACCTTAATATACACGTGCTTAATACATTCAGTCATTGTGAATGAATACTTTCCATCTCATGTTTTTAATTTTATGATATATGCATTGATCTCATGCATACAAAGTTAAGTATACATATGTGTGTATACATAAGTACATGTGTCTGCTAATATACGACACGGTTAAATGTATCCCACATACATTAACTATTGTAATATAGACAACCATACTCCCGATTATGCACTGAATATCTATTAGTATGAATAAAACAACGGCATGCGTACATTTTTAGAAACCATGAGTCCATTAACTTAAATTCTAGTTAGTGTTATCATTGTCGTCATCATCATCATTACAATCCCTATTTGCTTGTTTGTTTGTTTCATTATAATAACCTAATTTATTAGGATATACATAATATACATTTAAATCTTTTTCACTTTTTATTTGATAATTTATATCTAACTATATTTACATAGATACATACAGTTCTATATATACATTAATGCATACTACATACTATACAAAAATAGAATATGAAAACAAATCAATAAATGGTACTGGAACCAATTAAACCAATAAAATAATTTCTAAATTCTAAATGAGTAAATTTATTTCATGATTATGAAAAAAAAAATAACAAGTAAGTGCATTTGTTTGTTTGTTTGTTTGTTTTCGTTTTTATAATGCATACTACATACTATACAAAAATAGAATATGAAAACAAATCAATAAATGGTACTGGAACCAATTAAACCAATAAAATAATTTCTAAATTCTAAATGAGTAAATTTATTTCATGATTATGAAAAAAAAAATAACAAGTAAGTGCATTTGTTTGTTTGTTTGTTTGTTTGTTTTTTCGTTGCATACACTTTATGTCCCTTTTTTTTTAACTTGAAAAAAAAAATAATTTTTCTCTTTATCCAACTTTTATTCGTTGGAGCCAATTTCAATGAAAACAAATTGAGTACGAATAAATAAAATAATAAAATAGTAGAATTTTTTGTTAATATGTATGTACTGATTACAATGTATAGATACAAATGTACAATGTTAATTTATCAGTGTATTTTACAATATATTCATGCCTACATATATACATAGAGGGGGGGGGGAGGAGATTCACTGTAACTGAGACTATAAATATTAACATTAAGTTCTAATAGTTTCATATTATGAATTCAAGTTAAATGTAATTAGAATGCATTTAGGTAGTCACTAAGAAATAGGATACAAAACATTGGTTTTGTCTGATTTATAATTTGTTATTTGAATATATTCTTCATTCTAGTGTTAATATTTACACTGTGGATCTAACCTGACCTAATCACTTCAAATATTATCACGTTATCCATTGAATCATTAAGTCTAAGCAGTAATACATGTGCAAGAGTCATGTATTCGATCACTTACTGGTACTATATATACATTCGGGTGAAGACAGTTTGTTTAGTTTGACTAGTCCTTATTAGTTCAAAACGTTCATTCTAGTTATCATTTGCCAATTGCAACCTAACTTAACGACAAGTCGGAACTATGCGCCCACAAAAAAAATATATAGCAACAGTGAATACTCAGTTAGACTGGGCAACACTAAGAAAGGAATGATGCAAACTCCCGCAAAACAATGCTTTCATCCTTTACATATATATTATTGTTTCACAGTCTAAAATACACGTATATCATGGTGCATCATTAAATTTATGGATGCAATAGCCTAGTGGTAAACGCGGTTTCGTTCGAAATAAAACGAACTGAGTTTGAGTCACAATTTGGATATCAACACTGAAATGATAGTACATCCAGCTGAGCAGTTAGAAATAGCACGGAAAGCGTGTCCTGGCTTCTACTTTCTATCTACATCCCTTCACAAATCTTACTTATGATCTTCCACTATATCGAAGTAGTCCACTCGGGATGCATATAAAGCAACAGAGACTGATCGATTTCAGGTCATATTAAACCAGCGAGAAAACTGAAGCACCTTAAAACCACAGATCATTATGATAGTTAGCAACTTTGAAAGCATATTTCAACACAATTAAACAGCGAAGAATTATTACTAATCCATACTTAGGTTATAATGTAACACCTCACTTTATTACTGCAATCATGATATAATTTAATCAAAGGCAAATTGTCTATATGTTCTACTTCAGCTAATTTCGAAGACCTAAATATTTTCAATTCGATTACAAATGTGGTCATGATTGGAAGTTAATGTTGTGAATTAGTATACTAAAACTGGATAATTGTTTAGTTATTTTTAGTTTTCCTTGACTAACTGTACTGTCAATGAAAACTCCCACACAACTGAATAACAGAATTAACGTCTGATATAGTTCAGACAAGTTTAGTAGTTAACCACTGGTTAACTACAATTTGTTTACCACTTATCTTGACCATTATAGAGCACATTTGGGTTACAATTATTTTAAAGATATGCATAACAAATTATGAATAAAATGTTGATTAGGCATTATGAGGGATTGATAAGTTGCTTACGAGTTGGCAGCAGTTTGCATCATAGACTTATAATAACATGAAAATCTAATAAAGAACTTAGAAGTACTACTTCGTCTCAGCTGATAAATTCCTAAAATTGTACTTCAAATAGCCCATAAATGATTTCCTAAGAAATAAATAGAGTAAATAACTTATCTACTACTACTACCTTATTTTGGCTCATAATGAAAACTTTCTTTAAAGCGTACAAATCTTTCAAGAAATGTTAAATAACGTCGATTCATGAGTATGTGTAGTATCAAAAATTAAAATGATTATCCCTAAATGACATTTCTATTGCTGCATTACACTTATTTGAGTAGATTCTGGTGTTGTACATATGCATACTATCTGTATTTCGTCACTTGGTTGGTTGAATAGTTGTTTAAGTATCCAGATCAAACCATAGAAATATTTACGGTGTAAATACACTTAAGGAACCAACTAAGGTATAACTGGGGAATCCAACTTGTAAAATGATAACTGTTAATAAAATATAAAACATATGTTTAGTTTCCACATGACTACTACAACTGTGCGTTATTCAACTTATCATTAAGTAAATGTATGACTTGATCTACAAATGAATGATTAGACGGGGGAGGGTGGCAGATTATACATATTCCTACAGATAACAATCATGGCCTGTGGCTATTGACCCATCACTGAATTATGAAAAGTAGACACATTTTAGTACATTATGGACAAAGGAAATGCCATCAAAAGAAGAGAATTCTGTTTATTTCATTACACTCTTTATATAAGAAACTTCAGTTAGTCCGAGATTATCCGCAACGTTTTCCATGTGCACTATATGCGTTGTATTCAGAATTTCTAGTTATTTTTGCATACATTTATTAAATTAATGCGACATATTAGAGTGTAGTTTACACTAAGAATTTCGATTCGAGGATCTGGAGGTATCTGTGAATGTTTATCGTAAAGGTGTCATTAAAACACAGTCTGACATTTAGGATGATAAGCACCTATATAGTGACATTAAGGCTTGAAATATACTATACTCATTCACTGAATGAATAGAGGAATGAGTAAAATTGATGAATAAAACATATGGATAACTGCTGACATTCTTTATCATTAGATTTTTTAAAGAATTTACAAAAGAAACTTTAAAGGCAGTTTCTACATTAATGAGGGTAAAATTAGATTTTGCTAACAATCATTAGCTACTTTACAGGAATTGTTAGACACTTAGACTGTAGGTGACATATACGTGAATACGTCATCGCAGGAAAAACAAGAAATTAAATTGATGGAAGGCTATTGACACGATCATTGAATTAGTACAGACAGATGAGGCTCATTATATTGTGCATCTCAATGGAAACCACTAATAACATTTGAAAACTAGGTACAATTAGGGGAAAATCAGAGTGACAGATTTATAATTAAAATTAGGAATTAAAGATTACAGTTAAGATTAAGGTTACTTTATTCATACAACAAATCTATTATACAAATATTCCTCAGTTGCAGAAAAGTCGATGACATGTTGTTTAGGGTAACTAAATGGACGTACAACGCTCGAAATTTTATCTTGTTTCCATTCAAATAAATTATCACTAAACTAAAGATACAATTGAATTCATCGTGATGCCTAAAGTTTCTTTTCTTGATCCTCTATAGGGAAAAAGATGTACACTGTCGATGAGTTTATCACTAGAGTGAAATATTTGTTTAGTGATTACTAGTTTTCAAAGGTTATTTAAATTAGGTCAATACATGATATTGAATTCTTAGTAATGGTATTTGGTTGATTGACATATATTATCTTTTACAGTAATTATATTTGTGATGATTTAATTTCATGTTTAAAGTATTCAATGATGGTGATAATATTATTTGTTCTTGTAGGAGCTTCAATCTACAGCCCCACTGATGAGAAGAGCTAAGGTCACAACTTGAATTCATAGTTTTGAATCTACTTGTTATAGCTATGTGGCTGATTAACCCTGGAGGATGTGAATGGTTAGACATACTTTTATCTAAGTTATCATTTAAGTTCTTTAATACCAACAACTGATCGTTATATACTCAACAATATAATTTAATTAAATTACTTATAGTGATATGCCTACGTTATGTTTAAGTAGTATACACTAAAATACTAATAAAAGAGCAGATAAGTTGTGCAATAGTTTATTCTAATCTACTTAATAGGTAGAAAACGTGACCTTTACAAGTAACTGACACTAGAATGTTATTAGTGATTGACTTAAATATTCTTCAAAATTTACATGTATTATGTAAGCTAAGCCACAGCTTACCTTGATACTAGAGTTGGCTAATCCAAAAAGGTGTCGTCAGTTCATGAAGTCATAGACTGTTGGTCAAAGTCATCTACATTCTGAATTCTGAAATAATAAAATATAAGAGCAGGAACTACATGATTTATATTAAAGACTGAAATGTTTTAATTATTGTCATCAGACTGTAACTATGTTTTTTAGATGATCAAAAGATACTGGATGATTATAGTGTTCAATTCATTTCTATGTAAGCTTATTTTTGCTATCTCTACTACTAATAAGTAATACATTAATTCTTAGTAAAATAATTCACATTATCACAAATTTAACAACACCCAAATGAAAACATGATTTAACTGTACTTACCAGCACTAACCAATAAAACTTTCATATAAAAGCATATTTTATTGAAAGTATTATTCCTTTCGTTAACTGAAAATACAATTTAATATATAATCCCTTAATTCACGAATTGACTGAATTGGAAATATCAACCGTTAGGAGTCAACTCAGCGGTCCAACGGTAAAGCGTTCGCCCCGGAGTCAGAGGGTCCTGGGTTCAGTCCCCGATGGGGTCATGGATGCGCACTGCCGAGGAGTCCCACATTAGGACGAAACGGCTGTCCAATGCTTCCTGGTGATCAATGATTGTCTGGTTCATATCAATTCGTGATACAAAAATTGACAATTAACTATCCCCATAACCCCCCCTAATCACTTACTAATGTAAAATTTTGGAAATGACCTCCTCAACCCCCCCTCCCACTCCCCCACTCACACAAATATACCCACACCCCTTTTCACTTTTATCACTTGAGTAGATGAATAGTAACATACATAAAATCAATATTTGTATATTATACTAAACACTTTTTTAAATAGAAAGAAAAAAAATATAATTAATGAATTACATCGTGACTAAATTCAAAAAGAAAAAAAAAAGGTAACATAAACCAAAATATAACGTTTGTTTTGTTAGATAAATATAGTTTAGTTAGTTGTAAAATGATTTATTTATGAGTAACTAACCTACTTCTCTCTATTTAATGTACACTTATGATAGTTTATGATTTGATACTATAAAACAAAAATTACTTATTCTATTAAGTATCATTTATTAAATGAATATTAATTTGACTTAAGTCAATATGCATAGTAGACAGTAAAATATGTGAATTTTTTTAGAAAATCAGTGATATACTGCTACATAAAAATAAGTAGTACTTATTCTCAGAAACAAAACTAATGATAATAATTCAATTGAAATGGTTATTTATGTGGAGATTGGTTATTTGATTTGATTGAATATGTCACAGATTAATGTTAACAGGGTACCAGTGAAAATCAGGAAGCACTACACAGTTGTTTCTTTTTAGTGTGGAACTCCTCAGTAGTAAGCACTCGACATTCCGCACCAGGGGCTTCAGGTTGACGGAGAACTCCTAACCATTTGCACTACTGGGTTGGCATCCAATGGTAGAATTCCCACTTCCATCAATTTGTGATATATAGCACGACGATAATCCATTGTCATTAGTGGTAACTGTCCCACTTTTGATAAATTCTGAACTCCACCAGTCACGACCCCTCACTAGAGCTTCAGGAACATCCTGGCGTTTGTCACTAATGAGCCCATTATTATAGTTAAATTGGGATGGTTATTTTTGTGGAGATTGGTTAGATAAATAAATTAGATAATAAATTAATCAGTAGTAGAATTTTCTATTTACACATGTTCGAATAATTTAGTTATGTAAATAATAACTATTGAAAAACACATGAAGTAGTATAATGTTTTTCAATGTTTTTTAATTCAGTGCAATTTATCAGGAAGAGATAAAATTCACAATTAGTTTTTGGGATGTTCCTGTACCTCTAGAGAGAAGTCGTGACTGGTGAAGTTCAGAATTTATCGGAAGTGGGACAGTTGCCACTAGTGACAGTGGATGATTGTAGCGCTATGTGTCACAAATTGATGGAAGTAGGAATTCCACCAGTGGATACTGACCAGCCCTATATTGCTGAGGGTTAGTTGTTAACAAACCTGAAGCCCCTGGAACGGAAGCCCCTGGGTGCACACTGCTGATGAGTTCCACGCTAGAACGAAGCGGCTGTCTATCGCTCCCTGATTTTCAGTGTTATCTGGTCAAAATTAACTTGTGATGTATTTAATCAAATTAATTTTCATTTGAAATTCATATTAGTTGACACTTCATGATAACATAAATACCAGTCACTCATTTTAGCCATCATCAAGCCATTATGAACTATTTGAAAAAAAATTGTATAAACTTTGAGTTAGCTGGTTCGAATCCTGCGAATAGAATAGTTAACTTGAATCACATATTTCTTTTATCTTAGAAAACGATATACCTTGTGACTAAAAATTCCATATAGACTTATTATTATATTGTAGTAAATTTGCCGTAGTAAATCATAATTTATAGATTTCAAATGCTGAATTCCATCTTACAAACGAACACATGTTAATTTATAGAAGTGACATCTGCTACGTGTGTAGGGACGAAATGCATATGGTTTAAAAGTTAGTTCGATGCCTCCACTAACTGAATCCACGTAGGACGCTAGTGGTGGATCATAGTTAAGTTCATTCAGTTATATATATCCTGTGTGCATATAACTTCTTGTATATCAGTTCAACTTCAAGCAAATATACGGTTGATCGGTAGCAAATAAATAATAAATCAATCCGAGGAATACGATACGGATATATCTGGAACTAAAATAATCCAACAAGTGATCTAAGTTCAATCAACCTTCTAGTTAGTATGCTTTCCAAGAAAGTTTAGCCATGCCTTCAACATACCAAAGAAATACACACTGTAAAAGTTATTATGTTCAAAGGGTAATCATAGCATATACTCAAGGGACTTTAGAATTAAAAACGTTCATTTTAGAATATATGAAAGGCGTAGTTTATCTGTAACGTTTTAAACGTTTAGTACACGGAATGTGCTCAACATTTTTCCTTAGTTCATTTAATGAATAAATATTGGCCATTAGAATGTAATTCTCACTAAATTTCATAATCCAGACATCTAAAATTATTCGTAAATATCAGCTATGAACATTTCAATCCAACGAAATTCAATATGATGAATGAAAGAAACAAAACTAGTGACAGTTAGGGCTTGAATTGAAAACTTTAATGTAAATTACACTTTAATATACAGCATACATCCATCAAATCAATGAAAATATTAGATCTAACATACTCAACAAACTTTGACAACATTGAAGATAATTACACTTCAGAAATTCTAAATTGAACAAAACAATTATCGTATCTTATTATAGGTGTTGTGAATAAATTAATTCTTAATGTTGAATATATTTATTTATATTATAGTGTTAAATGACATTTTATCCATTACTTTCAAAGACAATAAAAGTCTATTGTAACATTCAGCTTTTGATAGTTGTGGTGTAAAGGGAGTATGCAGAGAAGATTGTGTTAGAATCTGAAAAAAAGTGAAGAACAAAAGAAATAGTAAGGCGATAATTCAGTATGCATACCAGATTCATGTACATTTATTAATGAAAACAATCGAAGAAAATAAGGAATGACACAATCGTGAAACAACAACAATCAGTTAATCAAAACTAAAAATCGGTAGATTTGATGTACGAATAGACTACACCACTTAATTTAAAAACAATTAGATGGATTAATAAACAGAAGTTTCATTCATTTAGTAACAGTTTTAAATACAATGAAATAAATCAGTTACAAAATCATATTGAAAATTAAGAGGGTACCAAATAGCTGCAACTAAGTGTTGTGGAAACTATTCGATAACACGGATTAGTTTGAATTAGACAACCATTGATCACCAGCAAGCACTGGACAGCTGTTTTGTCCTAGTATAGGACTCCTCATCAGTGCAGACCCATAATTCCATCGGAAACTGAACTGAAGATCTCATGGCTTCGGGGCGGACGCTTAACTATTAGACCACTGAGTCAGCTGTCGACGGTTGATATTTCTAATTCAATCAACTTGCGATACATTTGAGTGACTTCATCGATTGACATCGGTGGATAACTGTCTCACACCCTCAACAATTAAACTCTACTAGTCACGTCTTCATAATAGAACTATAGGAATTACCTCAAGAAGTTAGTGACTAGTAGAGTTCAGCAGTTTTCGTTTGCAACCCTAATTCAACACTCTTCATAGTTATTAGTGGTCAGTGAAATCAGTTCGCACGTGGAAGTGATTGATGTGGTCTATGATATAACTGCACATAACATCAAATCTAAGAGTAAATCAATATGGAATAATGCAATTCACTCGTATATGTTAAGCACAAGTTTCAATCAAGTAACCAGTTACACTACACATATCTACATTCACCGGGTTATAATCAAGGAAATCCATTCACTACCTAGTTTAATGCTTTGTCCAAATGTTGAATATTTAGTTTATGTAAAACATTTATGGAATTCCAAAAGAATATTTCAATGGATATCTGAATATTGAAGGAATTTTATGATGCCTTAATGTGCCTTGATATATCGTGACCAGTTGTATTACGAGCACATAACACGCACTGTCAAGCATGCTGGCCTGCAAGCATGGCATTCAGTTTGACAAGTGCTACAATATCAATCAATCAATCAATCAATGCCTGTTACTCCAAGTGGAGCATAGACCGCCCACCAGCATTCTCCAGCCAACTCTGTCCTGGGCTTTCCGTTCTAGCTCTTCCCAAGTGCTCTTCATTCTCTTCATGTCTGTTTCCAATTCCCGACGCAATGTGTTCTTGGGTCTTCCTCTGTTTCTGTGGCCTTTAGGATTCCAAGTCAGTACTTGTCTTGTGACACAATTTGATGGTTTCCTCAGTGTGTGTCCAATCCATCTCCAGCGTCTTTTCCTAATTTCTTCCTCAACTGGAAGTTGATTAGTTCTCTGCCACAACAGGTTGTTGTTGATGGTATCTGGCAAACAGATCCGAAGAATCCTACGCAGACAGTTGTTTATAAATACTTGTATCTTCTGTAGGATACTTTTCGTAGTTCTCCAAGTTTCAGCTCCATACAACAGGACTGTCTTCACATTTGTGTTGAAAATTTTGACTTTTATATTGACTGACAGTTGGTTTGAGTTCCAGATGTTCTTTATGTGTAGAAATGCTGCCCTTGCCTTACCAATCCGCGCCTTCACATCCGAATCAGACCCTCCTCGTTTGTCGATGATGCTGCCCAAATATGTGAAGGTTTCAACGTCTTCCAGAATTTCTCCGTCAAGTGTAATTGGGTTAGTGTTTGCTGTTTTGTATCGGAGGATCTTGCTTTTCCCTTTGTGTATGTTGAGGCCTACTGCTGCTGAGGCTGCTGCTATATTGTTGGTCTTCTTCTGCATTTGATGATGTGTGTGAGAAAGAAGAGCTAGGTCATCTGCAAAGTCCAAGTCATCTAGTTGCGTCGATGTTGTCCATTGTATTCCGAGAGTGCCTTCAGATGTTGCAGTCTTCATGATCCAGTCGATGACCAGTAGGAAGAGGAAGGGCGAGAGTAAGCAGCCTTGTCTGACACCGGTTTTCACTTCGAATGAATCTGTGAGCTGACCTCCATGCACGATTTTACAATGTAGTCCATCGTAAGAATTTCGTATGATGTTGACTATCTTCACGGGCACGCCGTAATGTCGTAGAAGGCTCCATAATATTCTCCTAACCACGCTGTCGATTGCTTTTTCATAGTCGATGAAGTTGATGTAAAGTGGTGAATTCCATTCAATTGATTGTTCAACAATGAACCGTAGAGTAGCGATTTGATCGGTACATGATCGATCTTTACGGAATCCGGCCTGTTGATCTCGGAGTTGGGCGTCGACTGGGTCCTTTAATCTGTTCAATAACACTCTGTTGAAGACCTTTCCTGGTACTGAGAGTAGGGTAATGCCTCTGTAGTTCTCACAATTGTTGAGATCACCTTTCTTTGGTATCTTGATGAGGTACCCTTCTTCCTAGTCTGCTGGAACTTGTTCTTCCTCCTAAATCTTCCTAAAGAGAGTGTGGAGTATCTTTGAAGTTGCTTTTATATCAGTCTTTAGTGCCTCGGCTGGTATGTTGTCTGGTCCTGCTGACTTGCCACTCTTGATTTGTCGGGTAGCCATTTTGATTTCTTCGACTGTTGGTGGGTCTGTGCTTATAGGGAGATCCGTGGCTGCTGCTTCGATGACTGATGGGTTCAGTGGGGCTGGTACATTCAAGAGTTCTTCAAAGTGTTCTACCCACCTGTTCCGTTGTTCATGCACTTCAGTGATTGGTTTGCCAGCCTTGTTCTTGATTGGCCGTTCTGGCTTGTTGAATTTCTCAGCTAACTTCTTCGTTGTATCGTATAGGAGCCTCATATTTCCTTCTCTTGCAGCTTTTTCCGATGTCATTGCTAGGTCCTCAACAAATTTTCGTTTATCCAACCTGATGCTCCTCTTCACTTGCTTGTTGACTTCGGTGTATTCGGCCTGTGCCTTGGCTTTCTCTCTTCTTGTCCGACTGTTATTAATCGCTGTCTTTCTGTTCCACCTTTCTTGGATCTTGTCCAGAGTGCTAACAGAAATCCACTCTTTTTGGTGTTGTTTCTTGAGACCCAAAACCTCCTGACATGTTGAGGTTATTGTTCCCTTAATCTCTTTCCAGTTGTCTTCCATATTTGTTCCAACTTTTTCTAGTAGATCATGAAATGCCTGGAACTTGTTGCCGAGAATTAATTTGAATTCGTTGCGTTTGTTAGTATCCCGGAGAAGGGCTGTATTAAACTTGTGTAATACTGCTGCTCCAGTTGTCCAGTGCTTCCTCAGCTTCAGTTTCATTTTATTTACCACCATATGGTGATCTGAAGCTATGTCGGCTCCTCTCCTTGCTCTTACGTCTTCCATGGTCCTTCTAAACTTCTTATTGATGCAGATGTGGTCGATTTGGTTCTCCGTGATGTGGTCCGGTGAAACCCATGTAGTTTTGTGTATACGTTTGTGGGGGAAAATTGTGCCACCTATAATCATTTTGTTGAAGGCACATAAGTTCACAAACCTCTCACCGTTATCATTCCTTTCTCCCAGTCCATGTTGTCCCATGATGTCTTCATACCCGGTGTTATCCACTCCGACCTTGGCGTTGAAGTCGCCCATCAGAATGGTCAGGTCCTTGGCTGAACATTTATCGATGATTGACTGCAGCCTCGCATAGAACTGGTCTTTGTCGTCTTCGTGGCTGTCATTGGTGGGTGCGTAGCACTGGATGACATTCATTGCAATCCCTTCCTTCTTCGTCTTGAAGGATGCTGTGATGATCCTAGGTCCATGAGGTTCCCATCTTATAAGAGACTTCCATGCATCTGGGGATAACACCAATGCTACTCCTTGTGTGTGGGGGGCGTTTTCTTCTTCGTGGCCGGAGTATAAAAGCACATTTCCCGAGGATAACCGTTGCTGTCCAGCTTGCACCCAATGCGTTCCGCTTATTCCAAGTATCTTCAGGTTGTATCTTTTCATTTCTTCAGCTATTTGCATGGTCCTCCCTGTCTCCCACACCATGCGGATATTCCATGTAGGTATATTAATTGTTGCTCTGGTTGTCAGAAGAGACATCGGCCTCGTGGCTTCCGAAGAAACTCGGCTTTCACCATGAGGCGTCATAACATACCTTCCAACTCCCAGGGCAGAGTAGAAATGGTTATAAAGGTTTTTACTGGTTAGCGTTTTTTTAGCACGTTTACTGTTTTACGGGATGGGGTTGCTAGCCCCATGCCCAACCCTCCTCCTTTATCCGGGCTTGGGACCGGCAGCAACCCTAGGGGCTACAGGCGGGGCTACAATATAGTTACACTGAAATTTAATATATTAACTGATGGGTTCCAGATTAATAATTAAAAATAACCTGTCACCGCTGAAACAGATGATTATTATGCATTCTGTCCCATCTGGGGCTAATGATGTAAATACCGTTGAAAATGATTCAAGGTTAAGATAACATAGAATTACTCTCCCCCCTCCCCCTCGTTGTTCATTAGTTTTCACTTGGTTTTTCTCATTTCTAATAGTTTTGAAAAAAATCACCTCAATAGTTTTATACTCTAGGCTGTGAATATGTTCTTACAAATCTCATTAATTTAAAGTCAGCAGAAAAGTTAACCAGTGACTCAAAACAGCTATGTAGCATACATATCCTGCCAACACACAAGTTCCATTATATAGGAGGCAAAGTTGAATAACTTAAACCAATAAATCATTCCATCAATGCATGTTACCTAAGTGGAGCATAGGCCGCCGACCAGCATTCTCCAACCAACTCTGTCCTGGGCTTTCCTTTTCAGCTTTTCCCAAGTGCTCTTCATTCTCTTAATATCTGTCTCCGATTCCCAACGGAATATGTTCTTGGGTCTTCCTCTTTTCTTTTGGCCCTCAGGGATAGAAGAGCTAGACCATCTACAAAGTCCAAGTCATCTAGTTCCATCCATGTTTTTCATTGTATTCCTAGATTGCCTTGATATGTTTCAGTCTTCATGATCCAGTCAACCACCAACAGAAAGAGGAAGGACGAGTATACAGCCTTGAATGACACCGGTCTTCACTTCGAATGAATCTGTGAGCTGATCTCCATCCATGATTTTACAGTGTAGTCCTTCGGAAGAATTCCATTAGATGTTGACTATCCACCATCTCGGGTACATCATATTGTCGAAGAAGGCTTCAAAATGTTCTCTTATCCAAACTGTCGAATTCTTTCTCGTAGTCAAGGAAGTTGATGTAAAGTGGGGAATTCCATTCGATTGATTGCTCAACAATGAACCGTAGAGTAGCGATTCGGTCGATGCACTACAGGTCCTTACGGAATCCGGCCTGTTAATCTCGAAAGTTAGCGTCGAATGGATTTTTAATTCAATTCAATAACACTTTGTTGAAGACCTTTCCTGGTACTGAAAGTAGAGTGATGCTTCCGTAGTTCTCACAATTGTTGAGATCACCTTTCTTTGGTATCTTGATGAGGTACCCTTCTTCCTAGTCTGCTGGAACTTGTTCTTCCTCCTAAATCTTCCTAAAGAGAGTGTGGAGTATCTTTGAAGTTGCTTTTATATCAGTCTTTAGTGCCTCGGCTGGTATGTTGTCTGGTCCTGCTGACTTGCCACTCTTGATTTGTCGGGTAGCCATTTTGATTTCTTCGACTGTTGGTGGGTCTGTGCTTATAGGGAGATCCGTGGCTGCTGCTTCGATGACTGATGGGTTCAGTGGGGCTGGTACATTCAAGAGTTCTTCAAAGTGTTCTACCCACCTGTTCCGTTGTTCATGCACTTCAGTGATTGGTTTGCCAGCCTTGTTCTTGATTGGCCGTTCTGGCTTACTGAATTTCCCAGCTAGCCTCTTCGTTGTATCGTATAGGAGCCTCATATTTCCTTCTCTTGCAGCTTTTTCCGATGTCGTTGCAAGGTTCTCGACATATATCCGTTTATCCAACCTGATGCTCCTCTTCACTTGCTTGTTGACTTCGGTGTATTCGGCCTGTGCCTTGGCTTTCTCTCTTCTTGTCCGGCTGTTATTAATCGTTATCTTTCTGTTCCACCTTTCTTGGATCTTGTCCAGAGTGCTAACAGAAATCCATTAATTTTGGTTTTGTTTCTTGGGACCCGAAACCTCCTGACATGTTGAAGTTATTGTTTCTTTATTCTCTTTCTAGTTGTCTTCCATATTAGTTCCACCTTTCTCTAGTAGACCATGAAATGCCTTGAACTTATTGTTGAGAGTTATTTCGAATTCGTTGAGTTTGTTAGTATCCCGGAGAAGGGCTTTATTAAACTTTTGTAATACTGTTTCTCCAATTATCCAGTGCTTCTTCAGCTTCAGTTTTATTTTAACCACTACTAGATGGTGATGTGAAGCTACATCATCTCCTCTCCTTGTTCTTACGTCTTCCATGGTCCCTCTGAACTGCTTACGGTTGCAGATGTGGTCGATTTGGTTCATGGTATTGTGGTCCGGTGAAACTCACTTAGTTTTGTGTATACGTCGGTGGGAGAATATGGTGTCACCTATAATCATTTTGTTGAAGGCATATAAGCTTACAAACCTCTCACTGTTTTCGTTCCTTTCTCCCAGTCAATGTCGTCCCATGATGTCTTCATACCCGGTGTTGTCCACTCCAACCTTGGTGCGTAGCACTGGATGGCATTCGTTGTTATCCCTACCTTCTTTGTCTTGAAAGATGCTTTGATGATCCTAGGTCCATGAGGTTCCCATCCTATAAGAGCCTTCAATGATTCTTGGGACAACATTAGTGGTACTCCTTGTGTATGTAAGGCATTTTCTTCGTGGCCGGAGTATAAAAGCAATTCTCATAAAGATAATCTTTGCTGTCTAGCTTGCGTCCAATGGGTTTCACTTATTCCAAGTATCTTCAAGTCGTATCCTTTCATTTCTTCAGCTATTTGAATACTTCTCTCTTTCATATCGAGTGAACATTCCATGTACCTATATTAATTGTTGCTCTGGTTGTCAGAAGGGGCATCGGTCTCGTGGCTTCCAAAGAAACTCGGCTTTCACCATGAGGCCTCATAACACACCTTCCAATTCCCAGGGCAGAGTTAAAATGATTTAAAAGGATTTTTACTGGTTAGCGTTTTTGTAGGAAGGTTACTTTTTACAGGATGGGGTTGCTGATCTCATACTTAATCCTCTTCTTTAATCCAGGCTTGGGACGGTAGCAACCCTATGGGGGCTTAAGGCTAAGTTAACTTAGAGAAAATTGGACAAATATCCATCTCATGTCATTTCTAACTACATGCCAAATTAGGCACATTGGAAAGAATGACTGGCATCTTCACGATTTACTAAACACATCTAAAAGAACTTTCGTCTATAAGGAGCAAACACTTATAAATTCAATTGCAAACCGTACACTAGGTATGGGACACAAATCGATGTTTTTAAGATTCATTTTGGAAATTCCATTTAAAAAACTAAAACCTATCCATTGTATTAAAAATTTGAAGGGAGGTGGGTTAACCTTTAATTGCCTCAATGATAAAAATAGATTTATGATCCTCTATTCTTTATTTTGATTTTCTAACTGCGACAACTGAGTGAGTTATATTTTGTTTCTTCCAATATTCTCAATAAATTTGTGCCATTATTACATAATATTATCTTTCCCACTAGTCTCTAGCACTATTACGCCTACATAGTCCATTGATTTAATTTTATTCATAATAAATTTTTCATATTACGCAATCAACCTGTCTGCAATACAATTATATTATAAATCCAGTTTCCTTGCGATACCACTGTCAAAACAATTTAATGTTATCTTTCAATTAGGATGGTTATTTTTGCAGAGATCGGTTATTTATTTGATTGAATATGTCACAGATTGATGTTGGCAGGGTACCAGGAAACACTGGACAGCTGTTTCGTTTGAGTGTGGTACTCCTCAGCAGTGTGAACCTCAGATTCCACACCTAAGGCTTCAGGTTGACAGTGAATGCCTAACCATCTGCACTACTGGGTGGGCATCCAATGGTAGAATTCCCACTTCCATCAATTTGTGATATATAGCGCGAAAATCATCGTGACTGGTGGACTTCAGATTTGTCGGGAGTGAGACAGTTATCTCCAATGACAATGGATGATCTTTGCACTATATAACATAAATTGATGGAAGTGGGAATTCTACGAATGTATGCCAACTCAGTGGTGCCGATGGTTAGGCGTTCTCCATCAACCTGAAGCCCTTGGTGCGGAATCTGGGGTGCGCACTTCTGAGGAGTTCCACACTAGAACGAAACAACTGTCCAGTGCTTCCTGATTTCCAATGGCACCCTGTCAACATTAATGCTATCTGTTAATTATCTCAATTTACAATGTACATGTGTATTAATGCTTCAAACTAGTTCAAATTCATAGCCTGTACTATGTAACTGATGAAAATGCAATAAAATACATTGAATTCTGCATATTCTACAAATACTTTCAAAATATACCTTAATATTTACATATAGTTAAGTGAATTAATCAATACAATACAATACAGATAAAATATAGAGGGAAGTAGGGAGTGAAGTAAGGGAAGTTGAGAAAATGAAGTAGGATATCCATTAAAAATAAGTTAAAAATTACATTAATTTAATCTAAATAAAAAAATTTCTTATTCATATGTACTCAATAGAAAGCTACAAAGTGATTGGTTGATAAGAGGAAAAAAAAATTCATTTTTGTAACTTAGAAAACAAACAATTTTTTTTTCGTGTCAAAAAAAATTAAGTTTAATTAAATCTCTTCATGATAATAGAAACAACATTAACTTTTTTTTTCTTTTCATGAAACAACTTCGTTTAGAGAATCAGAAAAAAATAAGTTTCATTTGTTTTTTTTGTTTTCAGAAAACAATCAATCAATTGACTAGATTTAAGGTGAATTCAACAAAGTTCTAATTGGAATCCATGTCATTCAAAGTAGGGAGTTAGATAATAACACACGTTAGTGATACTATATATGTATGCTTGTATGATCAACATAGAACCTGGCATGTATGTGCATCACTTCAAGTTGTCATACTTCTATGGCATCGCAAGATTAACACTATATTAGTAGAAGTTACTTCAATGATAATAATAACAAGAAGTGTGAACATATAGAATATGGTTCAGGGAGCATGGAAAGACACTATTCAGTACTGACTGTTGATAGAAATGTAAACTAGTGAATCTGAGTTTAATCAGTCAATGGTACTGTACTCACAATATAACCTTAATATTTTCAGAGTTTGATCTTACTTAGGATGAAATATTCAACTAGAATGAAACAATGATTTATGATTATTGTTCACTAACATTGGAAAATTGTTTGGTGGTGGTCTGGAGGAAATTTTGGATCTAGATTTCGTACTGTTTGTCACTCGTCAAGAAGGCGTACTTTCAGTATTTGAGGGAACTTATGCACCGTTTCAACATTCGATCCCAGGTCACCTAGTTTCATAGTTTGTAACTGTTACACCTGAGTTATTCGGATCGCTACTGGCTCCACTGTGGGACTATAACGTATACATTAGTTGATCACTGCTTAGTAGCGAATTCGATGTTCACCAAGTTCATTATATTGCTGATTGAATCCTGTCGATGTAGTTGTAATTTCGCTACTGGTCTAAGAGACTCGACGACACTGGTACTATGTAGAGATGGAAGGTGATTCACAGTTTGTAGTGCAGACAATCTGAAGATTATGCAAATCACTTCACTGAATAACTAGTTAAAACTAAAGAGATAGTTCACCGCAGATTTCAGATGATTTAATACAGAACTATACACTTATATTATCAATATATTTTCAAAAGAATACAGTGGTGTGTCTGCTTTTCATCATAAACAGACTTATTGTTAAATTAACTAAGCTAATTTTCTATGACTGAGCCTATAGTAGATCCCCTGAACACTACGCAAATCTTGTTGTAGACCGAGGGTGGATCTCGAAAATCAGTTGACCGTAAGCGTATCATTCCTAATGAGCAAGTTGGAATAAAAGACACACTGTTACGATACAATTTATACTTTCACAACTGGCAACCGGATCATATAAAGTCTAAAGTAGCACAGTAAATTTAATACACAATAAATAAAGTTATACTTCTAGACGATATCGACTTCCTTTAGCAACACAAACTCTTCGCTCACTAAATTCCAGAACTAATGACGACCACTAATGGAATTGACACTAACTAAACAACTTTCAGTGATACCAATATCCCATCTTCCATAACACTTATAATCTCTCACTCGGCTACCAATAAGTATGTCACTGTAGACAGGAAAAAAGATATGAACAATTAGCATTTATTTCTTTCTTTGAAGCTTATCAATAAGACGTTTCGTTGATAACGTTGATAAATTCTAACTGTTTAAATATAAGCAGATATAGAAAGAAACTTTGTTTTGTGGTGTTGTTTAAATACTTTTTATTCTAACGACTGGTTGCATAATCACATTGAGATAAATAGCTACAGGGGTACTAATTTGAGCCAGCTGATTCAAATGAACGATCATTATTTTTACCGAAATAAAAATTTGAATAATTGCTTTCAGATAATAATGAATATTGTGCTGAAATATTTAAATATTGAGATTGGATGAAGTTTTAGAGAATGAACTGATGTCGACTAGTAGTTCAACTCTACTCGATTCGATTGAGATGGTGTAGATGATTAACTTACTCTAAAAAAGCACCATTCATTGACGACTGACTAGGCTTCCTTGTTCCTTCAATACTTGCTATATTAGAGTCAGCCTTAAAAAAGAAAGAATATATTTAAGCATAGAGAAGGGAAATTAAATAAAATGGGTTACAACTATGCTGACTAACTGATCATGCGCACTTCAAATCACGATTGTCCATGTGAATGATATTTGTCTAGAGGGGTTGGAATACTTTATTCAACGTCCAATGGTCAGTATGTACAGTGTGACTTCGTTAAGGTTTAATATATTTATATTAACTTTATAAAATTATGCCCTAAAGTTGTCAGTACTCTCTACGTGTAATGTATCGGAGATTTTCAGTTATTTTTCCCTTTATCCAGTGAATAATGATTGCTTATTAGTGTAATTATCATTGTAGATTTAAATGTTACTATATTTGTGTATTTTCATTCGGCATACTGTGCTGCATTACACTGACATGTTCCGATATTATTAAACGTACAAAATGAAATATTCAATGAAAATTCTACTGTAATGTGCAGTAGTCATGTAAACCAGAAAATAATGAAAAATATCGAATACAATATTGCCTTAGCTTAAAGATGTAATTCTTTCATCTCATACTACTATCGGAAGATAAACTGAATTTACTTAGTTAAAAAAATATCTATATGTTCAACTTCAGTCAATCCGTTGATATGCCAGTCATTTTCATCATTCAACGACTTATTGTCTATAACAGCATTCATACAATAACATTGTAATTAAACTTAATGAATCAAAATGAAACATATACTCATCAAAATCTCATTCTAAGCTTACATTAACTAACTAATACATAAATAAACAAATTTAAGCATGTAAATGAATTAGCCAACATGTATGTTCTTTATAGTTACACTATACACACTGTATACACATAGATACAAACACCTCTTAATGCATACTTATAAACAATTATATCCTAAGTTAACACAATACAATAAAAAAATAAAAGACTAAGTTTAATATGTTTTTTTTTGTAGGAATTGTCATTTTTATGATTACTACAAAAAAGAGTAAAAAGAAGAGGGAGAATAATCTTGTAGTTTGTTCCCTAAATAAGAATGTATGTATTCGCATTTGTATTTCTCTTTTTTTTATAGCCTTTATTATATTCATAAAGTTAATGATGATGTAGATGATGATGACGATAATAATAATAATACTTTTAGGTGGACTAATTGTTTTCAATGTCAAGTGATGATGATGAGATTTCATTTTGTTTCTATCATTATCTTCTTCTTGTTCTTCTCTATAGTTGTTCTTGTTCAGACACAATCACACACACACACACTCACATATATGAGAATAATGCGCCACAGTATACTTTATTCTGCATTATTGTCACTTTCAGCTTTCTCGTTATCCCCCCCCTCCCATACCCTCATGAGTACACTTACACACATACTGAGATGGTCATTTATGATAAAAATCAATTTAGTTTTATCCTTAGTATCCATACTATTATTATCATTATAAATACAAACAGTATTATTATAAGTTGTAAAGTGTTTTTGATTTCACCCCCCCTAACCCTCCTCCCACCCCCACATTTATATATTTTAGACTCTATCTTTATTATCGACTTCATTTTTTTTCTCCGTTTCTCAGAACAAGAGAAAATGATTGAGAGAAAGTATGTAGATAGTAATAAAAATTTTGATAAAAATTAATTTTTCTGTTATTTATTTATTACAGAAAAATAAAAAGAGTGTATAAAAGGAGGGATAATATACAATAGAATGAAGATATATATATATATATATATTCATTAAGTGATTCTTAGCTGTATAATTAAATACAAAGTGAGGATAAATGAAGGGGGAATAGAACCTCCCTATAGTACAATATATGAGCACACACACACACATACAATGTAATACATGCTCAACTGTATTCACTTTTACTGTTGTTGTTGTTATTATTGTTATTTGTTTGATATTTGGAATAAAATTTATTTGATTACTAATAATACTACTAATATTAATGATGAAGCTGATAAAGTTATACTTAATAATATTGTCAATGCATATATAAAAGGTAATTGAAGAATGCTTTTTGTTATATTAAAAGAATGTGATACATATAAAGAATAGAAAATCTTATCTTTTCTTTTTTACAGTCAATTCAACACTTACCTCTCTAGAATAGTCATTTTCCTATCTACAATGATATACATACATATACAGGGATAGAAGTAAATGAAGCATCAGGGATGATAGGAATTTCACTGTATAAGGAAATTAACAAGAAGGTACAAACAGTTCTTGTTTAATTGTGATAAATTTACTGTCATATTTCAATTGAATTACTTCTCATTGAATGTTATCACTTATTACTTTCAATATGATTAATGTAATAACATTTACAAATGGGACATTTAAATGAAAACTCAATTGATGAAATGATCTTAAAGAAGTCGTTGATCACTGCCAGGTAAACACTCAATGTATACATTTCTAACCTAAAAGGAGTGAGTTGTAGCCTGAATTACTCAGTGATAATAGTGACAAGTTGCAATTGAGTGACTAGGGATAGAATCAGCTGAGAGGATCCTTTTTGTAAAGGCTGAAAACATATTTTGCTGATGAGTCAAAAATTGCAAAGAACTTAGGTCCTAGAAGTTAAACCTGAATTATCAGATTATTAATACAGTTAATAACTATAAAACAATAAACGAAAATGATATACTGAAGTATTTAAGAAGACAATTTGTAAAAGGGTTTTTGACTAGGTATCACGAATCGACTTAGGTTAGACGACGATTGAAAACCAGGAAGTAGTTGGAAACAGTCTCGTATTAGTAATGAACTCTTCTGCAGTATGCACCTATATCCAAAGTAGGCAGTGAGGCCAGAACCAACAAGCTGTTGAGTGAAAACTTGACTCTCAAACTAGTGAGTCGACATCCAGTAGTTTTCGGTGATAGATCCAGTCAATCCGTGATTTATAAAGCAACTTAGTTTATTATCATTGGCGAATAACTACCCCACTTTTTCATACCAAGTTTTTCTAACCCGAGCTTCTAAAGAACTTCCAGAAGTTAGTCACTGGTAAGCTTATAGTAATTATCAACACGCACCATCGGCGAGTCCTACATTAGGATGACACATCTGTTCAGTGCTTCCTGGTTTACAGTTGCTGTCTAATTAAATAATCGTAGGAGCATTACATTTATGCTGCATATTGAGTGCAGATACTAAACCACCAAGTTTATAAGTCATAACGTCGCTAGTGTCTGTTCAGATACTCTAATTTTTCTTAATTTCGTCTTTCATATACTATGAACTTGTCATTTTGAAGAAAGTGATCCGAGAAATTCTTCTGTCTTCTTTTACCTTCTTTACTGCTTTATCATCGATCACAACATAAATTCCTAGAAATTCTGTAGAATTTGTTCAATGTCACCAACTTTATATTATGTCAAAATGTCTCCGTTAACCATGAAAAGATTATATAATAGTAAATATCTCCGCCCCTCCTCCCACAGTAGTTAAGCGAATGATTTAGAAAAATGATCTCGAGGTTCAGTATTAGAGTTTAGTTATAAGAGATTTCACTATTTGATTCTACGTCATTTACACACACACACACACACACCTGATATTCACCTAAAGTTTGCCATAATAAATGTTTTAAATTACAGTCCATTTAATATATTTCTTCGGTAATAGAAGATTTAGTTCTTAACATATATTCAACGTAAAAATACTCAAAGAAGTAAAAATTAAATTCCAAGGGGTTCAAAGCAACAAGCAGAAAGATCTACGCTTATATCTCATGTTATCTGATGTTCAATAGTAAGACGTAGAAAAAACCTTTGGAGTGGATGGATACTCTCCTTGAAATTCAAATTCGTATTATAATTAGAAAAGTTACTAGAATTGATTTCAAACAGGATTGAAATATTTATACTACTTGGTTATTAAATTGTAACTAATGTAGTGTTCACCTCGTCCTTAAAACAGATTGATGTCTATCTATCAATATACATTCACTAGTCTAAATGACTTGAAGTCGTCTACTGATAGTTTAAATGTAAGGTGGTTTTAAGCAGTAGATAAGAAATGCTAATGCGTATTTGCAAATAAATGCTGTATTCGTCAGTTAACCGAGTACAATCATCGGTTAACATACAAATAACCATTGAAGGCATAAAAAAACATTTTCATTTTATCAGAGCGAATGTAAATAGTTGTAGATAGATGTCTAAGAGATTGTTTTTTCTTTCTGAAAATATTCATTAAACACATGATGCACTAAAGTAATGTCTATGTTTCTATCCCAACGGGTTGTCATGAAAAACAAAAAAAATATCTGTGTTTCAGTGAAAACAATAGAGTTTATTGTTATTGTAAAGAAACACATTCAATGAATAAAATATGCTTTTCTCAACATTACTTTATAAGCTAGTCATAGAAAACCCAGAACGTGGCAAATGTGGGCACAGACCCATGCCACTCTATTATATTAGTACCACTAGATCAAGTTTACGAGAATAACGAGATGATAGAATACAATAGGGGAAAATAACACAAATGTGTTCGAAGCAATAATGGAACTCATGATCAAGAATAATATAAAGAATGGATTACACTTGTACCATGGTGACAGATTTTGAGCCATATTATACAGCCCCCCTAGTCACTGATCAGTATTTCACGCTGGAACAAACCTGTCTGCACTTACCAACATGGTTCATATCAACAGATAATGACTTCTTCAATTAATATCATATTTTGTTTTGACCTCCTCAAGATTTATTTCATTCTACTCCTACCCCAGCTGATATCGTATGACAACGCAGGCTGTGACCAGACATTCAATAAATGTCCTTCCAATTCCAGTTGATGAAGGTTTATGACTTTGTTGATTGCTATGTTTTCTTAGTACTCTGTGTCTAACTTTTAAATTGCCTACTCAGTCATCCCGCGATATACAGGCTACACTTCGAAGACTTCTGTGATCAAAGACCTGAAACCTATGCACGTCTATTTGTATAGTCCATGTTTCTCTACCAAAGGTTAGAACGGGGCAAACTGCTGCACATCAATATCCAATAAGTGACTACACCATATCATTTGTTTTTGGCATTCTACTCATTCATTTCAGTAATTACAGAATTTATCTTATTGACAAATAATAATCCACAACTCATTTTTAACATTAGTTCAGAATTTTACATAGTAATCATAACAGTTTATTACAGTGAGAAAACTAGTGATAATTCTAATTAACAAAATGATTGCAGGTGTTAACGATACCTACTCATATTTAAGTTGTTATAATCTAGTGGTGGTTGATTTCGGTTTGTCATTCGCATTCCTCAAAGATTTATCTCCGCTGGATATAATTGAAGGCTACAGAGCGGTGAACAGCTGTCTCACTACGGTGTGGGACTTCTTCGTAACAGTTGGAAGTAACGATTCCTCAAGAGATCGTGTCCATGAACTAGAGGTTACGTTGTGAACACTTAACCACTAGTGAATCGAAATGGTAAAGCTTTTACCTAGAGATATATGAATTCTTTGGTTCAGCTCTTGATAGCGTCATAGATGTTCTTAATTAACGAACCCCATGTTAGGGTAAGAAACTACTCAGTACTTCCTGGTTATCAATGATACCTAGACGATAATAGTCTTGACCGAATATAAAGAATGAATATATATCCCTTTCCAAGTAATTAGACCCATTCATCTTACATCAAACTAACCGAAATCAAGTCTATTGCATCTGGTGCTTATTCTCTCAGTTCAGTGGACACATTTTATATATTTCATCGTGAATCAGCATGAAGTAAATACCTATTACATAAGGACTGTCATTATTATGTTGGCAAGCGACTCGATCTTGATAGCAATTACTTGAAAGTTAAAAAATTGGCATAAATTTTCATGTTACTTTACATTTTAATAAGTAGTTTAACTAAATTATGAAAAATTCTAGGATTTTTCAAACCATGAGTATTTATAGTAATTTTTATTGTAACATAAATCATTATTAGAATTATGAAGGCATAAATAGTGCCAAGCTACATTGTATCATGTCATAAAATTCGTTACTATTTTCCTCTTATATTAGATGTATGCACTATTTAAGTGCTACTGGTCTCTGAAAAGGAGGTTGTAAAAATGGGATACATATGTAGCGGTAAATAATCCCCAAAATAAATAGTTACATAGGTCCTCGACATTGATGCTGACCATGTTTGTTTTAGCGGACACTACTAGTTGAAGGCGCTCGATCACGCATCATCACCAGATCACGTCATGCCGTACCGTGGGAAGCAACTCTCTCTCTAGTTTGCCAGCCAAGACGTTGCTTTTCCATTGCCACTCTATTCACAACCAAATATAAGTTCTTTTCCACCCTTCGTGCCTTCTGATTTATTCTCATCCGTAAGAGTGGGTTCAATCGTTAGAAGTTGCCGTGGTAATACCACAAGCGTAACTTGGTCATATATCGGGTGCACTTCACATATGTGACAACACATAGACATAGTATACCCAGTAAAATTATTCCTACAACCTATACTTATTGATATGCAAGTTTATTGTACTTCAATACACATAGTTTTAACTACAGGGAATACTGACACTAAAACTGTGTGATTCAACGATATGTTTAATATAGACTTGTATATGTACAATAATGATCAGTAGTAATGTAGTAATTACGCGTGAACTTTGTACAAATACTGGTGATCATTACTCTATTTTTCTTTCTCCACAAATAATAGTTGACATTTTCTTTATTACATTTTCATAGAGATACTACTGAACAGAAACATGAAAGGAAGGGAAAGAACAATGAAACTAAGCTAAGTACTACTTTTATATTCAAGTGAACAATGAGATTATAATTTTAGACATACAATTGCAGAAAATAATTATGATAGAATACTTTAATTAACCAAGTAATAACTATAAAGTAGTATTTTCATATGATGAAGTGACAATGTAACATGTCATAAAATGAATAATAATTCAAAGAGAGGGGAGGGAAGAGATTTCAGAACGTAGAATAGTTGTCGATAATGGTTAAAGATTGTATTGACTTATCCCGGTGAAAAATTATGCTTATTATCTATTCCATAAAAAGATTGTTTAGAGAATCTAACTTAGATGACAGTCAACCTCTAGTTACTTACCTCCAGTTGTAACATTTTACTTTTATATACAGTAGCACGTACGTCTGGAGAATAGAGAGGGTACTATCTAGAAGAATTCGAGAACACACAGAAGAATTTGATACCAAATGGTTCCACATTACCTACCAATGTCATAGGAAGACACATTATGAACACACGTCACCCAGTAAACGTCGTTTTTGCATTTATAATAATAAGTGGGCAGAATAATCCTGAACTTCTATGTTATGAAAAAGTAGCTTCAATTCGTCGTATCAACCTGAATTTATGTACACATTCGAAATCTAGTGTTCACCCAGCTATACTAAAGAGAGTGAATTCTTGTTACCGTATAATTCTTATTTCATTTTTCTCCCTCTCTCTTCCTTTCTCTTGATCCTCACTCTTAACAGTACGTCGAAATAACTTTGTATTCAGTTTTTTTAGTTCTCCTTATCAAATTAATAACCATTTTTATTTTTCACTATAACTCTTATTTATTTATAATAGAATCTCCAATATTCAGCCTAATATTTTGACCTCTTATCAGTTTAATATACAACTTTGATGAAAGTGGGAGTTCTACCAATAAATATTAACCTAATGGTGCAGAAGGTTAGGCGTTCACAGTCAACCTGAAGCCCCTGGTACGGAATCTAGAGTTCTCACTATTGAAGAATCCCTCGCTAGAACAAAACGGCTCTCTAGTGCACCCTGGTTTCCAATGGTATCCTGCCAACATCAATCTGTGACATATTTAATCAACTAAAATAACCAATGTCTACAAAAATAACCATCCCAGTTGAACTGTTTCCGTTATGTTAGGTGATTCAAGAGGAGTAAGAAACTTTAAGAACTTTATTTTAGAAGACTATTTCAATTATTTTAGTTGTGTGTAATGTAAACACTGTGTTTCTATGATTGTTACGCTCCCTTTCCTTTGCCATGTCCCTCCGTGTAGCATATTTATTGTCAGTATATCATCTCTTACATATGAACTGTAGTTAATTATTTGTGTACAAGTTATCTGTATTCACTATAAATGTCTCCCTTGTTTTGTATTGATGTTAAGCTCCTACTTGGCTGTCTGTGTAGTCTAGTTTGTGCATATATAAAGGAATGCTTGAAATATAATATGATTATATCCGGTGGTCAGCTCATTTGTATTGTCTTTTTCATCCCGGCTTTAGAGACTACTTGTCATATACCAGACGTGACATGGACCAGTTAGGCACTCTCATTTGTGTTTGCCATTGTAAATTCGTGCACACAAGGTCACATCTAGTAACTAGTCATACATCCCAGTTATAATAACCTTTTTGTTGACGTATTATTTTATTTAAAATCTAATAAAATTAAAACTTTAGTTTTACGTAATTGATAATCAACTCTGAACATTGTTATTTTTCTCTTTAGTTAGCAATTGTTATTAAAGTGTACCTGAAATCTTCTAGGAATCCATAACTCCTATGTGATATGAATTTGTTCCATCAAATTTCAAAGATTGTAATGTTACCATTGATCTACACAGATTACATAATTAAATAGATACATATGATATTGATCAGTGTTAAGTGATTGTTATTGTTGACATTCAGTATTATTTAATGTAATCCATTTTTTTGTTGTAGAACTATTCAGTAATGTTCTTTTTTTTCTTTGAAAGAGTATAAACTTGATCTTTAAAATCTATCAGTTTGTTAAAAATGAAAAAAAAAAGATAATAACAAATTTTATTACATCATTTCAAGTATGAATTACATACAGATCAAGATGAGAATAGAATGAATAAACTTCCAGGACAGGTTTTAAAAGATTAACATAAGTAATTAAGATTACATTCTTATTACACATTTTATTATTATCATTCTTATATTATCCATGTCTTAAGTTCTTATTTAAATAGCTAATTCTTATTGCATTTACAGCTTATTAGTTAGGGTTAATCACTTGTTAATTCGATTTTGTGTAGGAAATATTTCCTATTATTATTATTATTATTATTATTATTATTATTATTATTATTATAAATGTGTTTGTGGATATGAATAAGATAGTTCTAGTGGTGAACGATGCAGAGTTTGATACGAAGCGAAATGAGCTTGATTCCCTGTGTGAATAACAACACTAGAACACAAGTACATTCATCTGCCTAGTCCAAAATAAGACGAGACACTGGTCTTGGATTCGAGTTGCTAGCTATAATTCAACTCAATTTGGACTTGTGAACTATCGATGTATCAAGGAAATCTGCTCAGGATGCACATATAACAATAGAAAATGACCAACTTCATTTCACTACAAGTTAATGCGAAAATACAATTACCTACAAATTATGTATTTATAGGCATATTATACATATATGATTCAGATTCCAGATTTCCTAACGGTTGACCCCACAAGTACTTATCTATCGTTTTGTGCTAAATATAATCAGAGAAGACTAACAAGCGCCAAGAATATCAAGTCTTTGTCTTAGATCATTGTATATTGTTTCAATCATTTACAAACCGGGATCAAGTGAATAACGTATTGACACTTACCTCTTAAATGTTTCTCAAAATGTCAGTTACAAATCATTAGTTAAAATAGTAAATACCAGGAAAATAAGATAGATCGGACAGTAATCGGCTATATTACATTGCATTTATATACAACTAGTCCGCTTTATTACGCGAGTAAAATATTCATATGAAAAGAGTTTATTCACCTTAGTTGCGTCAATCCATTAGATGTAAACACATCCCAATCAAATGTTAAACGACAAAAAAATGGAACCCAGAATTCTCCTCCTATCCTATTGAGGAGTTAACGGAATGGTGGCAATTGGTGAATTCGTGGTGAATCTCATAATAATAGCTGTCGTCATTACATATGATCAAGTTGTCGTCCATGCACCATCTATAGAAACAGCGTCTGTATATTGTTGGTAAAAGAACTGCATTTTCTACAGTAGCCACAAAAATGTCTGCTAAAAGAGGACCAAGAGGTGACCCCACTGAGACACTATCAACTTGCCAATAGAGTTCATCATCAAATTTGAATTACATATTAAACATATATAGTAACAGGTAATGTTTGAGTATGCCAACGTTGACCTTTTTGCAGTCAACATAATCACACAAGAATAAAATTGTTTATGCGTGAGAAACGACTGTAAAAAACGAAGCAACATCAAATAGAATAAATTTCACCCAGGATACACTAAAGTTATCTACAGAGTCTGTATAACCAGAAAACTCAGTAGCGCTGTATCTTCTGACCTGTTTGCTGGTTGGCTGAATGATAAGCATCAACTATCTGGCGATTAAACGGTACAAAGAGTTATTCATATCCATTAAAGAAAGAAGAGGAAAGTTTTTCATATGTACTTTTTCGTGAAATATCGAAACTCGATGTTCTTAGATTTTAAATGTAGTCAATGGTGATGATAGATTCATCCATCATTTTTCTCAGGACGTTTGTCATCTTTTGTTCAGTTTCCTTATGACCTCTTTGGTGAACTTATCAGTATCTACCAATGTTTAGAAGTGTTTGTTCGCATAATCCTTACGATCCATGTGAATAATGCAACTGCATTTATTAGGACGGTGCAATAGCAAATCTTCAATTCCCAGTAGGTCTCTTAGCAATGAACTATATTCCTTTGACAAAGAAGAACTGTGGATTCCATTCTCCTGACGTTCCGTTGAAACACTTGAAGTAGTGTGTAGCAAAATAACAAATGAGGTAATTCATACCAAAAGTTTTGAGCAGAAATGGTTGAATAGATTTGCAGTTATCTGATTTCAGTATAATCTGATGCTTATAATGTGTTTACATTAGTCTATAAGACGATGAAATCTACTTCTTTTAGAAAGCTTACCTGGAGTCAGAGATATTTGATTGTGTTTTACTGATGTTAGTTGCAATCATTGTCATCAATATATGACACCCCAACAAGACACATTGAGGCTCCTCGACTTGAATGAAATTTGAAGTTAAATAATTTTGTGTATAATTGTGTATAATTGATCAAGTGAATAATAAACACATGATCGTTAATGATTAACTACTTGTGTGTTGAATTCCCAAAAGTTTTAGATACAAGTCGCATACTATGAGGTCAGTTAAGTCAGCAGTTAGACAGCGTATAGGGTAGTATTGATTGTTTACGATTGTGAAGGTTCATAACTGACATTAAACAGATATTCAATACTCTTTGATTTATAATATGTTTTCAAATGATGCTTTATAATAGTAACAATCAAAAATAATGAATTAGCTTCAGTTTTATCTTCATACATATGATACATCGATTTATTTTTTTGACAGAATGCTTTTAAAGTTCTACTTCACTTAACAGCTTTAATCGGAAAACTATTTAAAACCTTTAGTTACCGAAAGTTCATTATTTCCTAGTATGAAACTCCTCAGGAATGTATATCCACGACCCCACCAAAAGTTCGACCCGTGAGCTTCAAACCTCTCAGAGAACGGTGACGTTCAGACAAATTAGTTAGAATCCGACGGTTTACATTCCTAACTCCGGGCGCATCACAAACGACATGATTAAATTTCTCATCCTCACTAGAACCTTGGAATCACCTAACTTAGTGCTTCACTAGTAAGCACATAATTATTAACATATTGCGTTTGTAAAGATTATTGAATATTATAACCTGTTCACCACAGGTTAACTGTAGTTAGATAATCACTGAAATCCAGACAGTGCTGAATGGGCTCTTCGTCCAAGTACGAAACTCTTTATTTTAAGAAGTATCATGTGATGAATTGTAAGAATTAGGTAAATTCATGATTATGTTGGTCAAATGGGTTTATCTGTCAATATGATTATCAAATTCACTCTTTCTTTGAGATGGTAAAGGAGCACTGTAGCTCAAGAGGACGATTCTGTTTTAAATGTTTTCTCTGAGTTGGATGGCTTGATTGCAGAGCTTCCGTCATCATGAACCCCTCCAGAAGGTCATGAAGGCTTCCCAGTTAAACCATTTAGGTCAGAGAACGCAGTATAACCAGAATGTTTCTTTACTATTTCCTGCATGATAATTTATTTACATTATGGAATTATGTAATTAGAAACGAACTGGGCTAATTACTATTAGGCACGATCCTAGTAAAATACATCATCATTACTGTCAATCAGTCAAACAACTTGCATTGTAGTTATTTGCAAATCTACTAACTACTGTTTCAAATAAATTATACGTGACATAAGTTTCAGTCATTGATCGACTTCTTACCAATTCGTAGATACGATGTTATTATTATTAGATAGGAGGGTGACGGTTGGGGGGTATTGCTGTGAACATAAGCGTGTATATGTAAGGATCTGAAATAGTGGAGAACGATGGAAAATGTTAGCTTTTAACTTGACAAACAAATACTACTTATAATTATGAGTACAGAGTATCCAATGACAATTAACAATTTCAATTTGATATCACAAATTGGTCTGAATTAGACACCCAGTGATCACCTGGAAGCACTGGACACCTGTTTCGTCCAAGTACGAGACTCTTCAGCAGTACAAATCCATGACCATTTCAGGGGCTAAGAGGGTCCTGGGTTTTATCCCAGATGGAACGATGGATATGCACTACTGAAGAGTTCCACACTAAAACGAAACAGATGTTCAGTGTCTCCAGGTGATCATTGGGTGGCTAACTCAGATTAATTCGTGATATTAAATTAACCTACAACAAACTCCACAACAATTAATTACAATTTCCAATTTAACAGTGTTAATCCAAGGAAATCAGATGAAAGAAACTAGACACTGTAATACAAACAGAACTTTCGAATTCGCTAAATTGGTGTGAAGATTTTAGTCACTTTTAAAAACTAAAGCTAAATTTCATGTATCCATATCACTCTTATCTGTGTCTATAAATCCAGTGGTTATCTGATTTACAACTCTGAATTCACTAATTAGCTAGTTAACTTCTTAATAATTAGCATGATATCGAACTAAAATATACTATTGTGAAGGTTTGCTTATAGCTCCGAACAATTTTTAGTTACATTTAATCAAATAATTTAGATAATAATACTTTGTTATGAGTATCTTTTAATGTTGAGCCTGATTGTACCACTCATTTTTATCTTAACGTATTCACATACTTCGTAGAAATGAAGAACTAACTGACATTGTTAGTAAGCTCAAAATATGAATGTAGTTCCTAGTAGGATGGTTGACAAACACATCCCTGCTGTATTGTTTCAATCAACAGTGACGCTGAGCACAAAAGTTGACTACTCCATTCCTTTTAGTTGCATTGCCACCGGTCAGGTAACAGGTATTCCATTAATACTCGTACATAGACCCTCAGTTAATATATATATATATATATATATATATATATATATATATATATACGATCGTGGCTTCGTCCTATTTTAGGATTTGTCAGCTAGATATATCAGGATTCTAACGCTGATGTTCACACTGGGAAACGACTCCATAGTACATTTAACCCTAAAGAACAACACTTTATTTTAATGAAGACTCACTCTATTTTGTGGGAATTTTCATCCAAAGAAGATCGAAAAGATTCACAAAACTTGGGTGCCAAGTGTTTGTAAGACATGAGTAGAATATATTTGTTCTTTATTTCTATTTTATTATTTCACATCATCGAATACGCATTACATTTAGTCTCAGTTCGTCCAAACATTTTTTTATTTTGATTTGTATTTGAATTGCTGATGCATAATTCACCCCTCATTATGTATTAATTCTTATGATAATCATGATCATAGTGACGCCAATTTCAAGAGACGCAAAAACAATCCATTTTGACACTAACAACCCCAGATTTATTGATTACTTTAGAAGATATTTACACTTTAAACTTAGCTATTCACTTTGGATTATTAATTTGGGCTTGATACGAATTTATCGAAAAGAATATTTATCGTTCACAATCACTATGTTCTAACACATTATCTATTGAGAGACTGAGTTCAAAATGGTCACAACTTGTTCAATAGATACTAATAAGGGTTTATAACTTCATATTGTTCACATTAGGAATTGTATTTTATAAGTCGTTATTCGCCTATACGCATCCTCAAAGAATTACGCTGATAATGTTCGTAGATACACGTTTTATTAAAGTTGAATGGTGCCTAAACGTTTAGATATCGACAATGGGCTCCAGTCAAATTCAGTCGATAAAACTTAAGGCATGATGACATATGCATCTTTGATTTCACTACTAGCCATAATCTAGCTTTAACAAAACTTGTTTTCAAAGGTACCACTTAGACAATCCGCCGTGAGCGCCTGATAAGTGAGATTGATCAAATTCAATCTTATTATTAATTAAAGAAAAAAAACTCAAATTCATGCATAAACATAAAGAAGTAAATTTATTTAAACAGAATTTATCTTAAGTGAACTTACAATAAATAAACTACATTTGTAAAAATACACAATTTACACCACAGTAGGAGGTGGTAACTCTAGTAAGGACAAAATAGAAACAATTTCAAATTAATTGGTTGTACACCATTCTAAGGTGAACAGCTGTTAGTAATTAACTAAGACTAAAGAATATACCTTCACTATGGTAATACTATTAGTACTAATCAACAATTATTTAAAAGTGAACAATACTTTAATAACAAAATCAATAATAATGTAATGTGTAACTTAACTGAATGACTGAAACTTTCGTAAAACTGAAATCCTATCCATCCATCTCCTAGGTGTAAATGCCTAACTCTTATTGTTTAACCTGAAGGCAAGTTGTATGTCAGTAAAGTGTCGAGAGAAAATCTGAAAATAATGCATGAACATGAGAAAAACTGACTCAGCAACTCATTAAATGCATAGGGTCTACTTATATTTAATAATGAAAACAAGTGTTAACAATAAGCAAGTATAAAATTATGATAATCTAACAATCAAGACTACAAGTGAGTAGATTAAGCTCTCAAAAGCATTACAATATGTATAATAGATACTATGCTAAAATTCCCCTACATTCTAGAAAATCATATGATTAAACATTGTATCATATGCATTTTCATGACAAAGTACTCTTATAAGAATTAATTATTCACTTGTTATTAACTGTACTTAAACTAGAGTAATAATATTCAGTATATTTTATTAGATAACATGTATCAACAGATACTACTTTAATGATTAATTAATTATTATTGAACTAATCTTATAAAGAAATAAAATATTTTGATTAGATATTAAAACGTGGTAAATCTTAAAGTTGTAGAACATGATCAACTCATTTGAAAGCTAATAGTGTTCAATGATTTTTATAGATACAAGCTGATATCAGTGTGTTCATCTAGTAACATTACTGAAGCTAATATCATATATGATTGAACAACTTCAATACGTCACTCTACTCAAATAGAGTAAATGATGTTGATATAATTGGTGACTTGATATGCATCGTTCTATGATGCTTAGTGATGTAGTGAATCATAAAGTGATTTGAGTATTTTGTAACATTTAGTAACACCATAGATATGGATGAAGAAAACAATTACACATAATAAAGAAGCAATGATGGATAATGATAAAATGTGTTATGTAACAGAAACAATAAATCTAAATATATGGAATATACACTATTACTAATATTAATTTAAACAAGTAAATAGAGAATAAATATGATAATTGAAAATTCAACTAAAATATATTCATTGTAATTACGAGTTGTGGAGATTATTGAATGTTAAATTGATATTACGAAGTGATCCGAATTAGACGACCATTAACCAGCAGGATGTACTGAACATTTGTTTCGTCCTAGTATAGGACTCGCCAGTAGTCGGCATCCACGAACCCAAGAGTCTCTGACTCCATTGTGACTAATGGTTGTCAAATTCAGACCAATCTGTGATATTAGATCAGTATATTTATTCCTGAACCAATTTAGGAGTACGATAACGTGTTTTGATCAAAATCAAAGTTAGCTCCCGTAAAATTATTTGAATCTAATGGTTAGTTTTGGACCTCAGTGTAGATAAACTGACAATAAACTTTACCCATTAAGTGATGCTTGATAATGACAGGCTTTACTACCTGAAGAATAATATGTGTGCAAAACTTAACTCAGTTAAGGTCAGTCATGGACACACAACCTTGTTTGCTGAACCTCTAAAATCTTAATTAAATGATTTGGGTTTATATATTTGTAGAAATTTAAGTTTCTTCTAGTGTACTATATTTTGAATTTTCGCCAGTAGTGGAATATAATATATGCGTTTTGTCCTAACGAGTGATTTATCAGCTTGTCGTATCTCCATTCTAGTGTTCATGTTCATTTAAAGACTCAAACTTAGTATCTGTAGCTTAAAATAACAAATGATTATTAATATATCTTTGAGGTAAACAAATTTCGATAACTGGGTCGTGACTACCCAATCGAAGCATGACTTTTAAAAATATCTAAGTATTCTTAGCATCTTCTAAGTCTGCTTTGATACTCCTCTTATAGAAATCTTTATGCTGGTCGTTTGATAAGAATTGAATTTAAGAAGGCTAAATCATACCATTCAACATGGTTGAGACTAAATGACAGTGAATCAATAAGAAGCTCGATTATTGAGCATCTTTTAATCACACACCACTCGATTGAAACAGATACTTTGTCTAAAGTCATTTGTAAAATCATCAAAATCCTAGGACAGTAGCCTATAGTCTGATTTCAACTTCTGAAGCCTTGGATATGCACTTACTGAAGTCAGAATTGTGTATCCAAAAAAATTTGTTTAACCTCCACTCTTTTCTTGGTATTGAACTTAAAATAAAAAATTCGTCAAACACCATTATCGCTTCTCTCTGGCTTCTCATAAATCTATTACTCTAAACAATCTTATTTTTTCATTTTTGAATACATTTCATCTTAGTTTTATGAAGAAAAAAACTTCATCTTAACATAATACATAAGTTCTTTTTTCATATTAAAAAATCATTATCTAATTTCTGTGACATTTTGATAAGTACTGGAATTACATTTTCAGATTCATATAAATACCGTTTCTACTGTTTAGGATAAGCTTGTGTTTTTCCGTTGATTTGTAATGGACTGAAACTGGTCAGTCTCTGTTGCCATATGTGCATTCTGAGCAGATTGCCTCAGTATAGCGACAGTACACAAGTTATATTTAAGTTGGATTGTGACTGGCAAGTGCAATCCAGGATGCGCGTTTCGTTCTATTTTGGACTCATCGGCTGAATGTACCTCCATCCCAATGTTTGAATGATACAGTAGTCTAGACATAGTAGCCTAGTGATGAATGCGGTTGAGTTTGGCACGAAGCGGACTGGGTTCGAATCCCAGCGTGAACATCAACATTGGGATGCAGGTACATCCAGTTGATGAGTCCTAAATAGGACGAAACACGCGTCCTGGATTCCGCTTGTCAGTCACAATCCAACTTAAATGTATCTTTTATTGTTGTGTTATGTTCACTTATTTATTGTCACTAAGAAATATTTATTGGTTATTTTTTTTTGTAAAATGTATTTGCATTTATGATTGTACAACTTTGAAGATGAATTCGTTATGAAAAGGACTCTTAGCTGAAAGATACTACCAATTAAGTAAATAAATTAATCATCTTATCATTTTTTTTCTCTTTCATTTTTAACAATCAATAATTCGTACTTGATCGTTTTGGATAATAAAAAAGAAAAAGAAAATTAAAACAAGAAGAAATTGAAAATCATAAAAATGATTGTTTATGTATTATTGTCTAAATTTCAGTTAACCACCTTTGCATAACAATTGGTGCTTTATATGAAAGGTAGCAAATAAATTCAAGTGTGAATTAACTAAGTAAAACTTCAATCTATGTATACATAAATATGTGTATCTATTGCTACATTGATTGGTGGATTAATTTACGTAACAACAAATAACCATTCAACTTGAAATGTATCAACCAGCAACAATAATAGTAATAATAATAATGACTACTGTTATTATTATTATTTATTCATTAAAAGTAGTCAATCAAAACTTTAACCCTATACTTTGTTATTGTTCTCTTTTCCAAACAAAACAAAATTCGTTAATATCACCTAGTATAAAACAATCTTATTCTGAATAATAATCTTTAGTATTACATCTTAGTTTTATGAAGAAAAAAACTTCATCTTAACATAATACATAAGTTCTTTTTTCATATTAAAAAATCATTATCTAATTTCTGTGACATTTTGATAAGTACTGGAATTACATTTTCAGATTCATATAAATACCGTTTCTACTGTTTAGGATAAGCTTGTGTTTTTCCGTTGATTTGTAATGGACTGAAACTGGTCAGTCTCTGTTGCCATATGTGCATTCTGAGCAGATTGCCTCAGTATAGCGACAGTACACAAGTTATATTTAAGTTGGATTGTGACTGGCAAGTGCAATCCAGGATGCGCGTTTCGTTCTATTTTGGACTCATCGGCTGAATGTACCTCCATCCCAATGTTTGAATGATACAGTAGTCTAGACATAGTAGCCTAGTGATGAATGCGGTTGAGTTTGGCACGAAGCGGACTGGGTTCGAATCCCAGCGTGAACATCAACATTGGGATGCAGGTACATCCAGTTGATGAGTCCTAAATAGGACGAAACACGCGTCCTGGATTCCGCTTGTCAGTCACAATCCAACTTAAATGTATCTTTTATTGTTGTGTTATGTTCACTTATTTATTGTCACTAAGAAATATTTATTGGTTATTTTTTTTTGTAAAATGTATTTGCATTTATGATTGTACAACTTTGAAGATGAATTCGTTATGAAAAGGACTCTTAGCTGAAAGATACTACCAATTAAGTAAATAAATTAATCATCTTATCATTTTTTTTCTCTTTCATTTTTAACAATCAATAATTCGTACTTGATCGTTTTGGATAATAAAAAAGAAAAAGAAAATTAAAACAAGAAGAAATTGAAAATCATAAAAATGATTGTTTATGTATTATTGTCTAAATTTCAGTTAACCACCTTTGCATAACAATTGGTGCTTTATATGAAAGGTAGCAAATAAATTCAAGTGTGAATTAACTAAGTAAAACTTCAATCTATGTATACATAAATATGTGTATCTATTGCTACATTGATTGGTGGATTCCCCCCCCCCCCCCCCCCCCCCCCCCCCCCCCCCCCCCCCCCCCCCCCCCCCCCCCCCCCCCCCCCCCCCCCCCCCCCCCCCCCCCCCCCCCCCCCCCCCCCCCCCCCCCCCCCCCCCCCCCCCCCCCCCCCCCCCCCCCCCCCCCCCCCCCCCCCCCCCCCCCCCCCCCCCCCCCCCCCCCCCCCCCCCCCCCCCCCCCCCCCCCCCCCCCCCCCCCCCCCCCCCCCCCCCCCCCCCCCCCCCCCCCCCCCCCCCCCCCCCCCCCCCCCCCCCCCCCCCCCCCCCCCCCCCCCCCCCCCCCCCCCCCCCCCCCCCCCCCCCCCCCCCCCCCCCCCCCCCCCCCCCCCCCCCCCCCCCCCCCCCCCCCCCCCCCCCCCCCCCCCCCCCCCCCCCCCCCCCCCCCCCCCCCCCCCCCCCCCCCCCCCCCCCCCCCCCCCCCCCCCCCCCCCCCCCCCCCCCCCCCCCCCCCCCCCCCCCCCCCCCCCCCCCCCCCCCCCCCCCCCCCCCCCCCCCCCCCCCCCCCCCCCCCCCCCCCCCCCCCCCCCCCCCCCCCCCCCCCCCCCCCCCCCCCCCCCCCCCCCCCCCCCCCCCCCCCCCCCCCCCCCCCCCCCCCCCCCCCCCCCCCCCCCCCCCCCCCCCCCCCCCCCCCCCCCCCCCCCCCCCCCCCCCCCCCCCCCCCCCCCCCCCCCCCCCCCCCCCCCCCCCCCCCCCCCCCCCCCCCCCCCCCCCCCCCCCCCCCCCCCCCCCCCCCCCCCCCCCCCCCCCCCCCCCCCCCCCCCCCCCCCCCCCCCCCCCCCCCCCCCCCCCCCCCCCCCCCCCCCCCCCCCCCCCCCCCCCCCCCCCCCCCCCCCCCCCCCCCCCCCCCCCCCCCCCCCCCCCCCCCCCCCCCCCCCCCCCCCCCCCCCCCCCCCCCCCCCCCCCCCCCCCCCCCCCCCCCCCCCCCCCCCCCCCCCCCCCCCCCCCCCCCCCCCCCCCCCCCCCCCCCCCCCCCCCCCCCCCCCCCCCCCCCCCCCCCCCCCCCCCCCCCCCCCCCCCCCCCCCCCCCCCCCCCCCCCCCCCCCCCCCCCCCCCCCCCCCCCCCCCCCCCCCCCCCCCCCCCCCCCCCCCCCCCCCCCCCCCCCCCCCCCCCCCCCCCCCCCCCCCCCCCCCCCCCCCCCCCCCCCCCCCCCCCCCCCCCCCCCCCCCCCCCCCCCCCCCCCCCCCCCCCCCCCCCCCCCCCCCCCCCCCCCCCCCCCCCCCCCCCCCCCCCCCCCCCCCCCCCCCCCCCCCCCCCCCCCCCCCCCCCCCCCCCCCCCCCCCCCCCCCCCCCCCCCCCCCCCCCCCCCCCCCCCCCCCCCCCCCCCCCCCCCCCCCCCCCCCCCCCCCCCCCCCCCCCCCCCCCCCCCCCCCCCCCCCCCCCCCCCCCCCCCCCCCCCCCCCCCCCCCCCCCCCCCCCCCCCCCCCCCCCCCCCCCCCCCCCCCCCCCCCCCCCCCCCCCCCCCCCCCCCCCCCCCCCCCCATATGCAAATCAATCTAGTATTATGAATCGACAAAATGTTCTAAAATCAAATTAACTGATTGTTCATGTTGTCGGTATTGAAATAAGTATACACAATGATATAGTAATTATGTATGATAAATAAAGTAATAGGCCTTTACATTAATTGATCTGATCACTTACAAGTAAATGGTGATATTTTGATATATAGTCCTTTGTATTGATTGAAATGTAACTAGTAGTCTGTTGTACTTTTATTTTGGTTAGATGAAAACTTTTCGATTGTAAAGATTTAGACATAGATTTCAAGCTACTTATCATACGTTAACAAAGCGTATCCAGAATCTCGATAAGACTGATATTTATTGTTAGAATCGAAACTATGTAATCAACTTTTAAAAAAATGATTAACATGAAAATGTGATCAATTAATGATTAATAGCTAGAATAAAACGTAACTATAATAGACCTTACCAGTATTGTTTCTTTACTGGTATGTGATACTTACTTGCGTGTGGCTAGTTAGTAGTATGGAATTCCTAATGATGTTATGGAAAATTAATCTTATTCTTAGTTCCTTATTAGAGTTCACAGACATGTATACTGTGACGAATAAAATATATTAAGTTAATAATCTCAAGTCATAGTGATTTCATTCTTTCACTTAGTTACTGTCCATCGATAAACCCCTACTTTACCTTGAATTATGAAGTACCGGGAGTGAGATAGTTTTTACCGATGACATGAATAATCGCCGTGCTATATCATGAATTAGTGAAAGTGGGAATTCTACCGCTGGATGCTGGCTAGTCCAGTGGTGCAGACCGTTGGGCGCTCGCCGATATGTTGCCTAATTGGTGGAATCTAGGGTATGCACTTCTAAGGAGTCCCAAACCAGAACAAAAACAGCTGCCTAGTGCTCCATGGTTATCAATGGTACCCTATTAACATTAATCTGTGACGAACTGAATCAATTAAAAGCATACTTTATGCAATCACATCACAACAGTTCTTATCAGTAAAAACTAATAAAACAATCAATATAAACAGAACGGCTATAACAATATGACAAAAATGATGTCAGTAATCAGTGAAGTGGCTTAATATGTGAGATATGGTAACAACACGTTTTTAGCCGACTTAATTAGAAATATACTTCACGTATATTTAATCTCCTCAACCAAGCTCACCAAAATATGTAACTGATAATGGAGTGTTTTATTTTCTAAATCTTTGTATTCAACATAGATGAAACTACCAAATTTAGAGAATTATCTATCGAAAGGACACATGGAACGAAGTCATTTGGGATCCCAATAGATCCCGCTCAACAAGCTAAGGTGAGCTTTGGCCTGAACGTTGATTAATTGAGTATATTAACATTGTTTATATGACAAAATCAAAGCAGAATTAACGATTGTTGAAAATTGTCAGTGAGAAAAAATGTATTCATGCGAATTTATCGTCAAATATTTGATAATAAGGAACTAATAAATAGAGTGTTCCACGGTTAAAAATCTTATCTTTCTTTCAAAAGTAATGAAATTGCTTAGAAGATTGATTCTAGGCTGCGTCGAACTAAAAATAACTTATCCAACCACAAAATTGGTCTCATAAACAAAATGGTTATTGAGATAAACATAAGTGGATAAACACAGGCTTTACTTTATCACCAGATGTGTTTACAAGTTTACACACACGTATGAGGAACATACATCGGAAGAGGAGGAAGAAAATTTATTGTCCACATCGCCGAAAACATTCCCTAGAAACTTAGACTAGGAAATCAATATGTGTTCAGTAGTTCCACCAGCTATCATGTACTTAGTAGTTGACATAATGTGGACATTCAAAGTTATTAGAAAATTATCAATAGAAAAATAACTTCAGACTTGTCGCGTTTAGCCAAAGACAATACTATCAGAATGCTTAAACCAGATGTATAAATCCAGAAGGATACAACTGTAAGTCATACACTACCATACAAGTCTCATTTTTTGGCACATAGTTAGGCAACACCTTTTTTGGTTAGAACTGTAAATTCTCTATTTCCTCTAACATTTTAATTGAACTCTGCTAACTTAAATCCTATAATCAGTAGAAATTTATTGTATTATGTAAACTTTTAGCATCAATCTCTTGATTTGTCCTCTTGTGTTGTGGAAACACTTGTTTTTCTAGAATGCTCACACAATTCAAGACATATATATATATATACATATATATATATATACGTTCAATCATATGAGGGTATTTTAGAATTCCCCCCAGTATTTAGTCATTTTTCTATTAATCCCCATTTTCGAGAATCCTAAGTAAAAATTAAATTATGTACAGTGTTATTATATAACTAATGCCATTGATTTTAGTTTGCAAAACAGCTAATGAAAACCAATGAAATAAATAAATTCACATTATTCTACTATTATAATAATCGCTGCCCTTTTTCGAAATTCACTTGTGACCATTCCAACATTACGGTAAAACCGGAGGTCCTATATATTTATATCTTAACGTATAACAGTGGTTTAGAATTATAAACCTATAAAATTACTTCCTGTCTCAGGTAATTTATTTTAACTTTACCTAAGCAATTTTTTGAAACTTTATAAGTGTCTAACGGAACATTTGAAATAAACGGCGGTAGTAGAGTTCATTATATGCGACCGTTGAGGCCACTCGCATATATTTATATATTTAGCCGATCAAACTGGGTTAGATTAGTCGGCACCTGTCGTTATCAAGAACATAGTATGACTGGGAAACTTACGTAAGAATTAATGCGTACAATTTTGGAATTCTTCCATTCTTCAACAGTCTGCCTTTAGAAATATTCTTAGCATATAGTTGCCTAAATGAATTAATAAAAATTCATTATTACTGTTATAAATTCAAATTTAAAAACTATAGGTTATCCATTTCATTTAGAAATGTCACCATTCCTTTGTGAAGTTGATAGTAACTGGCTAAGAAAGGGAATAGCTTTAAGTATCCTGTCATATCGGAACAAACAGTTATCTAATTGAATTTACTGTTAAGATACTACTGTTTTAATATATTGAATTCTTAAGGAATTTTTCCGGGTAGTTAAACACCATTTCTACATATCGTCTCACTTTATGAAACTGTTAAAACTTTCCGCACTTACAAAGTTTATATACAGAGTCGTTAAATTTATTTAGTCTAAGCAATCCGAATTTTAGTAACCAAACCTATCCATCCTTAGACTTAGCAAGCTTTTCATAAGTGTAAATTTTTATTCATGCACATTCAAGTTTTTAATGACTAAAATGTACATAAATGTTGATGTTTAGTCGTTGGATCTGGTTACTTGGAAATAAATTTTTAGCTAATTCTTTGTTAACGGCTTCTAAAATGAACGCAGATTATAATTATTGCATAAGAGTATACTCAATTAGTGCTCATAAAGACGTACTAAGGTTATAATACTGATACTGATAGCAACTTAAGATTCTTACAAAAATAATTACTACGGAATTATTAATATTTTGTCACAGTATAATAGAATGTAATTTTTGTAGATGTGACAAGTTTGAAGTAGGTTGTACGACTAAAAATACATAACCATATTGTGTTACGTAAGTCGTGTCATAAAGTAAGCTTACAAAACATGGAACAACTTATTAAGTCCTACTAACTGATTTCCAGTAAATTGAGGTCTATTTCAATTTAACCAAGCTCATATATACATCAGTACAGCTGTAAAACACATTTATCTAAGCGTAGCAAATATGTTTTTGGTACTATCGGTTTGAAATTATTTTCAGGTAGTGCACTGTCAGCACAGTATGTGTCAAGAAGTAATCTGCAATGAAATACTATATGACAACTCAGTTGGTTACTTTTCTATAAAGTGTATTGTTGAGTTACTTATCAAAATTTAAGGACGAATAGAATTACTTCGGGTAGTATTTACGATATATTACATAAACGAGTGACTGTTTCTTGAAGCGAACATTTGCAAACAGTAAGAAAATATCCAGGAAAATCAATAACCTCATGCCACCTCTACGTAAATTAATACTGATTGCATGGTTAACAAAATATAGGATGCACTAGATATACTATGATCGTTAGTCATAACTTATTGCAACATGTCGGATATCTAATCGGCAATGAACATCATGTAGAGCTACTAGCATATAGTATGAAAAGTGATCATACTTACTTAAACGAAGTCAAGTACAACTTTATTGTCAACACATACTAATGAAACCAAAGAGGATATGAACAAATCATAGATCAATGTCTACATTGTGTTACAATACTTTAATCTTCATCTACTAAAAACACATCGGCATCAAATTTTATTAACAAAATAGTGAAAAGCATTAAACAAAAGTAAGTTAATCTGTTTGACTACAGACAGAAAAAAATCAAGTTTATGGATACAATTTTATTCTTCGACCAAGCAGGTAATATTTCACGCAGTTATTAACCAAGATTAAATGCTGTGCCAAAATGTAATGATTAGTTGGGAACTGTATAAAACTGAAATAATTATTTACAGTTTACTTGTCCGTGCTATAATAAAACAAATAATACTGACCCCATGCAGTATGTTGTAAATAAATATATTATCAGTCAGAGTATATGTTAGAGAATAAACAAACTGTCTTGTAATAAATGTTTTAAGCGTGAACCAATACATTGAGAACTTTACGTACGGATCGCCTAGTCAGACGACACATCAGGAGGACACAAATCATCAATTACACAAAGTTCACTTTACCTAGAAGAATTTTCAAAAAACAACTGCACAGAAGAAATGTACAAAAATATATTGCGATATAGTGATCTTTGGGAATCAAGAGATACTTGATCCTGAGATGATTTGAGTAGCGTCCGCGACCAACAAGCATCAAAGTGGTCCCATAGAAAATTAGATTTTTGTTTATTAGAAATGCTGTTAATTTTACTGACATTCCCACGATCGACATCATGATGCAACTCAATATCCTGGATGCCATCAATCCATCTGTTTACATTGTCGATATACCATATGCCTGGCCTTACACTTTTGTTAAGCGACGGAAAAGATTCACGCTTTGGAAAAACTTCAAATGTTGAGCCGACTCCTCGAGGTACACACTGATTTATCACAGTAACCAAGCCATCGTTGTCTCTTAATGGGTCCACATTACTGCTTACTGTCTGTATTTTCTGTATTATGTTCTTTGTATGATCATCTAAACAGCTCTCATTGGTCTTGTCCAAAAGAATTGCAGAAAATGGCCACAATATGGGCGACATCTCAGAAGGTATGTGCAGAGTAGACGATATAGTTGCACTGGAAAATAAACAAAGGTAAAACGTACGGTTGTGAATAAAATTTGGGGCATTTTTCAGGGAACCCTTTGCATTTAAAGGCTTATTGAGAACTTCCTCAAGCTTGGAAATACCGTCGAATGTCTGATCATAGATTATATTATCACCCGAATTGAATATTCCACTCTTCAAACTAGAATTCAGTTTATTGACAACTTCATCGTCAGAAAGATGCTGAGAAACGTCATTATTATTATCATTATTCTTATCAAAGATCCATTGATCTGCAGGCCAGTTTAGGGCTTGACGACGTTGTTCAGAGTTCAGTTTTAGTTTTGACATGGCTGCCCATGTGACAGAGCGACTCAGCATTTTTGCTGCTTTTTGAATTTTTATATGAATACAAAATGAACATCCTAGATTATTGCACTCTTTGCATACAAATTTTCTGCTAATTAAATGTAAAATTTCTTTATTAATTACATCTGACACGGCACATTCGTTAAGTGCACCGTTAATCGAAGTTATCGATAAAATCCACTTCGAACTTGTTTCCTTATTCCAGAAATCATCTTCGAGAAGTCGTTGAAGTACTCTAGCTGTATTTATGGCGGTAGAATGACACACAAGGTGGATAGGGTTCGAAGTTCCCCATTCTGAATGCAATGGGGGTACATTACTGTAATCTTTCCCCCAGCGAGAGTGTTTAAATCTCTGAGAATGCTCTATTCCATAATCCACTAATGTTCCAGTAATTTCAGCAAATATTTCACACGCTCTATCGTGATGTGAGGCTATAGGACTTGGCTTAACGGTTAAAACGCAGAGATTGGCAGGTAAAATGGAGTTGTCAAATGCACTTTCCCAGTATCCATCTGTCAATCCCCAACCTGGTAATCCAGGTACAAATATAACTATACCTTTGGCCATGAGTGATCAATAAGAGTGTTGTTACTTAAACAGCAATGCAGGTCTTATTTGCACTGGATACTTGTTATATTGTTGTTAAAAAAGGGCACTGATAATAATGTACTAGATTCCGAATATGCTCTGTAATTGAAAGTTCTGTGCAAGTATTTTTTTCGCATCGGAAAATGAATACTTCACAGTACTTTCAGGTTACGATTATGATAAAGAAACTGAGGAACAGTAATAGACAAACATATTTGAATTCGTTCACCATTAACGGAAATATTAAAACTCAACTTCAATGCTCAGTTTCAAACCTAAGTCTTCAGGGATAGAGTTGGAAGGTCGATTGCCTTCGTCAAACCTTGATTATTGCAACACCAGAACATCCAACCTTGCTCTGAACGTATCTACAAAAGGTGGGCGTACGGAGAATTTATTTCAGTAATTGAAGACGACTTATGAGAAATGACGATCCGATGTCGGTTCTGGACTTCTTTTCAATGTCTTCCCAAGTGGCCAGTCCTAAATTGAACAAAAAAGTTAAACGTGTTACTACCAAAATCATTATGTTTGGTAAGTATTGTTAGATCACATCGTAACCTACGGTAGGCGGAGAGCCTGGGAGGAAAGGAAAGCCTGATCTCCAAGGTCAAGGTGGGTTAGGTTAATGGGTTATTGGATGGTGCGACTTCGGCTTAAGTCTAATTAAGCTAGGCGACTACACCATTACAGTCAAATAGAGTAGATTTGGACTATTAGTCGACGTCAATCCAGCACTACGCACATTTTTCAATTTCAGTCACGCCACACAGGATTTGTTCTAGCATATTTGCTTCGTACATGAGGTATTGACTCGCTGGCTGAAGTCTGTCTTGCAAATGGGATCTCACATGTATAAAGCATTACATTTGGAACATTTATTTATTCAAATTCAGAGGCGTTATTCAACTAGTCCATAGGATCAGTGATCCTTTCTCACCGACTTCATTGCATTTACCTGTTACTCTAGGATTACTAACAACTCTTATTCTTAAATCCCTATAATCCGTAAACTTAGGTGATGGTATTCCATTCGTTGTGTAAAAGTGAAGGCCGTCTCAATCAAAAACCTTAATTACAACAGTTTGACTAGTGTTGATTTCTAATGACCACCGTTTGTCCATTAAACTTTAGCGTCTAGATCTATCTGTAATATTGCTCTGCAAATATCTCCCAGGAAATAACAGAATCAACGCAACCGTGAGTAGGTCGCCAATGTATAATAAGAAAAAAGATTCTAAAACTCTCCCTTGTGGAATCCGGTTTTTACTGACCGTCCTGGTGATATTGCGCCATTCAGTCTCATCCATTGAGTTTTATCATCATGTTGGTACCCAATCAAAACCCCTAACTTTACAATCAATACCGAAACTTTCTAGTTTTACCAGAAGTCCTGCATTACAGGTTTTATGGGAGGCTTTACCTGTATCTATAAAAATAACACCCAATTGAGCAGTGCTGTCTTTCACAGTAGCCCATTCGCCGCAATCAAATAAGTAGTTGGTCACATCTCTTGGGGGAAAACAGGCGAAATTATTTAACGCTTTGTTGTTGTTAACGCTATGCCAACTTTTAGTCTTTGTAAGCAATGATAGTAAGATGGCTGATGCGTACAGGGTTAGTGTGAATACACTAAATCCCGAAGAAGGAATACTGTGCCGATTGATAATCGAACGTTGAATGGATGATTATAACTCACCAAAGTCGACGCCATTCCTCAATACGATCAATAAACGAGGTGGATATGGTGCGTTGCGCTTCGTGGTTATTAGCTTTTGTAATATTCAATTTGTTCCTCAAGAATGTTTCTAATATAACATGCATTGATAAAGTAGAAAGCCTGGCCGCCATGGTTAGCGTGCACCAGACCGCGGGATCAAGGAATAATGTAACTTTAAGGTGAGTTCAATTAAACTGATCAGATAAGTTACAATAAGGTGTTACTGTCCATTAAAGAAAATTACCGGTACTTGAATAATGCAAAGATATACTTTTGTTGCTTGATTGACCAAGTGAATGTAAATACTTATAAGTATTGATCATAAAACTTGACGGATTGTTTTTAATAATTGGCTATGACGTGTTTGCAACTCTTCCTATTATTAGCATCTCAAATATAACTTAACTAGTAAACACCTTTGTGTTAAACCGGAAACCTGGCCACCAAAGTTAGAATGGGTTAGGCTAATGAAGTCATCAGGCCATGTAACTCACTGCGCTACCTATCATGCGTTAAAAATTAGATCAATGGTTAAACCTATGGTAAAACTGATTAATCCTTTTCCTATAATATTACGCTTCAAGGAAACACAACATAGTTGCTGCAGTTTTACATTTCTAGTTTACTTGCATTAGTTACTTCGTATTTTGTCCGAATTCTCACTGGTAACAAGTTATTTTCTAGGTCTTCAAATCCACAGAGCCTTATAAACACGAAATTCATTAAGACTAGTCTCACTAGTTCAATTGGTGATTTACATTTCTTATCTGAATGATATACTGACACGCACTGTTTAGTAAGTGTGCAACTTTGTAATCAAAATAAAGTGGGATTGTAGGCCAAGTAGCTAACGTATTGTTATTATTATATTCTAAAGTTTTCTTTCCTTCAAGAAGCGTTGATTAAATCGTGCGACAGATCCATGCTGCACCTCAACTTAGGTCATACCATGAATCTGTAGCTGCAACGTTTATATAATATGTTTTCATTGAGCAAAGGTGTTGTATATGACTCTACTTCGATGTACCCTATTGTAACACCACGGGGAGATTTATGCCCATTAACTCAATTAATGTGTCAGTTCCCAAGTTCGCTACACCCCAGTTATCAGCAGTAAGATATAAAACACAACACCATTCTCCACACTAACACAAAAGATCCGCTAGCATTTGCGCACCTCAGACGTAGAAATTCCTAACGTTCATTTCTGGCAAAATAGAAATTTTACTAGCTGTTAAAACGAAGTGACATCATTCATCCAGCAGTGTTGGTCATCAGTGTTACATCTGGTGCCAGAGAAAAACACTCCTGACCTGCATCCGTGCGGCAACTACCAAGTTTTGGACAAATTAACAATTGTCAGCAGGGTAAAGGGTTGTTAAGCCTATCCCTAGCCCTCCTTTCTTAATCTGCGCTTGGGACTAATAGTGACCATAGAAGGGCATCAGGAGGGATTAAATCTGCACAATACTTACAAATATTGACAGCCTCCTAGACAGAATCGAAATTTTCAGTAGAATATTCTCGAGATCTGTTGCACATAGCGGTTAGCAACGAGTAGAACGGCTGCTACAACGAGCTCAACTAAATAGAGACAAACAGCACAAGTGACTGATGACAAAAATGTGCGACTAACAATGATTGACGGATTGTGTAAAAACGCAAACAGTCGCGCGTACCAATGATTTACGTGAGTGGGAGAAAGTTTTTAAGCGGACTGTTTATAACTACAAGAGATCACTCAAATAATGGATGTGCTTTAAACTGATAATGTATAGCACTGCGAGCTTTCTGAAGTATTGTTTCACTTATAATTCTACTATCTAACTAGCTTGGCATAAACATAACGGTAATCGTGAATTAACTGCCTATGCTAGCTTCTGTGTTATCCCTCATTATAAGGTTGACTCATTATGAAATGTATCAGTAACGAGTTATAATTACAGTATAAACTGTTGTCTTACTGTTTGCCAACCTTTTACAAAACTCAATATCATGGTAAAGACAATTAAGAGCATGCTCTTGCTTGATGTAAGCTGCAGTTTTATGCTATATGAAGAACAAACTTCATTGTTGTCGTCATCAGCAAACCAACGACTATTCTGTGTAGAAACTAAACAGCGTGCTAGTTATGTGATAATATTCATAGGAACACCTGAATTTTATGACGCTTCTGATATGTGGAATCAAATTATTTATTATAACATAACTTTTATTGCGGAGAGTATTTATAGTTCAGGATAAATTTCAATATGGAAATGTATGACAGGCACAGGCAGAATCCAAATTAAGTCAGTTTGGATTAAAGAATAACTATCGAGGTTGGTTTAAATACACGTACTGTTGCCCAGTAAAAATTCAGAACAAATGGTTGGGTGAGAAACGGTTCTATGCAAAATTATTTATACAAAGTACATTATTACCTAAACAAATGTCACCACCAGTTATTCAACCGAAATTTACCCCAGATGGGAATAATCAGTTCAGTTTTAAGAAATAAACGAGGTTATTCTATCCTTTCAGGATAGATCAAGTACTGCTTGTCCGGAAGGTAAGGTCTAAATTTGTTACAAAAAATATTTTAAGCTATGGAAGTGTGCGTCAATCCACAGTTAGAAAATGCATAAAACCAATCAATTCAAGCAATACAATCAAGAAGAGGAATGAACCAATATTGTAGCCACCAAAGCCAAAAGTCCAGTAAGACAAAATGTATGGAATCCACGAGAATAATAGAAATTTGGTATAAACTCAAGAGGAAAACAAATATTACAATGAAAATGAATAGCGAGTAACACAAAAGGTCATTAGAATGCATAGCCAAGTGGAATAAGAGGAATAAATGTACTTGTAAACGCAAAACAACGAAATACAATCGGGAAAAATGTTACTTGGAGGGATTTTCACACAAGATCATCAAAAAAGATCATACAGTACATTTTCCGTATTTTGATACAATGCGAAAACTGTTTGTTTTATACTTCGTTCAAACCATTATTTGGAAAAAACTAAATGTGTTGGCAAGTCTATGTCAGTTTGACATTGGAATAAAAATCCACTTGTTACATAGAGTGTGTGACTATGATAGGTGCTAAATTATCTGTTTCCTTTATTGAAAAGCTCACTTTAGTGGCAAAATTTGTATGTTCCGCTGAAGTGTATTCCCCAAAGATTATGCATTCAACTATAATTGTTTACCGGGCTTTTAGTTCTACATCAGTTGTTATAATCTCTCAACTTCCAAATTGTTCGTTGCGAGCAGTGCTGGGTAATGTAACTGAAGGTATACCACTGATCTGTGATATGACCTATCAAACCTAATACATTTTAAGTTGGATGACACTCAGCTGAGATACTCTGTGGTTTACATGAAATTCATCAGGTAAAACTTTACATGACAATAAGCTGAGAGGTCTAAACAAGCAAAATGACCCAGTATGAATAAATGGCTTCATATAAAGGCAAATATCATCTAAGATAGGTTAATGATTAAATGAGGACAATACATGAAGCCTTCTGAAAGTCACTGAAAATTCAAAGTATATATTATACTAAGGAACACCATGATGAGGAGCTTACTAGAACGCGCTTACTAGTACCATAAACTTATAATAGCACCGAAAATTATATCTCTTGACTCCAATCCATATGGTATATGCATAAAATATTATTTATTAGAGACGATATACATGGAAATTTACAGCCTTCCTGCTCCTAGTTACCTATAAATTTCTCATGATACCTTATTAGTTCACAGCTTTTCAGACAGACCTATAGTCACTGTTACGGCAAACCAAACGTTCAGACGTCGGATGCTAAAGATACAACTGGACAGGTTTCCAAAATGGTCTTGTTAAAGCAAAATCAAAAATGCGATCCAAATAATGTATTTATTGACCAGTCGAGCAAATATTGTTCTGGACAGCAAATTCTAGATGCATCATTACAAACCTTCAATATTATAGGCACCCAGTCTAGAACAAATAATAAAACAGTCAAAGCAATGGTGGGGAAATGGCGAAAGCGAAGATAAACAAACCAAACACGAAATTGGACAAAACGAATAGGTTAATTGGGTTGGGGAGAGTTTGAAAAGATCGACTTGCAAATTATGTAATTCTTAAATTTACCGCAACGGTCACTAATGTTTGTTTTATTACGTTGTTAAGCAATTTCAGGGCAGGTTAAAAATCGATAAAATGCAGCCTGTCACTAACATGAATATCAGTAACAAGTTTCCCATTATACAATAAGTAGAGGATTAATATACATTATCCATAAACGATTTATTAAATTCGCCGTAATCAATGACGGAAACTAAAGTACTCCAGTCTTAAGTTAGTCAACAAGTAATGTGTATTACTTACAAAGTATCCAAGATATAATGTCGAACGACTTGAACACGATTTGCAATACGTTTAGATCTCAATTGCGGACAAAACTCAGGTACTTCAGTGTGTGTTTCAATAAAGGCTAACAGATGGCTAAAATATCATAATAAACGTAATATATATGTAAAAATAGATATATAGTAGCCATTGCTAAAACAATAACTTACAGTTAATTACAAACTCAGAGTGGGCGTCTGATTGTGTTAGAGACAGAACTAATGATCGGATTTGACTTCTAGAATGTCGTATTTGGCTTAGCACGTTAGTTATGCAAATTTGAGTCACACCATTATATACGCAGGTATTAAATATCAACCACCAGTTATCAACTCTTCCACTGACATTTATCTATAATTTTCTTAGTTGCGGGCCAAAAGACGACGGCATGGTAAAACGCGATTCTAATAATAATCTGAGCTTTCGTTGAATGGAATAGTTGAAGACGTCGTGTAATTAATTATCAGACAAACAGATACTAGGAATCAGTCTATGTCGCAAATTAAATACATTTTATGGGATCTATCATTTGGGTAGTAAATTTTGTGCTAACGTCGTGACACTGATGATTAGCAGAGACTGTGAAAGCTAGAACTCGTTTGTAGCCAGTTATCACAAAGTTAATGCCACAAGCCAATGATTTATATCAGTGGTCGTGTTGCCTACTGCTACGAGTGATAGTCTAGTATCTAATCATGTTCTTGATAAAGACGTATGTTGGGTGTTCACGTTTCACAGATGGCCTATAAATGTATTATTTGGGTAACATATCCAACAATATTTGTGTGTATTTTTGGGGACCGGGCCTCCAACAGATGAGCCTAACGCTAAGTCTGAGGTTCCTGTTTCGCAAATTACCAAAACGACGACTTTCTATAGACTATATAAGAGGCTTATTAGTTTTGGCTACACGATGAACTAGTTGACTTGCTCTGATCGTTTGTTCAGTTTAATTAGGTGGAGTAGTGCGACTACTTAAATTCCTTAATCTCAGGTGTTAATTACTCCATCCTGCAACTTCCTTCGCCTTGCCCATCCTGACCATTGAGGCCAGATTCCTTGTTTAATACAAAGCTGGTCAGTGGTCAAGTCACATTTATGATAGTAACGCACCTGGCGTTTGGGCTAGTCGCACGATACAGACTAGTTGTTTTTCCATTACCAGCACCGCCCTTTAATCGCTATCTGTAAACAACGTAACTTTCGCTGCACATTCAAGATAGACGACAAAAGGTGTAATAGAGTTAAGTATTCTATAGATCTCATACATAATATGTCAAGCAGACAAAGCTAAAACAAAAAAATCACTAAGAATCTTCATTAAGATCAATATCAGTAGAAATAGCGATAAGTAAACTGTTTGTTCATCGGTTGGAGTACAAACATGACTGGCGACAATGCAAATAACCTACTCCTGAGAACACTAGTATGTACTAGTTTTACATGCATGATCGGTATGGTATGATAAGTGAAACATGTAGAGGGATAAACGCGTTTAGTAAACAATCAATATGGAGCACTGCAAGTACAGGTTAAACGAAATCCCTATATCAAGTGAAGAGTTCTATACAATAATAGAGGCCATTCATGGATGGTCAGGCACAGGCAGATCTAGACTAGGATCAGCGATAAAGCTCGATAAAGATATTATGGTGAGAGGTTATATCACTGTTGAAAATATAGCTATACAGGTTCGGTGATCATATTATATACTTGTATTGCATATCTAAACTGAAGAAAAAACACTCGACTATCGTGATGCCAATCATCAGTAAAATATTCACATTGCTAGAATCACTTAATCTCAAGCTCTCCAATTTAAATGTACAAGAATTTAAAAAGGAATGGAACAGCTTCTACGGAATATATGGGTAAATATAACAGTAAGAAGATTGATTACCCGGAGTGCACGAGCAAGGCTGTAAGTTGTGAAGCATGAGTTGAAAAGGTCACCACATGAGGGCGATCTGTTTAACAACGACGAACTGTGTATTGGATTTAGAAGTCTTCAAGTTCACAGGTAGTCTAGTCCGCGTTTAAGAATTTAATCGTAAAAAGGATTGTATTGTGTGTGGTAACACAGGCACCGACTGTTTTGGTAAACATTTGGTTGCCTAGATTACGTGTGGGATGTGTCGGTTAAATTAGGTTTTAACAAAGCTAGAGAATGCCAACTCGTAAAAGTAATTTGCGAAAGAAAATGAGACTAAGTTTAAAAAGCCTAACCGAAGGTAGTGGAAGCTTATGTAAGTATCCTGAATGTCCAGCGGTTTTTAACAAAAAAGAAATTTAAGACATATGAAGGAACCAATGCATAAGCGGCTGAGTATAAACGGGCAGTATTCTAGCATGAGTTGCATACAGATTTTACGCAATATTATGCTGGCTTTTTCTGTGTGAAAGTTTTACCGAGTATGACCCAAAAGTCCCCTCAACCTATTCATCAGAATTGCCACATGTTTGAAGAAAGTGAGATTATCATGATGCATCAAGCCCAGGCCGGTATCATGTAACCTCATTAAAGTTGCCTATATGAGGGCTAATTATATGTTAGTATATGGTTGATCAACGTATATCCAACCAAAGTTGTCAAGGTTAAAATGTAGCTTTTATGTGATGTACTAATTAGCTGCAAGCACTTTAAAATAAGTATTGAAAAGGAGAAAGCCCCTTGACAAGAAAAAAGAATGCGATGTTAAGGTTGTAAGTAAATAGACAGCTTGCCGTTAAACATCAATTACGAATATTGTTAATATATAAAGCAAACGAGAGTAGACTAAAAACGCTATCTTTAGTAACCCCGAGGCTGTAAGTTTTGATAAGAAAATAGAGAGCCCAACATAAAAACTTGCGTATAGTCACTACGGAAGGACCTAATCCAATCTAATATCGGACAGTCAATATTAAATGTGTTTTATGCTTCATTAGTAATGAGTTATCTAGAAAGTCAGAGGCTTTAGAGATATCTACATATTAGAAATATCTGTGCGCTCTTTCTAGTAAATCATTGGAGAACTACCGCATTTTCAGACGCCCAAATGATGTTAGTAATCTCTGGTTAAAACCGAAGAGCCAGTGGTCGTCCATCTCAAGCTTATGAAGCTGATGAGCTGTAGACGTTGATCCATTTTTGACTATTAGCCAAAATCCAATCTAATTGATTGCGACGACACAACTCCAGAGCAAAAGTATCATCATTACATCCTGAATCACTGACCAGATTCTCATTAACCATGGTGGTATGGCTTTCCAGATCTTGAAGTCTTGTAAACAGGGTGAATATTTTGGAAGATAATAAGATAAGTACACAGATGGTTTTTAATACCACTGCTCTGTACTGAATTGTGGATACAAAAAAATGTTACTTATACAGTTGTGATGATTCATTCAGAAACTAAAGACCGATCCTCCAAAGCTGAAACAGTTACAGTATAACATTTTTAGGGTTAGGTGTCGTTTCAATAAAATCTATGATGAGATTATATTATCGTATAACAAAAATTTTAGTCTATAATCACTGTGTTGCACTCTGGTTTCAATCCCACTTTCGGGGGAACAAGATGTGTTTTGCTTTCTTTCCTAAGAGTGGGACACTCGAATGAAACATAATAAAAACATCACTTATAGAGCAAATTAGGCATTTTAAAATTGATATAGTCGGAAACAAAAAGAGTATCATAATTCCTGCAATATGATGAGCATTATTATGCCCACTATATGTTTACAAGAGATGAAAAAAGTGATTTCATTTCGTAAATGAACGCTAATACCTTCTCAAAGTAGATTGATAATTGAAGTCAATGTACTAAGAGTTAGTCATATGAGGGTTTTGTGTTGATATTTCTCTAACTCTAAGCCAAGAGAAGGATGTAGTATGAGGAAAGACAACTCATTTTTCCTGCTTAAAAACAGATGTTTATTCTCACACTTTGTTTGCATCACGACAAATCCCCACCTAAAGATGCTTCAACCAATCGGGATCCAGTCTTTGTGATCAATTTTGTTTCTCGGTTGATTTTCGAAGGTCGTGTACTTATTTTTCGTAAGTGCAGTAGATTGGTTATATATTCGTGACCATAGTTTTGTGTTAACATTGAAACTTGAGTGCGCATTTAAATATACTTTTTTTTGAGTCTACTTTGTATGCGCGTTAAATTACTTATCTGTTGAGTTGGTCAAACCTAAAAGTATCAGTAGGCACTTGGTGAATCCTTGAATTACTTTTCACCCTGACATTTTTCTGCATGAACTGAGACTACATAAGTTCATGAGCTCATAATATGAGATTTGTGCGTATGATTTTGCGTTATAATACATAGACTTATACAAAACACTAACTTTCATTACAATATTCTCCACGAAAAACTCCTGGTATTGAAAAATGAGTCTTGCTTTATCATTGTAGACATTTAGGTATCTTTCTAGTGTTCAAAAAGGAAACATCCTTATTTTGTGTATCCCTACTATCAAATTAAAGAATTATCATTATGCGAAACGACACTTCGCATATGTCTTCAGCTGTACCTTTCTAATCATTGGGTCATTTAGAACTCTAAATCGCTTAAAGTTATAATGCAACTCTTATTTATTCCTATATATAGTTGTTGGTTTTGACACAGTGCTTTTCGTTTTGCGAAACATATTTTTGGAATTTGAAATCTCCAAAGAGCAGCAGGCTATTTTGAATTCTAAACTGGAAAATGCAGGAAAATGGTCTTAAGAGTAAGTGACGGTTGATTTCGCAATTTACTCGGTGTTATAACAGTTTGTTTGTACTATTGAGTACAGTTATCTGCTTAAATGAACTGAAATACCTCTAAGTGGGGTCATTGATTAATTGCATCAAGGGATACTCAAAATAAGTCGGCCTCATCGTACCTACTATTCCAGTCAAATTGAGTTTATACTTGAGCACCAATTTATTAAAGCTAGTTACAACCACAATAAAGATGAACATCTTACCACAGAACTGCTTAAATTCTGAAGCACAAATCATATATGAACCTTGATTTTATTCATAATTCTGCAACTGTTGTGCTTTACTTAGCTCACTAATTTTTTTCCACTGCCAGGTTCAAGTCTGCGTCATGGACACAAACTCTCCTTCGTCGGAGGTTAAGACAACCGGCTTGGTCGTCTCTAAAACCAGCTTAACAAATGGAAACCAACTGGCTACTAAAGCTGATTTCGTAGATACGGTCGTTCCTGTATGCTCCATGAAGACTGAAAATCAAGGTAAGACTGTTACTGAAATCCCACACCTGTTTATTATCTTAAAATCTTCAAATAGACTTCAGGGCGTTTACTGAAGAAATGTTGCATGCGATTTCTATCTAGTGATACTCCTCTGGTTCACAAAAATATGGTATCCCAATACTATAGCCTGTATTAAATAAAAACAATTGACTGTCTCAGTACCTTCTGACAAATAAACAAAAATTACACTAGTCACTAATGTGTTATTAAAATTTGATAACACTTATCACTTGCTCACATGGAAGAACACAATTATAGACGTTTTACTTTAATGTCCATGCTTTTAAATCTAGTACATGCTGTTTTCACTTCACAATAGTTTTGTAAATAGTTAACTACTGTCAACCAGATTTAAGTTAGGGGTAAAAGATGAACTTCATGCAAATATAAATTACCTTGCAGGGAATTTTAAAAAATGCCTAATGTTTTTTGAAAGGAACATTAAAGGTTTAGCATTTGTATCTATTTTGTAGAATTGTATATGAGTGTGGCTCAAGAAATTTATATGACTGTCGTGAGGCTTTATTTTTCCTGGGTCGAATTAAAGTTTGCTTCAGATTTGAGAATGTCCAGAGGCTTGTTTATGGACACCTGAAATATTTTCCATAAAAACAGTATCTTAGCCAAGTGTAAGGGTATTCAGTATTTGATGGGAATCAAACACCAAGATAGTTGTTAAAAAGCTTTTGTCATTTAGAATCATGACCACTTTTTGATTGTTCTTTACACTTGCTTAATTAATTAGTAAAACAGCCTTATTAAACACGTAAAGGGTTTGGTTTTTAATAGACCCACTCTAGTAGATAGCTGAATTATAAATCTGTTGTCGTTCTATGTAGCGTCATTAGTACAAAATCTTCTTAAACCAAAAATAATTTCACTTGTTAAGAAAGAGAGCTGTACGATCGAATTGTCTTTATTGGAAAACTCAAAGATTAAACAGTCATCTATTTGAGATATACGCCATTTTATTACGCAGACTTTTTAACTGTATTTTTGTCTTACAAACCTAATGTATCATCGTTATTCTATTCACATTACGTAAATAAGGAGTACTGAATAAATTAAAAATTTTACAATAAGTGTTGGTAATTAGGTCAAAAGAAAAGTGATATACTTTAAAAAAGGGGTATGGTTTTCAATATTATTTGTAAGCCAATCCGGTCTGCAATGAATATTTCACGCGTTTACCTAATCTAACGTGACAGTGACGTTAGAAAAAGGTGTGAGTGCGTTTTCATCAGCTAATCTCCATTAGTTGTAAAGCTTATTTACGCGTAGATAAATGAAATAAATCTACTGTAATACCTATGCATTTAGAAGTGCATGGTCAATTTTCTGGTCAAAGGTGACTATTATTGTTAGGACAAGCATACTATTTGATAGACTTGAGATTAAATGTGTGACTACACAGCATTAAGAATTTACTTGCTGAAAGGGATCTCTTTAATGAATTGACTAATTTACGATTTATAAGATGAAATCAAATCGAATGGAAATATTCGTCCTAAGTATTATATTTGTTAAACACTTGTTAACTAGCTTGAATTGTTCTTTACGTCATTCCCATTGTCATGTAAAACGAAGTAAATATTACATTAAAATGTAACTGCACGTAGGTAGATCATTGTAGAAAGTATTCTTGAAATCCAAATTTTAAACACAAAACATTAAAAGCTTTAGAATCGTGACTCTTTAAATTTCATAAAAGACAAAAATTAAACTTAACAAGTTGCCTTAAAAATTACTAAATCATGTTTGTTGATTTGTAACGTAATTTGATCAGTTTCCCAACTCTCACTTAATAACTGCACAGTTATTTAATTCGATTTGTGATAAAAAGAACAAAAAATTGCATTAAAGCAATCGTAGACTTAAAAAATGGCCAACCATTTTGTCCTCCTAATAGTGCTATCTTATATAGCCATTAATAATTGCAAACTCTTATTTCATGATAGGATCGCTACAGGTTCAACATCATTAACCTTTTGGTTCTTTTTATGAAGCCGTCGATTATCACTGGTTGCATTATATTATACGGTTATTTAATTTTGCTCGAACATTACATGCCATTGAAACCTAAATTTTACTTAAAATAACTTAGCTGGCCAAGAGTTGTGCATTTTAATATGAACACTTGTACGTTTATTTCTGTCAGTAGTTTTGTGACCGTTTACAAGACTTTGATTTTTATTACTGCAGTCTGTTAGATGGTATTGATTTATAAGACTGAGCTGAGTACGCTATGCGAGTTCGTGTATCTCACTCCTATTCAGTTAATCAGATCTTATGGCTTTACAATCCCTATAACAACATTTCTTTATTGAATGCAAAAGGTAAAAATACATAGCGTTCAACCTAAAGAATGACCAGTAGAACTTGGCAGTATAGTTCAAGTTACCTTACTTTTACTTGAGCATACTAGTATGAAAATCAAAAATCTAAAACTTGAGGGGTTAATTCAAAAGGAATTGATAGTAGTAAAAGTCTAGTATAGAAAGTAATTTAAAAATAACAAGTGTAGTTGACCAAATAAAATATGAAATGATATTAAAACTCGGGATATAGAGGAATGTAAAAAAAGTCATTTAAATTATCCATACCAACCTTAAAACACGTTACATTCCAACACTACTTAGTCTAACAGTCAATTACTTACTATGCTCTATATTTTTCACTTTAGCTATTTATAAACGTATATTAAGTCTTGGGTTCGGTTGACGGTGACTGTCTCCCAAAATACTCCTACCTTAACGAGTACTTATGTATCGAGGTACTGGGCGGCTGAGTATACGAATCAAATATACCAACCATTATTTAATCGTCGGTAGTCTAGTTAGTGACTAGGATGTTTGTCAAGACTTTAAGCTACAAAAACAGACTATCATAGTCCTTAGGTTTGGGGAGAAGTTGTTTATCTCTTCTTGTTTGTTAGAATCACCTCAAACTAAGCAACATAGGTCTAACTGTAATCACAAGATTATTAAATAATTATTTGTCTGACGCCTATATATCAAGAGTTATTCACTGGGCATTATGATAAATTGAAAGAATCAATCGATCCCACTAATGATTTATGGTATACGTTTTACTTCCCTAGTTAGTTTTGTCAGACAAAAATCATGTGATTATTTCTAGGCCATTCCTAACTGTTTAAAATGGTTAAATCCTAATCGTAGTATCAGTAATAGCAATCTTTGTATTGTATGTTACATAATAAAACAAAGAAATATACGTTGGTCTAGGGGTTTTATAGCCAGTGTTTTTATCACGTGATTGTCAACATGGAATTGTCCAATGAAATCATCGAAAAGCAGACAAACTTTAAATGATTAACCAATTAAATTACCCGATACAATAGATTTTTTTTTAATGAGCCATGCTGACAATAACATTCGAATTGAAAGATATTACTTCGAATAATCTGGACAACGCACCTAGACTATTCTATTTTGCGGTTATCAGTCGATCGATACACCGTTTGGACATTTGCTTTCAGACATTTTCTTTGTCAAAGTGTTTTTGACTTTCATTGTTGTCGTTTGTTTTATCTATCCTGTTTTAGTCAATTAGTTAGTGTATCAGGAAAAACTCACGTGGTTATTATACTTACATACATATATTCATTTTGCCATCATGTCTGCCTTGCGTAAATTGTGTGTACAGAGCATAGCTTCTGTAGTTAAAAAGGATATAATATGATCTCCACCACCGTTATTGTGATTTATTACAACCTATCCATCTATTTACGAAATATAAGTCTAGACCATTTAGTTCATTTTGGAATTAACCAACTTTTTGCACTTTTACCTTGTCACCGTTAGTTATCTAGGAAATTTTGTGCTTTGGCAATTTTCTTTACTGAACATTTCATGAACACTGAAAATTTGTTTATTTTCTGTTTATTTTGGTTGTAAATCCTTTTGTTTTCATTGACCTATGCTTTATAGACTCTTTGCTCTACAAAGACAATTCCTATTGTACCAATGAAAGTCCTAATTCATTTCAAAATGTTTCAAATCCATCTGCACATCATTGCAGCGATAATAATACTTCTTCATGCTTAGTTTCATCTGCGTCCGTATTAGATTTAACCCCATTTGCAAGTCAATCATTTACCCACTGGCGAAGACTAAAAACTCACACTCCAGAAATAAATGAAATGAAAACTAAGGATCCAACAACTTCGGACATTCTGGAATCTAAAAATTTTCCTCCACCTGTAGCTACTAGTAATTCTGAAATGAGTTTATTCTTTCCAGTTAATGCCAATCCTTTCAGTACTTGCAGCACAACTAGTTATAACTCCATAGAAATATCACATTCTAACATGGGGTTAAAAAATAATTGCATATATCAAAATTTCCCATCTCCAGCTTCTGCCATTATTCCATTAGCTAGTGGGTCTCTTTTACTAGATCCTGGGAAATTTTGCCAATCAAACTCTAAGTGGATTTCATCTGGTTCAAGTGGAACTTCTGTCACAGCCGCATTGGCAGGTGTAAATATTCCACAAAGATTTAAGAAAGTAAGCTTGATTTCTTATAATACATAACGCTTTTAGGTTGTAGTAAAGTTTCATTGGTTGGTAGCAGCTCACTAGTTTAAGTCAATGACTTTGACTGTGGATAACAGTCTCTCGAAATTACCTATATCTGACTGCTTAATTTTTACTTATCATATTGCTTCATAACCCACTCTCTCACTTTCGTTTGGTAGCAGCATAATAACTACCATAGATAAAAATACATCTTAGTTACAGAATCCACTTATCAACGAACAATATTCTCTAATAACGCCAGTATCCTATTAATATTTCGTTCTTATAACTGTTACTTCTTACTAATTTCGCAATGGTTTATACATAAAATTATTGCATACAGCCAGTCACTAGAGTGGTGTAAAATATGGATGATTGTTCAGCGAATCATCTGTTGTTCCCAATCAAAATCAACGTTCGCACAGGTTTCTGTTAATTAGTAACTTCTCTTTTGTATGAAATCACCAAATCGTGTCTTATGGAAACATAGATTAGGCCCAAAGTCTTCTGCCTCTGTCAAATACTTCAAGATTGTTCTACTTATTTCAGATAATTGATCTCTTTGTTTTTGGCATTGAAGCAACCATCTCTTTATCAGACAGCACATGGTCAAAACATATACCCAGAAATTTTACTTCATTTCGTGCTGTATACAAAAGCAGCCTTAGTCGAACATAGATATACAATCATTCCAGGGTTGCTCAATCTCACCAGCTTTCCTTAGTTTTACCATCAATGTTATTTTTGTAATTTCTTAGCATTCAATCGTATAATTCTTTTTTTATGTCAAAGGTTAATTGCATGATATCTTCGGGATTCATAATTACTAACAATAAATGAATTTATCATGCAGTTGGTGTACTTTCTAAATACTAACCACGTATATATCTTTATAACTACTCAGTAACTTATGGGGAACTTCCGTTTTGAATTAAATCGTCAATTATTTTCAGCTACACCAATTAAACATTTTTTGTAGGCCGATTGCTGTATGCAAAATTAATCACCTGAAATATTCTATTTACAATAAATCTTATTGGTTGTTGTGGAAATTGTTGAATGTCAATTTGATGTCACGAATCGGTCTGAGACAACTACTGATCACCAGGAAGCATTGGACAGCTGTTTCGTCCTGGTAAGGGACTCTTCAGCAGTGCGCATCACGAATTGATTCTATTAGAAATTTCAACTGTTGGGAGCCAACTCGGCAGTCTATGTTAAATCGTTCACTGTGGAGACAGAGGGTCCTGGGTTCAATCCCTGGTGGGGTCGTGAATGAGGACTGCTGGGGAGTCCCGTACTAGGGCGAAACAGCTGTCCAATGCTTCCTAGTGATCAGTAGTTGTCTAATTCAGACCAATTCGTGATATCAAATTAACATGTATCTCTTGTATTACTCTCTACAAATGAAGTTTCCGAAAGTAAGAACGTTGTTTTAGAATATCTTACTTTTGATTTAAAGACGTCAAACGGTTCTACAACTACGAAGCAACAAATGATAGTTTTCAGTATCCAATTTATATATATATATATATATATATATATATATATGCTGGTGTGACGCCCCTTGATCCTTCGCTACGTAGTTTAGCAGTAATTGATTAGTATCCAAACAAATGAAATATATTTGATTATGTTAAGTAGTAGATGTGTAAATCAAAGTGCATCAAATGATCAATTAGTGATAATTACACGCATTAATCGAATGAAAGTAGGTCTGTAATAAACCAAAATGAAACAGGTGAGAATAACAAAATCTAGTTACTAATGTTTAATGTTAGTCTTCATAACATAACGTAAATCTGGACCTTCTGCCTATTGTTTCGTGTCTTAAGGGAGATGTTGTCAAAACACCTAACGGTGTAAGGAAAAAATTCAATGGGAAACAATGGCGTCGTTTATGTAGTCGTGAAGGCTGCACCAAAGAATCGCAACGACGTGGATTTTGTTCACGTCATCTCTCTATGAAGGTATGATTTTCTTTAATCACAATTAAATACATCCTTCTTACTTATGATCTAAACTAGACTGGTTTTACAGCATATATAGACTAGTTTTAATTTAGATGCATTGACTTCGAAATTATTATTTACTCAAAATTGTTCTCCCTCTTGCTTTTACAAATTCACTAGTCTAGTTTGCTTAAACTGTTTTCAGCTTTAAATGTTGAATTATCGCATACTGATTATTTTAATCAACTGCTTGTTGTGTAGTTAAAAATGACACATATTTGCAAGCTTCATAACACTATTATTTGACCAGCTAATCAGTAACTAAAGCTTATGATAACCTCGATCAAAGAGTGGTATTGCTCGATATGATAAATGGGACTGAATAAAACTCAGGTTGCAAAGTGCTTATAAAGTTCTACTTTATTCTTCGTTCTCTATTCGGTTAATGTGAAATGTGCAGATACAAAAAGCGATTTGTACTTATCAATAAGATATAAGTATTACGGCGTAAAAAGTACTGTGATTGCAAGACCAACGCCAATTGATGCCTAGTCGGTCACTGTATGTCTGCTCAGTGGCCCACTCTATCCCAAACCAGAGATAAAAGAACACAAGCTAATGAACCAAACAGACAGAATCATATTGTATTTCAGGCATTCCTTTATATGTACATAAAATCAGACCACACTGTGAACCAATCAGGAATTTAACATTAATGCGAAACAAATGAGACAGTGGCAGTGAATAGGGGTAACTTGTACACAACCAATTAACTGTATTTCGTAATAAGAAACAATATACCAGCAGTAAATATACTGAACGAAAGGATATAGTAAGAGGAACGTAACAATGATAGAAATGAAATGTTTACATTTCCCACAACTAAAATGAATGAAATTATCTTCTAAAACACAGTTCTGAAAGTTAATTTTCTGTAGTCGTCCAACATAACAGTAGGCCTTAAACATACAGCATTACATAGGACCACCTATAAATATTGTATCAAAATATAAAAGTAATAATTGTACTCAAAAACTACGTAACGTTAAACTTTTTATATAAGTTATACATACGGAAGCAACCCTCTGTAATTCATGTGGTTTGTTAATATAGTGTTTGATTGAATTTTCATGTGACATTTTCTCCTACTTGTTACGTGGATGAGGTCAAATACTAAAATCGCAAATTAGTTATAACACTCCTCTCTTCCTTAGAGCTTAAATCAAGAGTAGTTACAAAGACTAGTAAGGAAATTGCTATTGTGGTACGTACTAGTCTTTAATCAAATATATTTTTCCGCTATCGTCAATAAAGTCCCTTGTTTAAATATAAAAATAATGTAAATAGCATGTTATAACATTATATAGCGTTACTTTCTAAATATGCACCTACGTAAATAATATCCTGCTGCAATAGATATGACATAACCAATTATGTTTGAATTTGACAAGTAATTATTTATTTGTAGATTTCAGGTAATAACAATACGATAAATATTAGGTTTATGCATTCAAATATCTATTTGTTTATTTTAATTCACAACAAGAAGCGTTATCATGCTCTTAGTTAACTAATGGTGTAGATTAGTTGATATTTTTCAACATGAAAAAAGACCTGGTTTCGTTTTCTGACACCTAAAGTTAGCCAGTAAATAGTTTGTATTTCACAGCCAAGCTATATTTATTATGGCAATCATGCATTCTTGTACAGACATACTTGTTAAAGTACGACAAGTAGTTATAATAACTGCCACTACAATGTTCTTTCAGAAATCTTTAGAATCTCTGCTTGATCATAAATTCTGTTGTTTATGGAACTTTTATGTGATTTGGTTTCGTTATTTTACTTACTATGTTGTTATAATTATTATTACAATGCAACGGTAGTAAGATCCTATTGATGTGTTAGCATCAATAAATGGCAGATTTAGTCTTTCTCGCCAAGTTATTTCATAAGTTTTGGAAAGCTACTGAAATGTAGTGTAATTTCCTGAATCTAATCTCCGTATTTCCAATACTGGAAATACAAGTCCATCTACATTGAAAATTGTTGTAGGATGTAATTATGTGATATGAATAAATAACTAAAAGGATCCTATGATTAAGAAATGTTCAAATTTATTAAGAAAATAGTTCATATCTTAGTTCCAATTACTAATTTTTATTATAAAGCAATACAGTGTTCGTTTTTTTGTATCTACATCATTCGGGTTCAAACTTTAGGGCAAAGAAATGCGTGTAATGGGCTATGCTGCCGCTGCTGCTGTTGCAGCTTTAAATTCTTCTTCAGATTCCAAATATAATACATCAGGCATGTCTAGAGAGCATGGATCAAATCGTGCTCAAATCAATTCGTTCACATCTACCGGATTATTATCCTCATCAACACCATCATTATTTATCACTCCCTCAATTTTCTCACCCTACACACTAACTCCTTTCCTACCAACGAGTAAATCATCAACTATAACACCTGAAATGAGTGCCTCTACAAGTACAACGGAAGTGATTTTAGCATCATCTTCCAAAACCATAGCACTGATGTCGACGACAACCACAACAACAAGTGCTATCTCACAACAGTCAGCATTCTCTCTTCCATTGACTTCAATTCATTTTAATGACCGTTACGATCCAAGCATTGCTTCTGCCGCTGTTGGTGCACAAGTTACTTCAGTACCCTTACCAAGTAAGCTTCATATAAACCTATTAGTAATGTCTATGTCACTGGTAATTTTTTCATAATTTTTTGCTACACACAGTTACACAATGTTTTCATAATGAATATTGCTACAAAAAATACTATTGTTAACAATGCAATAATTTGCGCTTTACTATTTCAGTAATCTGTGTGATAAAGCACGATCCGCAATACAATAATCGAGTTACATCTTCATTCTTGTATCGGCTGACTCAAAAAGTTTCTGTCTCTCACTAAAATTGGTAGCTTCGTTCTAAGTATGGTATGATAGTAAAGTGACAGATACATGTAACCAAATAAAAATGATGCTACTGCTATATTAAGTTGATGAATGTTTGTCTGAGTTATGTTCATGAATTGTAACTTATTTAGCTTAAGTAGTAAATGCAAAATAATTATATCAACTTTGTGTTATTCCACATCTTGGTAAGTTTGTCTCTGACCTGTTAACTTATGTCTAGTATCTTGTCCATATTCCTGTATTGCTGCTAAATGCAGGAGCTACGTTGTTGACTTTTTGTCTTGTCTCGCATATTTCACTATGAATAGTTGAGATTATTAGCTATCCAGTCGCTTGGATTTATTAATTTCATGAATCAAAACTTGATATTTGGTGCTCTTTGTATTTACTTATTTGTATTCGTCACAGATTGATGTTGGTTAGGTACCAGTGAATTAGTAGTTGTAGTATTTGTCAATTGCACTGAATCATGCAATTTTCGGTGTTTTATTTAATATGTCCCCATTTTAATTTCAGATCCTGCATTTACTCATATAATCTTTAATAATCCCGCTGGACAGATGCCTTCAATTCCAACCCCACTTGCTCTACTTCCTATTCTCACGGATAGTATTTCCGTGCGAGATACTTCCCTAAAAAATCAAGATGTATCAAGATTTCCTTCTGATAACTTGCCGGACGCTTGGAATAATCCAACTACAACTGAAAAGGAAATGAATAGTGATTTTGACAAAGGTCACAGTAGTGGTAATCATTATCGCAATAATGATCGCAAAAGTCCTGATCATCATGAATCAAATAGTTATAAGTGTTCAACACCTTTGTCTGATTCAAGTCAGCTCAGTATTTCTGTAGACTTTGAACCAGGTCAATCTGTTGAAACGGGTGAGTAGTTGGTTAAACATTCCTAATATTTAGAAGTTGAACAGTTCCTACTGAATTTCTCTACTGTCAAAGTTTCTAATGAACTATGTTAAATTAGTTTTCAAAGTATTTCATACATTTTTTGTAACTGAATCCCAACAGGTTATTAATTCATAAATAACGTATACATTTCTCAAAGATCAGTGTTGATTTTTGTTTACAAAAACTTCTTTCAGAGATGTTGGTTTCGTGTAAGAGTTCAGAGTGATAGCTAACTGAGATGACGTTCGTATTAATTTACTGAAAGTCAAGTGAATATTTTGAAACACTTTAATATACATAGGATTCATCTAAACTTACTACAAAATAAGTTTTTAAGTAGTGTAGACTTCATTATTGATAGGTTGGTCATTAAAGACTATAGAATAGAGTTCTAGATATGTTATCCACTGGATACTTTACATATAACAGAAGTCATTATGTTCCTGTACTATCAAAAAGATCTATTTTTCTGGATGAACTTATTGAATCATGTTGTTTCTCACTGTTTCTTAGTAATCTTTTGGAATCATAAGCTGAATCTTATTAGAATCTGTGAGAATGTTCATATTTTAGAATTCAAACCGATCACTCACTTAAAAAGCTAATAGTTTCGTAAATGGGTTTATATTTTGAAAAGTAAGAGTTTTTATTTGTGTTTGACATTCCCTACTATTAACTTTCAAAACTGGATTGTTACATCCATGTTTCCACTCAACTTTCTATACGGATACCTAAATATTTCAAACAGTATACAGACTCAACGCGCGAGTATTATGTGAAAAAGCTTGTACAGAAATTAGCAACAAAGAGTCCAAGTCTCTTTCATATGTTGAAATGATCTTGTTGTAATGCAGATATTATAAATTTATCGCATCACTTGATATACATGAAACACGACACACTAGATAAATGTATGCAGTCAATCTTCTTCCTACCAGTATATTCTGCACTTCTCAAGGCTTTTAGGAATAACAGGCCGGTATTTTTTTCGTGACATTTGATATTTTGGTTTGATGTCTATTGGGTTGAGGTTACCCACAACGTTTCCATTGTTCACTAAATGTACTGTACTCATAGCTTTTGACTGTTTCCCCGTTCATGTAGTGGATGAATGATTGCTGTTTATTATAACGTAACTTTTATTAAAGTCTGTCTGTTGATTCATTCTTTGTTCATTTAACATGTTGGGCTGCCTTACATTGACACATCAAAGCAGATAGTCTTGGATAAACCCAGACTGTCAAAATGATATAGACTAAAATTACACTAATGTACTGCAATGACCCACCAATTTAGCAGGAAAATTACTGAAGATTTTGATATGACACACTTTGTGTGCGTTGTTAACGCTACGAATAACCTCAGCCATTTATTATAACACAGTAGTCAGTCAGTTTCAACGTAGAACTTCGTACGTGTGTACATCAGTTCAAGTTGGCATGCCCCAATCGGCAGATAGAGATGAAGTTGTCGGATCAAATCCCAGAGTAGTGAAGGTAGTATCAGAGTTAGTATTAATAAAGAACATTAGAGATCGAAGATAAGATTTAAGAAAATATAATTCAGTAAACAGAAAATCATGATGAATTCAGAAGCTTAGAATTTGGAGGACGACAAAGGATGGATGCACCTGTACCGTTGCGAACGATTTTCAGCCATATCATCCAAAGTCCCTAACCATTTGTTACGAGCGTCACGCGGACCCAAACCAGGTAGTCTGCACCTATTAACATTGCTCAGCCCAATTATCAATGACTTCATGGACTGGTGCCATGTTTCGGTTTAGCTGCCCCTGGCTTTTTTCCAACTTCTTCCAGTCTAACTACTTCGGATGATGAAGATTTACCACTGCATCAATCGATCTACGATATTTACCTAGTACTTTATTCCTAACCTACGTACTGCTTAATCAGTAGTCCTAGAAAACATGGGCAATGCTTCGTAGACATCTATGACCGAATTCTAGAAGCCTACGAATATTCTCTATCCTTAATCGCCATGTTTCACATCCATAAAGTAGAACTGATCGGACTGCTGCTCAGTAAACGCGTACTTTGGTCAGCAGACGGGTGTCTCGCCTACGCAGACTGGCAAAACAAACTGAACCTTTCGTATTTGAACCGAGATTTAATCAATTTCTTCGCTTCCTATCACTAATTTCGGGTTCGATGCAAGCCAACCCTGAAGCAGCATTTTGCATCTGGATGAGGAGAGTCGCATTCCAAACATACTAACATTAAAGCTTAAATTGATTAAAATATTATATATTGTTAGTATCTTAATTCAATAGAGATATATCATCTGAATGTTCTAAGTCAGAAAGTGTAGCTCCTGGAAGAAGGTCAACTCCTGAGAAGCCAGACGACGGAAATGTTAACTCTAAAAACATGTTAATGATAACTTCTGACTTTTCAGAAATTGATCTCCTACTAGGAGATCCACTTATTGACTTAGAATATGCTGACGATATAGTCCTGTTTGGCGAAGACGTTGATAAGATGCAGAATCTTTTATCATCAATATACTCCAATCCAAGCATGTTCGTAATGCGTTTCACCCCCCCCCCCACCCTAAATGCAAACTATTGCTCCAGGACTGGTTCTCATCAACACCTGATTTAAAGATAGGAAGTGAAGTAGTTGAGCGCGTCGACCACTTCACTTATCTTGGAAGTCTGGTAAGTCCTGATGGGTTGGTCTCTGCAGATATCTCGGTACGAATTCAAAAAGCTCGTTTAGCTTTTGCCAACTGACGTCACCTATGGCGTAGACGAGATATTCGTCTCTCGACGAAAGGAAGAGTATAGCGCTCAACAGTTCGCTCTGTTTTACTGTATGGGTGTGAGACGTGGCCATTAAAGGTAGATGACGCTCGAAGGTTAATAGTTTTTGACGGTTGATATCTTCGAAACATCACTCGCGTTAGCTGGGATCACTGAGTAAGTAATAACGAGGTTAGACGATGGGCGTTAGACAAATGTGGTAAGTCAGTCGATGAGGTTGTGAATCTTCATCGACTAAGTTGGTTGGGACATGTGTTGCCTATGCCCAAGTACCGTCTGCCTCGACGCACGATGTTGGCTAATATAGGAGCAGGGTGGAAGAGAGTTAGAGGTGGCCAAACTAAAACATGGCATCAGTCCATGAAGTCACTGACTGCCGGTTTGAGTCGTGTCGGTAGCTGCAGACTACCTGGATGGGGTCCTCGCGATTACCGTAACCAGTGGCTAGAAACACTGAGTGACATGGCGCAGAATCGGTCACAATGGCGCAGATGTATCTACTCATTGTCCTCCCTCCCTTAAATCGTCAGCTCTAAATTATTCCATAACTTTCTTTCTACACTCCCTGAACCATATTCTATATGTTCACACTCCTTGTTACTATTATTATTTTATTTTTATTGAAGTAACTTCTACTAATGGTGGTGGTGTTAATCTTGCGATGCCATTGAGGTATGGCAAGTCGAACCGATGCACACATGTGCCAGGTTCTATGTTGATTGTACATACATACACATGTTAATGATAAAAGTAAATAAAAATGGGGAAAGCGGTTGGCCTTGGCGAACACTACTTAAATTATCCAGTTCTGGGGACAGTTCGCTATAAACTCTAACTCGACTAGTAGTGTTTAAGTGAAAAGTTTGTATAAGGTTAGTGTACTTCACTGACACGCCTTTCAGTGGCAAACATCGCCACACAACCTCACGATCGACAGCATCAAACGCTGCCTTGAGGTCAAAGAATACAACTATTGTTGGACGTCTAAAAGTGTTTCTGTGTTCTAGAACCTGTCGAAGTTTCAATTTTGGTCTAAACGGCCACGTCCAGATATGAAGTCACATTGTAACACAGCGCGTACATTTATTTATTATCTTACTTTAAAAGATGATAAGCGTATCTCTTCTGGTCTAACCACTATACCTCCCGCGTTTTCTATATGCTTGACTAACTTCGTTATTAAAGCATCGTAAGAAAATCATTTTGTCACGAAACAAAATAATGACAGCACTTTTTATTTTATTATAGACTATTTGGTGAACAAAATCTATAAATACGATGGTGCAACTTTAGTAGATGGTATTGTTGAAAATAAGATTTTCTTTGTTGAATTATCTTTATTTGGCTTAATTTTGCCTCTGTTAGTTTTATTCAGTAAATTATTATCTTATTTTGCAGTATTTTAAAGCATAACCGTTTAAATTAATGAAGGTTGTTACCATTTTATGCATTTTAACAGCCAGATATATGACAAACTTTAGCACCAATTTATACAAGATACAAATTATACTACTTTCACAAATTCAATTTAATTCAGTTATTTTCGATATCACGAATTGATCTGAATCAGACAACCATTGATCACCTGGAAGTACTGGACAGCTATTTCGTCCTAGTATGGGACTCCTTATCCACAACCCATCAGGGATCGAACTCATACTAGGACAAAACAGCTATCTAGTGCATTCAGGTGATCAATGGTTGCCTGATTCAGATCAATTCGTTATATCAAAAATTGACAGTTAATTATCTCCACAAATCCCCTCAATTGTAATTAATTCAATTAGTTAGCTAAACTTTATTTTAAGAGCATTGAACATTTATTAACTTCATACTAAAGCAATTAAAAAATCTAGGTTTGTTTAAATCTCTAGAAATAATTTATGAATTTCTGTTTCAAGTTGAAGTGACATAGAAATCATCGTCCTTTGTTTACTTGTAAACGGTTTTAGTCCATCTAACACTCCATAAAAAATTTCATATTATTCTAGGCTCTGTCAAAAATATTGCAAGTTTTTCGTAATGAACATACAATCAATAGTGATTGATCTCAGACGCCAGTTTAGAAGTTCTAGTGATATATGATAATTGATGTTCAACTATATCGGGAATGAGTATGGTTACACAATGTCTCCAAATGACTGAATTTAAGGTTGTAAATTGTCGATTGCTGGGTTGGTGGTTTAAGAATTAAGTGCATACCACATGAAAATCTTAGTCCCTATCGCCGGTAGCGATGCAGTTACAAATTTCTGAGAAGCCTATTACTAGGACGAAACAGCTGTTCAGTTCGTCTAGGCTTCCAGTGGTTGCCTAATTAAGATCATCAATGTAAGATTCAAATTCAACAATCTCCACAACATCCGATCATATTCCAACAGTTACTTTCTTTTTACCTGTCCAAATGGTTATAAAATACAAATTAACCTTGTTTCTGGTTGGTTATTTTATACTTCCGTTTAATCATCTTATTCTATTCAGTAAAATACTCATTTAATCTATGATGTTATTAAAGTTACTAAGCGTAGATAAGAGATTCAATTTTACTTTCGTGTTTTGAGATGCATTTATTCTTTAAATTCCTATGGAAACTGATGTTAGTACTATCATATACATTATCATTCTGAAGTTCTGTTTTTTACTCTAAAATCATATTCTAAAATTCTGTTGTGAAAATGGTAGTATCGATGTAATTCTTTGGTGATGCACATATATTCCAACAAAGACGGGTCAAAATTCAATCCTAAATAGTTCAAACACTAAATAGTAGTGATATAACCATAATATCCATTGATGAAGTTATTGGATATCTGGAGTTGGTAGTTCAGTGGATAATGTGTTAGGTATTTGAAACAAAATGTACTAGCCTTAAATCGGAATGTGTACATCGACATTGAAGTACAGGTACTTCCAGTTGATGAGTTCTAAACATGACGAAATGCAAACTCTGGGTTCTACCACTAGCCACAATCTATATACTCCTCATGTTTGACTTTTGTTTATCACTGGCACTATTTCTCCTGTTTGAACATTTTTGATATTTTTGTTAACTTCTTACTGCGAAAGTGTGAAATACAGCTACATGATCTGAACTATGCCTATTTTAAGTTTTCTGTTTTTATTGATTAAAGTGTATAACACAAAAATTAAATGATGTAAGCATTCTTAATGATTTATTTTCTCATTAACTGTTAAATTTGTTGCTTTTCACAATTGTTATCGTCTAGATAATACTGTAAATTACAACAAGTCTTGTAAGGAGGTGTCACGTGAAATGTGCAGTCCATTGGTAAGTATACTATTAACTTTATTTTTCCTTAATTATTTTCCTTTACATATATCTAATGTCTATTTAGAACCTTCGTTGTTAACTCAAGATGTATGGCTAACGTTGCTATGTGACTATAAAGTTCTATTTCCCTATAATAATTTTGAGCATCTTTTACTGTTTCACCCCCACCACACTTTACGTGACATGAAATCTCACGATTCATATTCCAATCCAATGTGATTTGCCGTCTGATTTAGCCATTTTGTATTCTCACAATAGTTGATTAATCAAACTAGACTGGAGTTCAAGGAATAATTCATAGGAAACTATTTTTGTTGGTTGCCACTAATTACAATAGTCGCATAGGTAGTAAGCACTACTAATTGAATAATCCATGTATTAATTTGATATTAATGTATCAATAACATATTCAACAGAATTGGACTTAAAGAGCATGGATACCCACCCATGTAGATGATTTATGGTTTCCCCTAGACATTATTATTGACTCGTTTACTCGACTTCGAACTGCACTCTAAGTGTGAGGACTAGTGATACTACCCGGTTGTCTAAAGCAAAGTAGGTAGGGCGATGTTTTTGCAGTGACTTAGAGGCTGAAAATCGTACGCGTTAACCGTTGAACCACCTGCTTTCATTAAACAGGAAAAATTCTGAGGTTCAATCCAACAAGAGAAAGTCACAGCAAATTTAAATAGCTATCAACCATTCCTTAGTTTATACCAGCTTTATAGTTAATTTCTCAGTGGCGAAATGTTATTCCCTCTAGTTTACTGCATATTTGATCTCAAACACTGCCTAAAATATGTAGTTTTATACTAATATTTTTCATGCTTTTTAATATAACCATGGGATTCATATTTGTGTAACGTATAATCGTCATGTATAATCACTGAGAATAATTACATAACTATTGTTTGAATCATTCATTGGACAACTTATTTTCAAATTTTGTAAAGCTCGATTTTAAAGTATGAGAAAATCATTTTATCTCTTATAACTTGATTAGTGAATGTTATGTAGTAGTTTAATTCGCAAGGAATAAGTAATTTTCATCCATAAAACTGTAACTAAATAACATGTAAGGCGCAAAATTACAATGCAGTCTTTGAAACTGTATAGTTAACCTTATGAAAGTCATTCACATATACTTCTCAAATAAACTGAATGATAAATGGACACTACTGATTTCTTAAATATGTACTCCAAGCAGAGCTTGATTATAGGTTGTTTATAAAGTCAAATGACAAAGTGAGATTATTCTACGTCTATTATTAACGAACCTAAAGTATCCTTCGTCAAGATCTAATGTCTCTGGATTACTGTTCTAATTCTTCTACACCAGACCTCATTAATAACAAGCTTCTAGTTTCATTGAGAAGTATGATGAAACAGTAATTGGATTGTCGCAACAAAACAGTTAAGCAAGCATAAAATCTCTAGATTTCAACATGAAAGTGTTTTTGTTGAATTAGTGGTTTCTTCTTTTCGTCTCAATATTCGAAATGTCTTCTATGAATGGTACCCAAAATACTAACGAAACTATCGACGATAAAATGATAGTTGAAAGTTTTGCTACTAACTTTTTATGCACTTGTTAATCAACTAGAATCCTTCAGATCTCGAACCATAAAAGAGGAAGAAAGTCGGACATTGTGAACTGAAACTTTACTTCTGAAGTATGTGCAGAACACGTGAATATTTGTAGTCATCGTGCACAGGAATTATCCAATTATAGAGTTTCTAATAAACTCTGATTATGTGATGTAGTTTCCAGTATTTCCTAATCTCTAAAGGCTTTCCACAATAACTGTTTACAGCTCCCAATAACCTTAATCAATTATTTTACTTCTCTCTTATGATGATAAATATTCCGATTAGTAATGATGTCAGTTCCCATAAATTTTTGTCTAGTTAGATAGGATGAGATGATGTAAATAATGATTACCCTATAAGAGCATCACACAAAAAAAACAGCAATATCCTTGGAAACTTACCCTGCTATTGTGAATAAATAAGTAAATAAATAAATTAATACAAAAATTTACTTGACCTGTTTGTCACTGAATCATTCATCTCATCTAATAATAAACAAACTAATTGTATATAAACCTGCATTTATTTATACTTTATTTACTGTTTGTTTATCTCTTATCTTCAGGGTAGATAATTTTGTTAAACCCTATCTACTAAAAATGACTGACTCATTTAATAAAATCTCTAACGAAGTGTATGTTAGAAAAGTAGACTGTCTTCTTATTTGTCACAATGATAGAATATGCTGAATTCTTATTCTTGTAGACATTTGACTACATTTATCTATTAGGAATTTTATCCAATCATTTAGTAATGAATATTTTGATCAATCTAACTTTTTAAAATCATTCTCATAGCTTTATGAATAGTATATATTTGTACGTAATCTTAGCGGATGAAATTAAAGAAAAATTCCAACGTTTTGCTCAGCAAGTTAGTCCGAACTTCTTCAGGGAAATAACCAAGATCAAAAATTATTGAATATAAGTGTAAATAAGATAATTTTTGATCTTGGTTATTTTCCTGAAGAAGCTCGGACCAACTTGCTGAGCAAAACGTTGGAATTTTTCCTTAATTTCATCATCTGAGATTACCTACAAATATATTCTATTCATATGTCTTACATACACTCGGTGCCCAAGTTTTGTAAATATTTTCGTTCTTTGTTGGACGAAAATACCTATAAAACATTCTCATAACTATTATACTTCTTGTCTCCTAAAGACAAGTAAATACAATGTATCCTGACACTGAATGATAATATGGCAATGAATGCATACATAAAGTAAAGTGAATTAAATTTTATAATAATTTTCTAATGAAAAACATTATGTGTGAATACTTTTTTGAAGAAAAGATGTTTAATAAAAATAATTTCTAATTTTTACCAAGGAAATGAAATTGGGTAAAAATAAAACAATAACAACGACAACAACAACTTGTGATGCTCTAATTAATATTCTTTATTTAAAAGTGGTATACACCGTTTCTTCTTACATTTAAAATCTTCCCGTTGACTATTTGTATAATTCTGTTTAATTGTCATTAGAGTTAATCTTCTTTAATAATTAATTTAACAATAGGGAATGAACGTGATGACTTGTATCGATTAAATTTACTTAGATAGCTTTGTTAGTACAAATGGAGTGACTATTTATGATTTATAAGATTTGTAAACTTGAAAAATATTCTTATATGTGGCATAGGCAACATTTTCAAATACCTTCTAAATGATATGCATTCGAATGTATACTATAACTTTGAAGGAAAACTATATATATATTCAAACATTAGGCAAGTTAAACGAAACTGCTTGAAATTTGGCAAACGTCAGCCGTAATACAACAACTATGTTTATTCTTTCCCTTTTACTACCTCTCTACCTGAATAGACTTGTTTGGTGACTGACTATTTCTCATGACTTCCAATTTGCTTTGACATTTGTTGGCGTTGTGTTTTCCGCTGAGTAAAAAACCATACTGAAATGTCTTGAATTAGGCTCTTTTGAAAAAGAATTTCAAGCTATCAATACTAATAGACTATATCACTATCGACCTAGAGAGCTTGGATTAATATGCTCTCATTATTCGAAATGCTATATCTGTGTAGAGAATTCCTCAAAGGAATTGTTTAAATATTGAACATTTTCGCCTTATTACCTTCAAATCATCGATATTTTATTTCTGCATCCAACTATATTGAAAGTCAGTCAGTTATATTTGCAGATGTCAGTCAAGTGGAAGTAGTTGCTTTTAATTTACCTTTTGGTATTCGCCATAGATTGATCTAAGTTGAGTATAAATTATAACAAGGGAGCACTAGACACCCGTTTTTTATAGTATGGGACTCCTAAGCTGTGCACACCCAACCATACACCAAACTTATAACTAGCAGCAACCAGTTAACCATCTGTATCGTTTGGCTAACGTCCAATGGTAGACTTCCTACTTCAAGGTTCTTAGTTTTAGTGAGAGGTCGTTGGGCTCAGATAAGCAGGGAGTGTGTTAGTTATTACCAGTGTCATTTAATAGTCGTCACACTATATCACAGGTTGATTAAAGTTGTAAAGTGTTCGCCGAAAGTCATGGGTCCAATGAGGGATGGGGTTGTGGGTCTGCACTATTGAGGAGTCCTAAACTAGGTTAAAATAACTGTCCAATGCTGCCCAGTTCTAACTGATACTCAACTGTGATCAATATATGACAAGTTGAAAAAACAAATTAACAATATTATCTTATTAATAATCCCAAGTTCATAAATAATTTTAAATGAAGTATTTGTCTAGAAATTGACTAATTATCTATGATTATTCATCCTAAATTCATAACTGTGCAACGTAAAATTAATTTTTCTTTGATTTCTTTTCCAAAGTTATCTGAAAGTCTTACTGAGGATGGTGGCGATCATAATGCTGCTGCTGATAATGATGATGAGGATGGTAATGATGAAGATGATGGTGATGTGGATAGTGAAAGTCAAGTAAATTTCACTACTTCTGAAACTGATTCGAGTAGTTATTCAAATACTAATAGCTTTAAATTAGTTAATGATTCAATTCATAGTGAAGTACAGTTATCTACGATTTCAGTATTAAATAAAAGTAATAAAGAAAGAAGACATGTACGTCGTCCAATGAATGCATTTATCATATTTTCGATGCGACATCGTAGTGAAGTACATCGTCTTTATCCAAACAAAGATAATCGTGTAGCAAGTCAAATTTTGGGTGATTGGTGGTATCATTTAGATGCATCTGAAAAAGCACCATATCAACAATTAGCTCGTGAAGTAAGTAGAATAACAGGAGGATTTTGTATTCGGTAGTCTATGATCTGTTTTATTTTAAGTGATCAAGAATTTGCTATCTGTTGATAGAAATAGTTTTGCCCATTTAATTTGATCATTATTACTGTATTCTAACAATGCTAATCATTTATCATTCTTTTTATCATTTTCAACTACGTAAAAGAAAATTAGGCAGATCGATGGACAGTTGGGAAGAGAATACACTTAGATCTTCCCGTTGATTTGTCACAGACTGAGACTGATCCGTTTCTGTTGTCACATGTGCATCCTGAGCCTGTTGCCTCGATATTGCGATAGCTCACAAGTATTATTTGGATTGGATTGTGGCTGACATGCCGAATCTAGGACACTGTTTGGACTCAGTAGTCGAGAGGTGAACTTGGTGGCGTTTGACACAAAACGAGCCGAGTTCGAGTCCCGGTGTGAACCCCAACACTGGGATGCTGATGAGTCCCAAATAAGACGAAGCACTCGTTCTATATTCCACTTGTTAGCCATAATCCATCTCAAGCAATAGTTGGGAATAGATTTGTATACTATATTTGTAAACAATCTGATGTTTTTCAGTAATGGGACAAACACGTGGGTTATTATTGATTTTTGTACGGTTCGCGATACGATACAGCTAATAGATCTAGAGTAGGGGGATTATATATCTGATTCCCTCTATAGTCGATACAATTAGTGTGAAACGCTATCTCTGATACGTGTACTTCAGTCGGATACCACGACTTGTTCCTTCCCAACTCACATCTACTCCAAAAGACTAGACTTGTAAGGAGATTGTATTGTGGAGCCAAAAAGTGAGACGAGACTAGCTAACAATATTCACATAATGTACACCTCGAAAGTAATAATAACTCCTTACTAAGCATACTTTTCAGGACACTCAACACACTGGTACAACTTGCAATGAGATTTGAACAGACTGTCAAAGTGAAGCGAATGCATATGTAGGATTTCCATGTTGTTCGCTTCTTGACTTGTAGTACTTGGGGGATTTAGCTACTTTCTTGAGTCCCTAAAATTATTTAGATACGTCTACTAGACCTGTGTTTTTGGAACTATTCGATTTTGTCGTTAATTCTGTGCACTTGCAGAATCTAACATACTCCTGTTACACTTTGAGGTGCAATTTTTTTATTGTACACGAAACTAATGTGACAGCTATCACCCCATTGACGGTATGAAATTACTTTGATTTCGCTTAACTTCCTTATCATCGTAAAACCAAAAAAAAACAAGATTTGTAGCCTATGAATCTGTGTATCACAGACAAACCTCATTACTTCAACAAAATAGGCTGTAGTCAAGTAACCTGAAACTTTAAAGTTTAAAATTAATATTGCAGATTATTAGTTGCATTGTGTCACATAACAGTAACTATATATTAATGATCATATAAGTGTACTAAGTTTTTAACACTCTTCAGAGCTGTTGGAATATATCTTATTATTAATTAATGTGCGCAGTATACATTTCATTTCTCACACTCAACGTGACTGGACTTTATTAGTTTCGTCTTCTTGCTAGAGCTTCAGAATTATTTCCTATAGTCACTGTTGAGATTAGGTGAGGTCGCGCGATATGTAACGAAGTGACTAGTGTTTAAAAATGTAAGCCATTCAATGCATGGGATTGGGAGCTTTCTCAGAAGACTGAAGATCCTAGGATAAGGATGCATACTACTAGAGTCCTCGACGAGAACGAAACAGCTGTTCGGTGCTTTTCGGTTTTTATTGGTTGTCTACCTAGCGTCGGCTAGTGTAGAATTCAAATCCAAAAATTTCAGCATCACAATAATAATTTAATCTTTATAGAGTTTCAAAATTAATGGGCAATGATAATAAAAAGATGAGTAGTTTATAAAATGACTTTTATCCAGTTAGATAAACATTGATCTACAATCTTAGGTTTTTTATTGTCATTTCCTTCTATTTCCTCTAATACTCAGCTAAAAGCTGCACATTTCCAATCATTTCCAAATTGGAAATGGTCATCTAAGCAAAGACGCAGTTCAGAAAGTGGTAGCAACAAAAAACAGTATCTCACACATTATCGTTCAGAACCATCTACGCCAGTGTATGATCCAAATAATCTATTGGTCAAAAATGCTTTGTCCATTGAAAATAATTCAAATGTACTTTCAGTTGCTTGTAGTGAGATCAATGATTCTAATAATGTTTCAACGAACTCCACTACAAATCGAAAATCAACTGTAGGTAAGTGTCGTTTTTTTCTAAATATTCTTCATGCGTCAGAGGTACGTATGGCCTTTCATCAACTGTACGTTATTACACGGTTTTACTGTCAAGTAAACGATTTGATCTTGGTTTTTGAGCTCTATGATTAATATCTCGAATGGTCAGTTATGAATGAAAGTAAAAGATAATTCGTAATTATACTTGCATCTGTGTTAGTTATTTGGTGGGCCCGTGTTAGAGGACCTCTCAACCTACGGTAAGTTAACGGAAATCAGTTAAAGTGCTTCAGTCTACTTCTAAACATATCAGAAAGATCTTTTATCCTTTTCTGTTGAATGCATTCTAGCATATTCACCTTGAATTTAAAACAAGAACTCTTTGTTTAAATCCTATATTTGGAATACAGCCTAATATACATCGGCCATAATATTCTTTCATTTCATTCACTCAAGTTATGAGATATTTTATGAATATTTTATAAGATTCGGAGGTTTTTTGACGACGGCCGGCTTACAGCCACTCGTAGTTCACCGGTCGTTACTTACTGTGACACATAAATCTTAGTAATTAATAACCTTGGGTAAAGGTATTCCATTTATTGTTTGGTAGTGCTATTTATACAGACGATTAATTTATATTAATACACTCTTGTTAACAACCACTTGTTCGTGGACTCGATCGGAGAATTTGAATCCTCTTGTAGCTCTATTTTATCATCCTTATTTTAAATAGGTCACCAAACGTTTATCATCTGAGAACATTAAAGTAGATAGCTTAAGTAAGGAATCCTATCCACGGCTACACCGAAACCTATAAAAATTATATCTACTGACATATTTTCCCGACCGTGCTGCTACCGTGACGTGTTTGGTCGAGCTTGCCTATCATGATCACTCAGTCGGGTTATACTGGTTGGAACAATCGTTCCCCAAGGTCCTACTATGCCAGGTAGGTCGGTTGAAGAGCGGTGAGACCAAAAGCAGCAAATAAATATAAGGTATGAGGGCGAAGTCGTACTGCCGACTGTACAGAGGTGTGACGGCAGTAGAGTACTTTCTTCAGACAACCGGTATAACAGCGATGGTGCCTTCCCACAAAGGAAGAGCGGGGTTGAAAAAAAGTCGACTTTAAAAATGCACACCTCACCTTACTTCACGAATTTCCGTCTCCGGCAGTAAGGCCCCAACAAGTACGGAGCTACAACAAAAAAACCTCTCTCGAAAAGGCTATGTGTGACCGGCCTCAAGCAGTTGTTCTCTCGGCACTGCGGTCACGCTCCCAGGTCTTTCAGACCAACCCTAACCCAATATGCTTTTCAGGTACATCAAGAAGAACCTTTCCACAGTGTTGGCAACTGGGAGGAGATAACCGCCCTCATACCTCTAACAGCACAGGATCACCTTCATTCTAATCAAACTCCTTCTACTCTTAATATTTATCCTGCTCCTATCTTCAATTTCCTACTATGCCATTAGTGTCAACGATTCCAGCCCACGAAATAATGTCCCGAGTACACTAAGACCACGCTCCAAACTTCACATTTGTATATTCAATGTACGGATTTTGTGTCATATAGGGCAGCAGGCCTCCCTTGCTAGGACGTTAGAATCCCGCATGATTGACGTATGTTGTGTCTCCAAAACACGCATACAGGATCCCAGCATGGTCATTCGCTTGAGCTCACCTAGTCAGAGTGAAAAACCTTCGCGATACACTCTTCGTTTATCTGGCGACTCAACAGCAACTTCTCGTGAGCTAGCTGGTGTAGGTATTGCGTTAAGTATGAGGGTGGAACAGGCACTTCTCGAGTGGATTCCTGTCGACAGTCACCTATGTGCCGTCCGACTAAATGGTTTAGCAAGAACTCGGAAAGATAGAGACAGACGCCGTTGTCTTTTCGTTGTTTCTGCCTACGCTCCCACCGACTGCAGCCTGGATGAAGTGAAAGATGAATTTTACAGAAAACTTTCTGAACTTCTTCATAGGGCCAAACACTCAGATTAGGTACTCATGTCTGGTGATTTTAACTCCCAGATAGGTAACTTGAATCAATCTGGAAGACATTTAAGTATTCTACCTTAGAGAACGAATAGTGGCGACCATCTGCTGCAACTTTGCTCAGACAGTCGTTTATCTCTGGCAAACATGAACTTTAAGCATAAGGAGCGACATCGTGTAACATAGTGACCTTCTGGCCCTACTCAACGGTAGACTCAAATAGACCATATCGCCATTAGTCACTTTTGAAGGGTCTCGATAGAAGATTGCCGATCTTTCTGGAGTACATGTTTGGATTGTGATCATGCTCTAGTACGAGCACGCATTTGCTTGCAAGTTACTGCGGAAAGAGAAACTACCACAGGAGAACTCATAGAAATTCAGTTCAGCAATGAAATAGATAAGATTAAATTCCAGGAACAAGTGAAGAATCACTTAGGCAATTATAAAGGCGCGACCCAACTAGATACTGCTTGGCAAGATGTCCAAACAGCTGTGACATCTACAGTGACTTCTATCGACGACTTAAATCAACATGTTAGAAAAATCAGTGGATCTCGGTGGCTTCTGTTGAATTGATGGATTCCCGAAAACTTATTCCGTCAGGCTCCGAACATGATGAGGAGTGAGGTGTAATCAGGTACAAACTGACAAAAAGTCTGCGAAACGACCGTGAGCAGTGGTGGGTAACGAAAGCAAAGGAAATCAAAAATGCGGCGGCGTTCAGTAACATTAGACAACTTTTCAAGTGAACAAAAGAAAGCGGGATTAAAAAATCAAGCGTTAGTGAGACGATCTCCGAAAAAGATGGAACGGTTATTAGCTCTCAGTCTAGACGTTTAGAACGATGGACTGAACACTTCAGGGAGCAGTTCAGTTGACCTTCGGCTGCTCTAGAACTTCCCACTATTTCGAGACGGCCAGAATGGGAAGTTGACTTAGGTCCCTTGACTCTTGTCGTAGTCGAAAAGGCTATAGCCAATCTAAGGTGAGGCAAAGCAGCGGGTCCAGATGGATTATCCCCAGAGGTCTTTAAGGATGGTGGTCGCACTTTTACGATTAGGCTGGCTGATTTTTTGACTAGAGTTTGAGAACTTGACATAATTCCGTCTGACTGGTGTCGATCATTAATCGTTCCAGTATATAAGAAAGGGTCAAAGTCGTCCTGAAATAACCATAGAGGAATTAGTTTGATTAATATAGTGTCAAAACACTAATTTCTCTAAGTGTCAGACGTTTAACTACAACACGTGATCTGTAAGTACATGAAAACCAGGCTGGTTTCAGATCTGGTCGCGGTTGTATAGACCAGATATTCACCATTCGTCAAGTTTTCGAACACAGACATACTTTTCGGTGGCCGACAATGGTGGTTTTCCTTGACTTGAAAGCAGCATTTGCCTCTGTAGACCGAGAAATTCTATGGCAGTGTTTTTCATTGAAAGGCGTACCCCAGAAGTAAATAGATCTTGTTAAGGCTCTTTACTTAAACACTATTAGTCGAGTTAGTGCTTGTAACCTCAAGTGACGTCTGTCAGGGTTGCCCACTGTCTCCATTTTTGTTTAATTTCATAGTCAATTTACTGTTGAAAAGTACACTCTCATCGTCTGACTTTTCAGGAATCGGTCTTCTACCAGGAGATCTTCTTATTGGCTTAGAATATGATGATGACCTAGTTCTGTTTGGCGAAGACGTTGATAAGATGCAGAATCTTTTATCATCAATATACTCCAATCCAAGCATGTTCGTAATGCCTTTCTCCCCCTCTAAATGCAAACTATTGCTCCAGGACTGGTTCTCATCAACACCTGATTTAAAGATAGGAAGTGAAGTAGTTGAGCGCGTCGACCACTCCACTTATCTTGGAAGTCTGGTAAGTCCTGATGGGTTGGTCTCTGCAGGTATCTCGGTACGAATTCAAAAAGCTCGTTTAGCTTTTGCCAACTGACGTCACCTATGGCGTAGACGAGATATTCGTCTCTCAACGAAGGGAAGAGTGTACTGCTCAACAGTTCGCTCTGTTTTACTGTATGGGTGTGAGACGTGGCCATTAAAGGTAGATGACGCTCGAAGGTTAATAGTTTTTGACGGTTGATATCTTCGAAACATCACTCGCGTTAGCTGGGATCACTGAGTAAGTAATAACGAGGTTAGACGATGGGCGTTAGACAAATGTGGTAAGTCAGTCGATGAGGTTGTGAATCTTCATCGACTAAGTTGGTTGGGACATGTGTTGCCTATGCCCAAGTACCGTCTGCCTCGACGCACGATGTTGGCTAATATAGGAGCAGGGTGGAAGAGAGTTAGAGGTGGCCAAACTAAAGCATGGCATTAGTCCATGAAGTCACTGACTGCCGGTTTGAGTCGTGTCGGTAGCTGCAGACTACCTGGATGGGGTCCTCGCGATTACTGTAACCAGTGGCTAGAAACACTGAGTGACATGGCGCAGAATCGGTCACAATGGCGCAGATGTATCTACTCATTGTCCTCCCTCCCTTAAATCGTCAGCTCTAAATTATTCCATAACTTTCTTTCTACACTCCCTGAACCATATTCTATATGTTCACACTCCTTGTTGCTATTATTATTTTATTTTTATTGAAGTAACTTCTACTAATGGTGGTGGTGTTAATCTTGCGATGCCATTGAGGTATGGCAAGTTGAACTGATGCACACATGTGCCAGGTTTTATGTGGACTATACATACATACACATACATATTGAAATATTTCACTTTCTGACTGTAGTTTTACCTTCCCTGGCAATGAGATGGTTAATCGAACACTAAAGACCTACTCTAAAACTATATTGTCCCTTTTCTGAATGAATATTTCTTTTCCATCAATATCACCGTAATACATATAAGGCAACCGGGATGTTGTCATTTGCTAAATTACTTACTTATTTCAATTCTTTAACGTTTATTACGTTATCGTCCACTCCGAGTTTTTCGTTAGTAGTTAAATTTTCTAGAACGTTCTTTAACATACGGATATATAATTGCAATGTTTTATTCTAATAACTTTATTCACTTCTGTGATACATCAAGTCAGTGTTAAGTGTCGTCTACTATTTCCAACTAAATTTTCTGTATGTTCAAACCTCTATAATTTCGATTTTTAAAATATCATAGGTTGTAAGCAGACGAAGAGAGCCAAACAAAATGAAATGTATCCATCTTATTTTGCTCAAAATTCTTGTTCTTGCTGTTTTCAAATTATTACAGGGAACTTGTTACTAAATTACTTGTGTAGTCTGTAGTACTGACTGAATTCTATTGGTTAATCTGTAATAAGAACACTAGTTTAAATAACTGGATACTTTTGTACTGTCTAAATATTTTGCAGTTCGAAACAACCTAAATGAAACCCTGAACACTCGTTTCTTGCTAACACTATTCAACATAGTTTATCTGCAGTCTTGAGATAACTACTAATTTTTATAGGATTCATATTAATGCCGATCCGATGCGGTAATTTGTAGCGTTTATGCAAACATTACTATATATACCATTAAACTGACATTCTTTTAAAGGAGTGGGATATATATTCATATACGGCTTTTATAACATAACACTTGTCACTTTCGTGAATGTTTATATTATTATATTGCTCAAAAAGCACACTATGATAGTTTTGTAAATGTTGTGGTTCATATTTATTTTATAAATCCAATAATATGATCTTCATCAATTACAAATTCATTAAAATTAAGCAATAAATCTGTCTAAAAACACTTCTCGATTGATAATAGTCAGAAGTCTATCTACTTTCTATATATTGTATTACTTTAAAGGCGTAAGACAGAAAAAGAGATGGTAAGCAGTTACAAGCGACTCTGTGCATCTTTTCTATTGTTGTTGTAGTGGAATGTTTACAGATTTATAACTGTAGATAATGAAGATGAAGTTATCAAAAACAATTCTTTTCTTCATTTTCAAAAACATATTCTCTAGAAATCTGAAGATAATCAATTAATAACCACTTATTATATGAAAAATTATTCTAGTGACGGCAGAACTTTTGTAACTAAACAGCTTCAATTAGATGGTATACTCTCGACTAAATACTAAACCATTTAGATTTATTTATAATTATCTCATAGCCATTTCGTTTTATCTTTCAGCTTTGCCACTCTCTAATCGAAGAAATGATGATGTCATCAACCAGAATAATAATTGTCCTGATGATAATCCGAATTGCATTGAAGTAAAATCTTTCACTGGGGATAGTGACTATCAGTATACACCAAATGGTTTAGACTTACTATTACATGCTGTTCAATATTTAGATAAAGAAAATAATAATCTACTAAACAGTGAATTATCACAATTCCCACCGATTGTCAATGTGGATCTTGATGATCCTAAAAATTTTCAAATCAATATTAACAAATCTGATATATTCTGTAAAGATAATTGTGAAATTTCAAACAGTCCCGACAATGATGAACTGACAGGTAGTTATATTATATATATATATATATATATATATATATATATATATATATATTCATATATATATATATAAATATTTTATGGATGAAGCCTAGTGGCAGCCAAACCAAAACTCGGTATCAGTTCATGAAGTCGTTGACTGTTGGTTTGAGCCCTGTTGGTAGATGCTGACTAATTGGCTGGTTTTTGCGCAATAATCGTCATCAGTGGTCGGGGACATTGAGTGATATCACTCAGAGTCGGTCACAGTTTCTTAGGTGTATTTATTCTCTGTCTGGCTCTTGAGTTACATTATTGTTTTATTCATAACTTTTCATTCACTGTTGTTGATTCATATTATGGTATTAATCGTGCTAATGTTGTGTTACAACTTGGACTAACGTGCAAACATCTCATGCTCTACATTTTTCATTACTGACATTCATATTCTTAATACTTCCTCTGCATATATTACTCATTTGTCTCTCTGAAAATGATATCTTTGAGGTAACTTTTTACAATAAAGCTGTATATGGCCAGTTTCAAATTGTTGTCTTCTGAATTATACCACCACAGCCGTAGGCTAGTTAAAAGATTACCTCCGCTATTCTGAATTTCTCTTCCGTTTTAGATGAGATTGTCTTAATATTCTAATTACACACCCTATCTGTAAAGTATTTGAGTACGGTGTACTGACCACAAATTCCGTCCTTAGTTTCTAATTTTCTTTTCGTTTCCTGTCTACTAACTTTTCCGTGAATACTCCAATCTATACTGGTTATGCAACCTATGTGAAGCCTCTTGAAACATTGTCTCAACCCATTTGTTAAAACTTTTGACATTTTTTGTACATCAGAGTTGAACAAGCAAAAGGAATCATTGATCTAAGCTATATTACTATTTATGACTCATGTTACCGCGATTCTCAATCACAAACGGGGGGATGATTGCTCACTTTATTGCATATATCTTGTGTAATCAACCGGCTTTATCCACTCTTTGGCTATCTATAACTTCAGCAGCAACTACCTGTGATCTCACAAGACTATGTATAGTGTCACAACCACCTCAGCTAATGAAGCTTTACAACCTCACCAACGGATCTTCCATCTTTGTTTAGTACTGTGTGATTGACTTTAATATTTGTTACTCGATGGACTTAACAATTCTCCTAAGACAACTGTAGTCAAATACTAGAAGTTTACGTAAATTATCTAATCTCAAATGACGACATTTCACATTCACTTAATAAAATAGCGATTTTTATGTTTACATAGCTGTGATCATAAACTGTTATCTAATAAAAACTGTATGTAGCATTAATTCAAACAGTAATTATACTATGTGAAAACACATGCGTTTATCTTAGTAAAAACAATAATATTAAACTTTGAAGTAAGTTATTTAATGATACTGATGGCATTTTCACTTCACCTTCATCCTTTAATATTTTTCACATTCTTACTAATAACTCATTATGCACATGTGTATACAGTCACTGTTATTAATTTATTTAATTTGTATTGCATCTACATAACCCGAAATAGATAAAAATCATTTATCAGTGTTAACTTTCGGATCTCCTCAAACAGACACAAGAGTAGCTAATGATGAAGAACCGATTCCATCGAATAATTCCGTGAACAGTTTTGTTATGAATTCTAATGAACATACCTTATCCAATCTTAGTTCAACTGTCTCACCTGCCTCTACAACATACACTCCAATTAGTCAGTGTTCAATTGAAAAACCATTAAAGTAAGTCTACTGTATTGGATAATAATTAATATAACTTTTTTTAAACCAAAGACTCTGTAGAAATTATTTGCGTTCTGTGAAAGGAAATTACTATAATTTATGTAATTTGAATATGTTGCCATCTTACCGTTAATGTTGTCAAAGACTAAATTTGGTCTGTCTTAGTTGCATGTGCTCGCACAGTAGCGCCGATGTTAATACCGGAACCCTAACTTAACACTGCAACGCATTAAACCGATAAGTTCTAAATAGGGTGAGGCGCTTTTGCTGAATTTCACTTACCAGTCCCATTTATGTATTTCTATACTTCACTTATATTCTTGGCTTCATTTTGTACTGCTTAAAAAGCGATCTAATGCATAGTCAGCGATGCAGTGCCAACATTTGTAGTAGACTGACAGTGGATTAATGTTTGCTTTATCAAAATTAACTTGAGATTTCATTTTGATTACAGTTTGTTTGTGCATATTAGTTGTGAAACTTTATATATATATATATATATATATATATATATATATATATATACTGCTAAAATATGGTTAGCTCTATACCCTTGTAGATCCACCTTGAATATTTATTTCTGTTTTACCAGTCTTAATAACTTTGACTACTATCTTAAAGCTTCATGAAGTATATACAAACAAATACGGTGTATTCATATCTCTCTCCCCACTCACCTTATTCTTAACGTTCATCATAATGACTTTTAAGCTTTGTTTTTTTATTTCTATCTTCCATTTCAACTAAACTGTTAGACGTTTTAGTTATAGCGGAGAATAGCTTACCACCTATTAAATTCAAAGGCTATTATACCAATTGGATATTTTCACTTGGAACCTTTGTTATTTTGTCTAATAGTAAAGCATTTTCAAAATAATGCTTCCATTGTTTCTATGTAGCATTATTTTTGATTTTACTGTAAATCAACATTTTAACTGTTAGCCTAACACAGGTTTTCTTTTTCTCTTTGTTTACATTTACGTGTGTTTATCCTATCTTTGTCTGTCCATTTTCTCTTCATCATTCTCCTTCACCTTTTCTTCTATTTGGTTATAAACATCCCATATACCATGTGATTTATGGCAATTCTTTTCTTCTCACATACAGTTTACATTGTCAATAGAGTGATAACTAGATATTATAATGTCAATGCTTTACATTGTTACCATTTAGTAAAAATTTCCTTCCTTTTCCTACTTTGTTTTTTTATGGTGTCACTTTTAAATTGATAACCATTTCGAGACCTGCTTAAACATTTGGGCTACTTTTTCCCATAAATTTTTGTTTTACAATTATCTTAATTTTAAAAAATGCTATAACTGGTAATCTAGTGTACCTACGTGCTTTCATCAAATGCTTACAGTCCGCACCAATATAATTACATAGAGATCCATGTTCCACCATGATGGTTCACATATTTTTCCTTTCTGTCTCAATCCTTTGAAGATTATACATCAGCATTAATTATTCAATTTTCATTGTAAACTTAGAATTTTTGTTTGCATTAAGGATGATCTCGGTTGGGTACCAATAAAGACCAGGGAGCACTGCTTCGTCCTAGTGTTGGACTTCTCAACAGTATTCAACCACGACCCCACTACGCATCACACCCTTGACTCGCGGTGAACGCTTAGCAATTAAAACCATTGGGATGGCGTTGAATGACAGAATACCCACTTCAGTCAATTTGTGACATAGTAAGATTATTATTTAGTGTCATTGGTGTTAACTTTCTCATCCTTACCTTGTCTAAACTTCACTAAACATTGTATCCAACAGAGATCAATGAAGGATGCAAACAGTAAACTAAACTCATTCTTTACAAAACCACTCCATCTTAATTTATTATAAGAATAACATGAATTAAAAGACTGATTTATGTATACAAAAGGATATCGTTACTAGTCTTGCATTGCCATAGTGACCTCATTTTGCAACACTAAGTTATATAACATTTCACTTCGCATTCACAATCGTAAATTTCATTTTCTCCTTTCCCCCTTGTTTCTTTTACAGACTGTGTTCATTTTAATCTTTTGATCTGTCTAACTCTGTTATTGTATTGCACAAGCTTTTAACTTCAATTTTTTGACCGGCCTCCATGATTTGGAAAGGCATTTTTTTTCTAGAATATTCATATTACTCAGCATGCATGCATATATATATATATATATATATATATATATATATATATATATATATTACTTATAATCTTTCAGCATTTATATTCATTTTACTAATCTTTATTGATAAGAACACTTCTAATTGAATTGAGGAGGTTTTGTGGTGATAGATACTAAGTTTGGATGTTGGTATCTGTCACAGATTAACGCTAGTTGGGTACCACGAAAACTAGGTAATATTCGATAGGTGTTTTTCCTAGTGTGAGACTTCTCAGGAATTACATTCCATAGCAAAATTAAGAGTGTGCAATCCCGACTAGTCTAATACTAGGACGAAGAAGCTGTCTAGTGGTCCCTGGCTTCCAGCGGTACTCCATCAACATCAATCTGGGATGAATGTAAACAACAAAAGAATTCTTTCGTATTGAAAATACAAAGTATATACAAGTTTTCCTGTTTTTTAGAAAATCAATACTGTTGACAACCTCACTAACACTTACTATGGGTGAATATTTTGATCATTCTACAAGTATTAAGTCACTCCGTCCTGATAACTTTGTTTCCAACTGAATGTCTCATTATCTTCATATATCCTTTTGTTTTGCCTTCTGTTTTGACTTCTAACCACGTGATCGACTGACCTCTTTTCATGGTTTGATAGATTTGGTATGTGTCAACGAATCTATTGACTGCAGACTAATCGTAATCTTATACTTTTAGGAATTTGTTGGCATTTTCTGAATCTTCTTGCTATCGAATTTGGATATTTTCCTCACTAACCTGTTCATGGTTGTATATACGCATTGATAGTATTGCACGCTTTTTCACCACTAATCTTTGGAGGGGAAATTTCAATTTGTCTAATATAGCGCTCTTCCCAGTTGCTACTGTTTATTTTGTAAATATTTCTGTATTTGCCAATGGTCTGCATGGAATGAGTCGAAGCGATTATGTCGGCTTATGAACGAAATTAATCTCTAAAAGTTTTAAAGTGATGTCGTCAAGACAGTCATTGAAAGCTTTGCAATTAATGTATCTAGATCAGAGAACTCAGGAATACCAAGAAGGCATCCACCTGAACTACCTATCTTCTTCATTATTTCAAAACATCTAGTTTTTATTAAACACTTTAAGCTTAAAGAGAAGTTAGTTGTATTACAATTTTTTCTTTTTTATAATTTATTGTATTCCTAGTTCTGTTAATCTACAGAACCCCAATGATCTTTTAAAAAATCAATCGCTGTGCAACAACAGTGCATACAATTCAACAACAGACTTATGTCATCCTATCACACTTACATTACCCAAAGTTGTAGTTTATTCGGATACACTATTAGTTGGAGTAGCAGAAAATACTCTTCTATACCCATTACCAGCTAACATTGAGCCATCATCTTCTTTACCATCTAATTGTGGTTCATTTACAGGTATGTGATTTATGTACGCTCTCTTTATTCGTTCAATGAAGCGTATATACTCTAATTGTACTGTTTACTTAGTGCCTGTGTAGTAGTATCGATTGATGATAGAATTGTTTCACAAGTTTCTAGATTTTATTGAATCAGATATTCATATGTATCTTCAACTTTCTCTTGTTAAATAAGTAATGCCCAGTTCGCTTTGATTGGACTTCCATCTAAACAAACACAACCATAAATGAGATCGGCGTAAAAGAAGGAAATTAAAAGACAAGAAAGAAGTTTGAAAAAGGTGTAATGACAAGATTTTGAATATCCTGAACCAGATTTTCAAATAGATATATTGATTTCATATCATCTAGAGTTTTTAATCGTCAAATGTTTCATAGATTTTTTTAGTGGAGAAATAAAGATTGTGTCATGATTAAAATTCTGAGATCAATTGGGTTGTACTAAGATAATACTTAAGCTTCATTAGTGTCTGAATAAGTGTAAAATACAGACCTTATTAATCTGAAACTATCTGGTTGGTTTGAATGCGTACCCTTATGAAATTTTTACAGTTTCCTCTTTGTTGGGTAGGCTGGGAAAACCCCTCGAGACAAGCTCAATGTGACACAGAAATCAATAGGATATATTGTGTCCAATCAGAGCGGAGATAGCTTTTTATCCGAAAACTTCTAGACAGAGAGAAATCACGTGCTACGCTTGTGATTGGTCAATCGTCTTAGCTCTAGAAGGTTGCGGAATTCTCTAGAAGCTTGAAGGACACTTATGATGATATATATGTCCTAGTTTCTGTACATAATTGAACTCTTGCATTAAAGTGGTTTTTGCAGTATTTCCTGTCTCTCGTGTTCCTGTTGACGAGTAGTTTCAGCCTGGGGGTCGTATCATAGCTTAGGAGACGAAGCGTGCGGTCAACCGAGACAGATAACAACTTACGACGGAGATCTTGCGATTGATAAAAGACCTGAACCACGCGTCACAACAAACTGGCGACGGGAATTTCGGAAAATTAGAAAAAGAACTACCATGAATATTACATTTGAACAATTAGAAGCTTATATGGAGCGGCAAGAAAAGAGGTTCGAGCAATCTCAAATAAGAATTATGGAAACCTTGATGCAGAAAATGCTCCTGAATCAACAAAGCCCAACTCCCAGTGAACGTCAGGTGTCACTTAACGAATCAGTCATAAGTGCCATTCATGAATTTCATTTTGATGGTGTAGCTGGCGTCACTTTTGATTCGTGGTTCAAGAAATATGAGAAATCTGTTTCGCATTGATCTCTGAAGAATGACGACGCTTCAAAAGTCAGAGTACTCCTAAGAAAATTGGGGACAATAGAACACGAGCGCTACAGTAACTTCATCCTCCCAAAGAACCCACGAGACTTTAGTTTTGATGAAACAGTTCAAACCCTGTCTCAAATCTTTGGTGAACAGTCATCTTTATTTAATATCCGCTATCAGTGCCTGAAGATTATGAAAAATCCAGGAGATGACTGGGTAAAACACGCAGGTATAGTGAATCGAGAATGTGAGAGGTTCAAGTTGTCTTCTATGACAGAAGATCAGTTCAAATGCCTCATATTTGTCTGCAGCTTGCATTCGCCTGAAGACGCTGACATTCGAACAAGAATTTTGAGTAAACTTGAACATTGTCCCAGCATGACCCTACAGGAAGTAACCACCGAATGTCAAAGGTTAGTGAATTTGAAACATGATACTTCCTTGATAGAAAACGGTAGCCGATTTCTTCATGTCAACGCACTAGAGAGAACAGACTTGCAAGGTTCCCGTGCACAGAATTATCGCAATTGCAGCGGTAAGCCACCATCCCCATGCTGGTTGTGCGGTGATTGGCACTTCAAAAGGTTTTGTCCATTCAAAAATCATCGATGTACTACATGTCTGAGAAAGGGACATAAAGAAAGCCGTTGTAGAACACGAAAACGCCGCCAACCAAAGGTTTACTCTAGAAGATTCAAGCCAAGAACAGCCAAAGTAACAATCGCTCTTAACAGAACCGCCTCGCATAGTCGCAGAAAATATGTGTCCGTCAAGATAAATTGCTATGGTGCTCGTCTACAGTTAGACACAGCTTCTGACATAACTCTTATTAGCAGAAGAACTTGGGACAAGATTGGCAGACCAAGAATATACCCTACGCAACAAACAGCACGCAGTGCATCTGGGGGTATGCTAAGCATTGCCGGTGAGATATACTGTCCAGTCACAGTCAAGGGAGTGACGCAGGAAGGAGTTATATTCGTGACAGAACGTCCATCACTCGACTTATTGGGACTTGATTGGTTAGAGAAGCTGAAGTTAATAGACCGTCCCATAAGCATGATTTGTAATAATGTCAGTACAATGAGAATAGAAGAGAAAAGCATAGGTGAGAAACAAGCTGCGCTGGAGACATCTGCTCAAATCATTTCAGAGGTGGAACAACCATTAGATGATAAGCGAGCCGCGGCATCAGAAGTGTTCACAAAATCTCACAGTGCCTACCCCAACAAACGTGCGCAGAGCATAGCCGCAAATCCAGTTCAGAAAGTCATCTCAAGAACCGTGTCCAGACTCTGTTAGTCCCATGAAGTTATATCATTCAGCGCAGAGGTGCATTAAAAATAAGAAAATTGCTACTGTCGTAAATGCACGCTCCAGACACGGTCAAGTCCTTGACTTCCCAACTCATCCGCGAAGTTGCAACAATGTTGCCTTGATGACCATGCATCTTCAACGTAATGAAGTATTGTTCCTGCCACTACATAAGGAGCCCACTACATTCCGTGGAGGAGGAGCCTAGTGGTAGATTTTCTCGCCTGACCACACCCAGAATTTCATTAACGCATGGGAGCATGGCATTGTCTCAATTTTTTTTCAAAAAAAGGGGAGGTGTTGGGTAGGCTGGGAAAACCCCTCGAGACAAGCTCAATGTGACACAGAAATCAATAGGATATATTGTGTCCAATCAGAGTGGAGATAGCTTTTTATCCGAAAACTTCTAGACAGAGAGAAATCACGTGCTACGCTTGTGATTGGTCAATCGTCTTAGCTCTAGAAGGTTGCGGAATTCTCTAGAAGCTTGAAGGACACTTATGATAATATATATGTCCTAGTTTCTGTACATAATTGAACTCTTGCATTAAAGTGTTTTTTGCAGTATTTCCTGTCTTCTCTCTTGTGTTCCTGTTGACGAGTAATTTCAGCCTGGGGGTCGTATCATAGCTTAGGAGACGAGGCGTGCGGTCAACCGAGACAGATAACAACTTACGACGGAGATCTTGCGATTGATAAAAGACCTGAACCACGCGTCACAACACTCTTTATATAGCAGAAAATATATATTAAGCCAAATCATCTGTTTACAATAAACACGTTACAATTGAATTAGAAAGGAGAAAGCGCAACTATGTTTTTTACTTAGCTTATTGATGATAATCGATTATTTCATGTGAAACATCGCATATTGTTACGTTCTGTACAAAATCAAACAGGGATTACAATTGATATGAATAATGTTTATACAATTTAAATTCTTATTAACTTTTATTCAGTTTTAGAAGTAAAAAGTTCCTCCTTAATTAATGCAAACCAACAACCTATGGAAAATTCCTGTGAAACTTCTGCATCTAATCAAGCCAGTGTAAGCAATACAATCTCTTCAGAATATAATCTTAATACTGACATACCTAACCACCAGAATTCTACAATAGTAAGTTTGGTCAACTTCATGAAATTTAGCGTATCGTCAGTGAATAACATTAACCATGTAGCATTCCATACTCCTCAGGTTAACTCATCTTAATTCTTCACATCAATCATTTGATTTTGTGATTCTAATGTCAAAAAACGATGACTGTAGTAAGAAATGAAAAACAAGACGTATTTTCTTTCCACATTTAAGACAATATTGAATTCCTAAAGCTTATCAGAAATGTATTCCCCTTCATACAGTTACAGTTGATATTGTGACAGATAATAGTGGGAAATTGAAGCCGCGGTTATAAGAAATATTACAATAGTACCCTCTCTGTAATGGGCACTAATATTATTGAAATATTTGTAAATACATACAATCTCACTCCTGCTAACGGGATTAAAGTTGAATTGTACTTGACAATTGAAATACAGGCCTCGTGTTAGCTGGATTTGTCTGTATCCGAGGATTGATCTTCACATTCGAACTTGAATTGGGTCTTTTCCTACTAAACGCCACCTCATTCTTCGATCAGCTACTGAGTCTAAACAAATATAATAGTGCAATGAGCACGTGTATGTTATGGAAATATGTTTGTATCTTCCCGATGATGATTTTTAGGCTTTCATTTGATCAGTTTGTATTGCTATATGTGCATCCTGAACGAATTACCTCCATACGGTGTTAATTCACACGTAGAGTTAAAGTTGAAAACATGATGGTGTATGACACCAGTGTTCTGAGTTGGAATCCTAGTATGAAAAACAACATTGGCGTGCAGGTAAATCCGTCTGACAATAACACACACATCCAGAATTATACTTGCCAATTGCAACCCAACTTTAAGGTTATTGTTGGGATGCCTCCCAGAAACCTCAGCATAGCCTCCAAAACCCTTGAAGAAGCCGGAGACATTCCGTCCATTCACTGATCGATAGAACCTTTCAGAAACCCGACGTGACGCGTTCTGACTGGGTAACAGTTGAGACTTCTTAGTTCGGATTGGATGGGCCATAATACTGATTTTGTTGTTTCAGGGAACTATAAATATACGAATATTTTGTACATAACTCTCTCCATTTTACTGGAATAAAGTTCCTGTCTTCTGTTCTCGTCTTCTGTCTTCTGAATTCGCGACTAGGAGGGTTCAAGGCATTCAAGTGCTAAAGTTGACTGCAGCTAGTCAAGCTATCACGCACGAGTTATAACAGTTATTTGTGAATTAACGCTGTATTGAGTCAGTCATCTAAACATGCGCATATTACAACAGAGACTATTCGATTCCAGTCCTAAACAACATCAACGGTATGATGCATACACATCCTAACTAAAGAAAGTTAGGCTTCAACAGTTTAACTGTACTGTCTGAAAACCACATGTTCGTTTTAGGCTTTCTACTATTTAGTTTCTAGCTACAAATGGATCGAAATTTTTCTAACTCTGATTTCACTCATTAACTGTATTTTTACCAAGTAGTTCAATAGCGTTTTCCACAATCATTTCTTATATTTGATTAAATCTGTTTGCTAATTAATTAAAATTTGTCAGTCGATCATAAACAATCCAGAGGTTGACACAAATGTGCATTGACTTAAATTTCCATATCATATAAACCCAATTAGCTGAAATTAAAGGGTGCCAATAATTTATGAAAGTGATAAAGACTAAACATTGAAAATATGGTTCAAGAAGTTGGGATGAAAATGTATAGTTCTTAGTTCATAATTATATTAGCTGGATAGTCACAATACAAGCGTGACAAATACTAAACAAAAAGACATCGTATAAATCTCCATGACCAATTTAACCCAGCCTTACAATTGAATGACGAAATCTTAATATTTGCACACTAAACATCGAAAATATGCTTTGCAACTGTACTAAAGTATCCTTTTATTGCATTTGCAAGCAACTAATAAACGACCCATGCAATCAACTTGCTTCGTGCGAAGAAGGAAAATGTACAACATTTAACAACAATGAAAATCAATCTAAATCATCTACAGATGAAAATCTTGTAAGCCAAAAAATTGCTTCTTCTAAATCAAAACCGCCTCCATTGAAATTAGGATGCGATTTATTTCATTCTAAGAGTATAAATGAAAATCTGGAACAATGCGATAAATCGACTGGAAAAAGTACACTACGTGAGCCATTCTCAGCAGATGCAGCTAACCGTTGTTGTAAACGTAAATTTGATGAAACCACAGAGAAGTAAGTCATTACTATTTGTTGTCTTTCTTGAATGCTATATATATATATATATATATATATATATATATATATATATATATATATATATATATATATATATATTAGCTTGCATCACGGACTGACTGTAGCTAAGACTCTTTGTAAGGTGTGGGTAGGAACGTGATCTTTAAAATGTTGTTTCGAAAACATAAATTAGTACTAATTTGAGGTAGCTTTGTGACAAATGGATTTTAATTTATTGTTTTTATTTATTCATTTAGGAAGCATCTGTCTCGCCCTAGTATGACGCTCCTCAACACTGCATACTCATAACCTCATTAGAGAGTCGATCCCAGATCTTGGAGCTAGTTCTTGACCTTCAGGTCGTTTAATTGTTGTCCAATAGTTTGTATTTCTAACATCAACTTGCAAAGCTTCTCGACTATCATAGATTATCATTAATGCTATTTATCTCACATCTGACATAGCTTAACAACAAAATTTAACAACATATGTATATTAACTAAATAACCGGAAAAGAATAAAAATATAAGGAATTTGATTTTTTAGATTGATTGAAGTTGTTTGTTTGTTTTTTGCTATAATACTAACTTAAAATTATTGACACTCGTATACAAACCAATTGTGTAGTTATATAATCACAGGATAAATCAGACCGGATTACATAATTCGCTCGCATAATATGGGTAATTTTACCCAGTAATACTTAAAGTTTGTGTCCGTATGGATTGTCACTTCTGATAGCTAGTCTCATCTAACAATCGTGTAGAATGGTTTCCTAAATGTATTGAAAACGTCAGTGAATTTCAGTATGTACTGAATAAGTTAAGTTTTTGTAAATAATTAATGCAACCGTTTCGTGTATTTAGTCAGCCATCTATAGAATATGCGTTTTTTTATGGTTAGCGTGTTTTAGCAAGGTTGTTTTTTACGGGATGGTGTTGCTAGCCCAATACCCAACTCTCCTTTTTAGTCCCAGCCTGACACTGGCAGTAACCCTAGGGGGGATTCCAGGCAGAGCTATCTACAGAATATGGTGTTGGATAAATGTGTAATTTTGCCCGTTTCCATCATTGGCCTGTTAGAATAGTGAGAAAAGAAATTACCACGAGATGTAATGCAAGCAACGAAATCAATTTATTTACGATATACAGATTCTTGCGCATATCTTCGAGTTATGCTTTAAGTGTAAAAGTAGTATTATCACTGAAGTAGATGTAACAAGGTCCTAACATGAAACTTAGTTGCTGAAAGTTCAACTCCTAAACGAATAAACCACTGCCCTAGCTGAAATGCATAGAATTGGAAGTAATGATATCAGTTGCAAACACTAAGTATGTAGTGCGCACATGAATTACAGGAAATACTAATGTTAATGTGACTCAAGACTGGTTTGTAATAATCTCTTGTTAAGTAAAAGCATGAAAAAGTTAGACGTTTTTACTAATTCCTCTTTCTTAGAATATTCATCAACTGTATGTAGTGGATTTTCAGTTGACAAAATCTCATCACACGCAAGAAAAATTGAGTTGGCCTTTATTAACTTGAACCACTATTGACGTTCGTTAAATATGCATCTTCAATTCAAAGGTTGAATAGATTGCCCCAAATTTATCTGTAGATTATTTCGGAGCTAAGAATCATGATTAATGAAGGCGAAAAATATTCTTAGCTGGTATATATTTGACTACAGAGCATTATTTCCTTTTATATTGAAAAAACGAATTCAGTAATACTGAAATTAAATGTTGAGTTTTAGCTGGAAATGATGAATTCGTTACGGATTTGGAAGAAAACTTATCGAATGATATTATTAAATTATCGTTACTCATGCCCAACTGCCACCTAACTCTTAGTATAAGTATTTTGAGATAGGACTGAGTTAAAAGTTAAGGGACGCTTCTTAAAAAAGACATGAAGTCAGTGTATGGAGTTACTGAATACAGTCCTGGATCATGTGGAGAACACAAACTGCCTAGTCAGATCGCTCCCACACTAATCTTAATCAATAGTCGAAAATAATCAAACTCAGAATCAGTAAAGGAGTTACATTCATTTTATACTTCTCTAACTTTTGAATATTATCTCATTCTTTAATTTAACTTATTTCATTTAGAGCTATGCTCTTTGCGTTTGATTTTCTACTGAAACTTTTATTCACTCCCTTTTGATTTTGTTGATTTCCACTAATGTTATTCCGGCGTAAAGTGTTACAATTAAATTAGTACTCACTAATTGTATGTGATTATATCATCGTTGTTCAATTTCTATACATCTCAATCGATTAAGTATAATGAATGCTGTATTATTTCAAGTGTTTGCATTTTAAAGCAAACTTAAGTTGAAATTACTAGCTTACTGTAGTAAATAAGTGATAGAGATTTAGCACAACTCTTTGGTTTATTATTTATCATTATAACAACATTTACGCTTTAAACTAACAGAATTCCTATGCAATTAGTTTTTTGTGATGGTCTTTGTTTTCTCTAAATTGTCATAGCGTTTTGGCTCAAATCAACTTCCGGCACAGATTTTCTTATTTACCGAAATTTATACCGAATACTATGACAGCTGCTCCACTACAAAGAGTGTCATCACTAATGCCTACTGATCAATTACCTATGCATTCCTCAGGTCCTTGTTTATATTCAGAAAGTATTCAGAGTAAGTTAGCAGACAATATCAACTTTATTGTTGACAGCTTTTTTCGAGATCCAAAATAATGGAATGTTAAACCGTAATATGAAGACGAGCCAATCAGGTAGAGAAAACTTCTGAATTCTTGTGTAAGATTCAGAAGTGAATGACTTTTATGTTACATTACATAAAAAGATTGGAAGAAATAATTATGAATGCTACTCAGAACGTTAAATATTATGAGATATTTTATTTTTATCAACAAGGAATAAAAACAATAATGCTAAACGTATGGTATACTCACTTCTTTCAATACAAACACAAATTAATCAGATAAAATAAATAATAACTTCTACGCATAACTTCCGCAACCATCGTTTCGTTCGTCGACTTTAATGGAGAATGAACAACTATCTGAGCAAAGTAATATGAATTTGTTTTTATCGTGTCAAACTCTCATCACTTGAATAACATATGTTCTAATTCAACGACAAAAACTACAAGTATAATTTTATATAACTATGTAAATCAAGCTGACCAGGACTTGACATAGGCATATATTTGTATAGTGTAGCAACACTCAAACTCTGGTGTCAGTCAACACTCTAAACTAGATGAATTAATGTGCAAAGGTGTTATTGTCGTTATAAATAATATCATCACTTAATTCATATGGAAGCGATTTATGTACTCATTTTCATAAGCGCTAAAAACGTATTGAATATTGACGTAGCATATACCTGTTGGATAATTCCAAGCTTTTAGACGTGAAACATCCTTATTGAATATTTTCTCTTTATATATTATATACTTGGCGTAAAGTTTCAATCTCCTTTTCTGACTTTTAATTTCGGTTTAAACGGTTTCAATCGTCCGGATTCTTGAAAATCATACATAGATTGCTAGTAGGAGATACCTTAAGTTCAAGCACCACATATATTACAAATCTCCATAATTTCAATTACATTCAGATAAGGTTACACAGATGGAGTCAATTGTTACAAGTAAATATCATATCCAAAAAGAAAGCGTTCAGACATCATTTCAAATAGCAGAAGCAGAATTAGGTTAAATGAGAGCTATGATAGTCAGAATTAAGATACATCACCAGTTCATGAAGTCAGTGACTGCTTATCGTGGTAGCGAATATGAAGTGCGTTTACTCTCGTTTTATTCCTCGAAATTTTAAGGAATAATCCTTGGTGAACCGATATGGTTGAAAATAAACTACAATCTTACAGTGCTATCTCTAAATGCTAGTTACCATTGCAACTTGTTTATTTCTTATTGTTTTCTTAAATTTTATTACTTAATTTGATATCACAAATTAGACAAAGTTAGGCAACCTCTGGAAGCCAGAAAGCACTTGACAGCCATCTAGTCCTAGTATAAGATTCCCCCAGCAGTGGGCATCCGTGACCCTGCCAGGGGACCGATCCCAGGACCTCCTTGTTTTGCTTCTTACGCCTAATCGTTAGGCTACCAGGGCGGGATGTAGCGGTTAATATTTCTAAATCCGTAAATTCGTCATATATTTGGGTGATTATATCGATTGTCATTGGAAGGTAACTCACATCAGACACTATTGAACTCCATTTGTCACGTTTTCTCACTAGAACTTCAGGAAATGGCTGCTGAAGCTAGTGACTAGTGGGCTAATATCGACTGTAATTGAGTTTTATTTCTATTGAATTATCCTTTTGTATGTTGCCGAAGTGTGATAGATTGGTTCATCGCTCCTTGTATGATATTATACGTTGTTTGCCCATTTATAAAATGTATGGTAGTCCTTCTACAAAAAGTGAAATCTATATATTAGCAGTAAATTTCGCTTATTCTTTATCTGATATACTTAAACTACAGTTTCACATGGTTTGACCATTGAGGAAAAGTCAATGTCATGTTTGTCTAGTCAAAAAGCACTGGCCGAATTCTGTCAATCAAATTGTAATGTTGCCACTAATCCAAACGAGCCGATATTGCAATATACTATATTTGATAATAAATGGTTGGGGAGAATCACTTAACCTATGACTAGAGATACACTTTTCTGGAAAAATATGTGTATTACAGGACTTCCTGTCGGTCACCCTCAACATTAAACTATAGAGTTCATTTACCAAATTTATTTAAATTTTAGTAACATTCTATTTAAATCTTTTAAAATATTTCTTTATCATAGCTGATTCAGTTACTCCGACACTTAGTATAGATACCAATCAACAATTGTGTAGGCTTATATCACCAAATTCTCATCTCAGTGATTCTGAAAATATTCATCAAAAATTTTCCCCCAAGAAGCTTGTAAGTTGATTTATATTACGTAATTGCTTCCATTTCTATGTGTTTTATGCGGATAACTTTGTGTTTGAAAATTTTTAGTAATCAGTTGTTGGTGTCGGGTTCTTTGAGCTAGATGGCCTGATGTGTAAAGCCGTTATTGTCGTTACAAATAAGTGCTATATCTGTTGGTGGGCCTATAATAGGCTATATTCGTGGATTTTTTTTGTCTACATTAGTTTCCTCATCCCCGATGAATGTCAGTTTTGTTTAACCTCTGATCATATCTTTGATTAACTTGTTGCATATATGTCTGTGTGGTGATTAATTGCTAATTGATATTAATGATATACTTATGTAAGTCCTGTGATATTTCTGAAATCCTAATCGATTTAAAACGTTGACCAGAACGCAACAAAAGCTACAATCAAATCGTCTAGCTCATAAAACGCAATATCGCTAACTATCTAACTCTCGACAAATTCTGAACTCCACTAGTCACAACTTCTCACTAGAGCTTCAGGAATATCCTGAAGTTAGTCACTAGTAATCTGATTATTGTAACTGAATTGAGATGGCTATTTTTGTTGAGATTGCTATTTTTGGTTTTTTGAATACGTCACAGGTTGATGTTGGTAGGGTACCATTGGGAATCAGGAGTGGAATCTAGGGCTCACACTGCTAATAGGTCCCGTTCTAGGACGAACGGTTGTCCAGTGCTCCCTAGTTTCCAATGGTACTTTGCCAACACCAGTCTGTGATGCATTCAATCAGCTAAAAATACCAATCTCCGCAAACCATCTCAATTTGATAAATTATTTGTAATGACTAGACTCATAAGTTATTTTAGCTGGACACTTGTTGCATAGTTATTGATAACGTGAAATATAATACATAAGAATAACGCATGATCATAGATGGCATCACTTTAAAATACAGAATTACTTTCGAAACACGCACAGTATTAACTATGAATTCTACAAGTGCAGATTGGTCTTTATTAAACAGTGTATAAATAAATATGGTAATAAAATAACATAATTAAAACACGTCATACGTTTCAAATAGTGGATTTTATATTTTCAGCATAGAAGGTAAGCTAAACAATTTACAGAGTTTCACAACCTTTCCGGTTTCTTCATCAACTGTTACTTACTACCTAGGTATATTTTATGCTGAGATTGAATAATGATATTATTGTACAGAAGGCAACTAAGTTTATTGAAATAAGACTAACATGGGTGATGTGGTCGAACTTCATAATTACATTATGCTAAGATACTGTAGTCAGTTTTTTTAGATTCTTCCTACATCTATTAGGTGTAGTATTTAGAACCAAAAATTTATAGGGATGATATATAATCGGCCATGTTGTATACCATATAAATTTGTTTATAGAAATGCTACTCATTAAATGCAACCATCTCTCTATTTATAATGTTCACTCCAATTTCATATTGTTTAAATTTTTGGATAGGATGTGGATAAATCAATTCAGTGTTCAGATAATATATTTTTCGGTGCAAACTTTCCAAATATTAATGAATTCAAATTGACTGATTCATTGAATCCACGTATATGTATCCCTTCGTCACAATCAACATTAAACAATCAGTTATCTAGAAATCATCCAATTGCTCCAAATACTCATCATAAATCATCATTAAATCAAAAGTTATCAATGATGAGTCCACATGTAACTGAAACAAATGTAGCTAACTCAAAGTCTATTTTGCATATACGCCGTAAATTAGTTTTACAATTATTTCAAGAATATGGTTTGTTTCCATCAAGTATGTTTATCATTATCATAAACTAGTATATTATGCACGTATCTGTGTATATATTTCCTTATAACTACATGTATATTGATTATGATAAGTTGTAAACAGACATTATTCAGAATAGCCAAAATACACTACAGTGCCATCAGTGCTCGAAAAGTTCAAGAAATCCATCTCATGTTTTGTAGAAAAGTGTTCCCCTTTGTAATTTCATGATAACTTACTGACACGCGTCTGACAGAAGGTGGTGATGGTAGAGAATTAACCGCCCAATATTTTCTATTGTTTGTACCCCGTTTGAATTAGTCATCTGACTAGTTTATTGTAGTCACTGGTTCATCATCTTATGTCTAAAATAGGTAAATACTGAACGCTCATTTTCAAACCTTGATTTCTTGTTCAGAAATTCTACATTTGATGGTTTATGTGTATATGTATGCTATTTTTATACTCAATAAACAAATGAAGCCCTAAACTACAGCTATAATCATATTGATCACATTGTTTATAATAAAACTAGAAGTACATGTGAGTAAATTATACTTATCACATTATTTTAACAAAATGTGGTTGGAATAGTGTGTTATGACGTGTTAATATATTCTCTTATTTTTAAGAGAAAAGTATTTTATTGGTCACCTATAGCTATGTTCTAACTTTTTTGAGAGGGATACAACTGGTAGCCGGTGATTGGGGAGGAAATGATTTTCTCAGGGTGTAGATGTCTACCATATCGAGATATCAACATAAAGTCGCCATCTGGATCATTCCACAGTATATTAAAAATATTTCAGAAACCACCACGACAGTTTTTAGACCCTTTTGAATTAATGCCGCTTATAAACCAACACGGTCACTTCGTTTTACTACTTGAGGACTGAAAGATGCAACAGCTAAGACAAATCTAATATCTGCAGAATAAATTTTGCGAACTAAGAGAAACCCTATGTTGCATAAACTGGATGCCCTATTTAATTACATGAATATACACTGGAAAAACGTGATGTACTATCACTCATGTCGGTACATAGAAGCATCTATGGACACCAATTTGATTAAGAGAATGTCAGAATTCTGGACCAGATAACATTCTGAAAGTGCATGGCATTTAATAGATACTTAGATATGCAACCTATCAACTTTTGTAGAAGAGGTCATCCAATCATACAACCAGAAGTCAGATGAACAAAGTCAACTCGGTCTTAAAAACACCTGTGAACAAATGAACCCGCAAAGGCAAACGGTCTCTTGTGACCTGAGGAAGGGTTATCTGCCGGGTGCTGACTTATGAGTTTTTCCCATTATTCTATTTGACATGATTTTAGTGATCGAAATACGTTCGTTCAGGTATTTCTCAGCTTATGGCCAATCTACCCTGAATCTTTGCTCCAAACAAGTGAAAAACGGAATACTAGTCTGATGACCCAGCAATACCGAACAACTTTTATTCTAGCACACTCATTTTTTTCATCAATTTCATTACAGTGATTATGATGATATAATTTGAGGTCATCGAATGGAATTTGGAGTATAAGTCACAATGATTGAAAATTGATGCGTTGAAAGTTCACAAATAAAGTTTACAAAAATCAATACGTGTTTTATGTCTGATTTCTAAATAGTTCTATTCTTAGGGAATTGAATTCCCCAACACCGTCAAACTGGTCTATTACTCGCGAAATAATTGAAATGCTCACTTCTTTTTAAAGTTAGTGATGATGATGTTGTTTAGATTAACATCAAAAGCTGCATAACTAGACCATACATTCCAGAAAAATTAACATTACCAAAAACATCCACCAGGACTGTAAATCTTCTCTATTATTTAAAACTATTAAGTGTGATGAAAATTATCACTTGTGTATTAACAAAATGCTTTAGCTCGATAATTAGCGCACAAAAAAAGTTATCAGTTCTAATAATTGATATGTTTTTGTTGAGTTTGGATTTGATAACGAATTGATATCAACCGAGATCCATTTATCACCAGGAAGTAGTTGTACATTGAATTTAACAAGTATATATAAGTATTGTACTCATTTTGTAATCTTACAGAGAGTTTATATATACTTGTGTATTGTTTCCCATATTGATTTTCGCTTTATAATTTTCTAATCAATCCTTATATCTAGTTCCTACAATTACTCATTTTCAACAACGCTATGCTAGTTACTTCCCTAGTCGTCAGGCTCTACAGTTAAAAATACGTGAAATTCGTCGACGGATTATGCAAGCAGATTCCAGTTTATTTCAAAAAACCACCAAAAATATTTATAAACATTCGAATGATAAGAAAAAATCACCTGATAACGATGACGATAATAATAATGATGATGAGGATGATGAGGAGGAGATTGAATTAGTAAATATAGAATGTTCATTAAGAACTCTTTCAAAACATTCCATACCTATAATTAAAGCGAATAATAATCGAAATGAATATGTGAATAGATGCTGCAGTAATAACACTGGCACCCATTCATCTTTACCAAATCCGTTAGTAGTTTGATTGCTTATTTCGAATTCGCTTTCTTGTTTCATCCTTTTCAACTCATCCTATGATTTAACCCTGGATTACATTCAAAAATTCTTTAGTAGGATCAATTGTATCACTAAATTATCTGCCACTACAAATACTATTATTCCAGTGAATATTAACTTTTCATATTGTAGCTTATTTACACACTTCTACACACATTTATTCAATGTTGTTTTTATTTTAAAAAATAAAGTAAAAACATACAAGCTACTTTTGACATCATCGTCAAAGGTTCTATTTCTTTTATCATTATTTTTAATCTCCCTTATGCTTATTCTCTTGTCATAAGCTATTTCAATTTATTTAACTAAAATCCCTTATGCTTATACCAAAGCCTTATTCATTCGATATATATATAAAGTATATGTGCAATCAAATCATCTTCGTATATTGTTGTTTTCTTTTTTCTACTTCTTAAATGTATTCCTCTCAATCTTGTTACTTGGTCTAATTATACATATATTATCAGATTTTTATTCATCCTACTAGAAATTGTCTTTCAGCTAATTTTGTCCAAAGTATTGAGGCTAACGTGAGCAATTCTCAAGTTGATCAGAGAAAGTATGCGGAAAAGTCAGTCAGCTTCACATATTTTTACTAACTATGTAGAGATTTTATGAAAGATGTATTGGTTCTACGCGATTATTAGATCTATCGTTGGTTCTTCCGCATCTATTTTCTGTTCTGAAAATAGATATAGAAAGGGTATATGAACTCGTCTACATGGCTATGCAACTTCCGTCTTCTTAAACTTTATACGTACACAAATAATATCTTAGGTGTCCTTAGACTTTTTCTATTTGGAATTTAAGGTTAGAATTCCAAGTTTAAAGTCAGTGTAAAGGAAAACGTTCAAAGTAACTACTTAGGATAAAAGGTTGATTTGTGCGTTGCACACAAACTGTGATGCACAATAAATTATAGTTTAACATCAAACAATAATTTCTCTAAATAATTAGTCCTTTTTGAGTAGCATACAAACTAATTAGGTTAGACGATTTGTAATTCCTATCTCACCACTGATTGGATATATAAATAATGTAGACATTATATGAGTTACCCAATCTTGTCTCTACATTATGCCTCAATTATTTACATTATGATAATTCGCATTCTTGACCTATTTCATTTTGATCACTGAAAGACAGGTGAATAGCTAATTCACCATTTCTGAACTAAAGTCACTAAGAGTATATAAACAATCATTCACCTCACTAAATAGTACCACTGGCGATTGCAATTGGAATACCAGAATCCCAAAGTTTATTAAGAAACCAAAACAAAAACATCCAGACGATAATCAGCACTCAGCTATGGGTACAACGATTTAGAATTTAAGGCCAAGTAAATCTCCTAAGTCATGTGATTCTTTTTAATTTGAGAAATCCCATTAAAGCTTCTTACAGGATTTTAAAATCTGAGATGTTGCTGATTAACAAATAAAATTGCCAGTTATGGGGTGGTGAGTATTTTTCAACGGCACAGACCCCATTATACAAGCATAGCGTGTGGCTCCAGAGCCAATATGTTTAGCTTGGAAAAATACTCCCTGAGCAAACCAAAGACGAAGGTTATGTATGCAAATAGTCGAAGACCAGAAATAGTACTGTCAGTGGATGCTTGTTACATGAGCAACTGTGAATCTTCGATGTGTTGAGGCTGAGTTGGGTTTGAATCCATGGGGCAAAAATTAGGAAGTAGCAAAGTAGTGTCAAAATATTGTATAAGAATGTGGTGCGACTTCAACAATAAGTTATGGAAACAATCTAGTGCGAGTATACACACAAATATAATGCAATGAATAAGTAAAGGTTTATGATAGTAATACCTCAGAGAAAAATTTTAAAAAATGGGTCGACGTTTGTATATTGTTGCAAATGGTACTAACACTATGAGGGACCCATGAAAATTAGCTTATATATGTAAATGTACACGTAAATAATAAGAAACAGGCTCACCAGAAATATGTGGTATGTGTGGAATGCTCTACGGTAATACGCCAAAGGAAACAGTCACTCAGGTATTATATCAACAGTTTATTCAAGTACAGAAAATAAGTCTAACGTTTATATAAATATAATTTACTTGAATTAGAGGTAACATTTGAGACGGATGAATGGGTTTTCAAACCATCACCACATGTAGTATGCATTCATCTGACAATCCAATTGGTCAGTTTGATGGGGTAGATGACAACATTGCAATTAGTTCGGCTGAGCGTGATGCGTGTGAAATTAGCAGTGCCTGTTGCTATAAAAGAAATTAAATATTGGTCCACGATGTCAGCGCAAGAGACTAAACCTAGATTATTCCAATGTTGTTTTATCTAACCACCACTGAGACCACGAAATCCCGGGGCACTTAACAACACTTGGTCAAGACTAAACACATATGACGAAGAAGAACAACGCGGACCGGGAGTAAGAGTGTGCTATAGTATATAACAAAAAGATTTATATATATATATATATATATATATATATATATGACACTGTTGGGCATGCAAATGAGAGAAGTTAGTTTTTTTTCTTGTAGTCCGCAACATTCTTCCAGACAGCACTGCTTGCAATATAAGGACAAATGGTAAATCATTAGTGATCGTTTAAGCTTTTAGACTCTCCCTCAACTCCGTTACATCACCTCCCTCTTGGCAGCAAGGCCATTACGTGAGATTGTATAGATACCTCCCTCTTCACATGCCACCTGATACTTTTCAATCGCCAGAAGAGCTCCCGTAAGAGTAGATGAAACATCCGTATTAGCTGGCTTCACCTGATTGTAGTGAGCTACTATGGCGCTTACGTTTAGTCTCTGTACATGTCGAAGTACGGTGACATGTGAATTTTAGGATACGATGACGGATGGAACTTTTTATGGAACATGCAACTTTGCAGACGGTTCATGTAAGCAAGTAAGATGACAGAGTTAAACATAATTACAGAATCTTTACACTGGATCGTGGCACCATCTGTCACAGCAATCTTTCTGATGACTACTTGCACTGATGCAATATCGTGGAGCCAGGCGGTAAGCAGTAGCCTGACGCTTTTAGAGGCTCTTCACACATGAGACATATTATTTCCGTCCAGCTTCACGAGGAGGCGTTGGATTTCTATGAATAACTTTAGTTTGTGCCCCAAAAGTAGTCGTGCTTGTTAAAATCTGATAGATGAGTTTACGGAAGATCTGTATGGTAGCAAATATTGTGGCAGTAGATTGTCCCAGCTTGCTGCCGGTGCTTGATGCACAAAAGAAAGTAGCAGTGATTTTAGTGTCTGCTTGCTTCGTTCTACTGAACCCTTACTTTTTGAGTGGTATGCTGTAGTTCGTATTTTTCTGATGAAAATGAACATATATTTGGAATTAGGTAGCTTCCAAATGTCGACCCCTGATCCGGATGTCAAGCTACTGGGACCCCATGACGGGCCACCTAGGTGTTGATAAATGTTTCTGCCATTGTGGCAGCATCTTTCCCAGGGATAGGTACAACCTCATACCATTTTGTGAAGTAGTCGACCATAACCAGGATGTAGAGGTTTCTGCCCTACGGATTTGGGACCGGACCAAACACGCTGACTTCTACACAGCGGTACGGTGCAGTAGTCACCATGGGTATCATTCCAGCACAGCTGTGTTTACGAGGTGGTGTTGTTACGCGTGGTTCAGGTCTTTTATCGACCGCAAGATCTCCGTCGTAAATTGTTATCTGTCTCGGTTGACCGCACGCTTCGTCTCCTAAGCTATGATACGACCCCCAGGCTGAAACTACTCGTCAACAGGAACACGAGAGAGAAGACAGGAAATACTGCAAAAACCACTTTAATGCAAGAGTTCAATTATGTACAGAAACTAGGACATATATATTATCATAAGTGTCCTTCAAGCTTCTAGAGAATTCCGCAACCTTCTAGAGCTAAGACGATTGACCAATCACAGGCATAGCACGTGATTTCTCTCTGTCTAAAAGCTTCGGATAAAAAGCTATCTCCGCTCTGATTGGACACAATATATCCTATTGATTTCTGTGTCACATTGAGCTTGTCTCGAGTAGTGGAATTGAGTGCCGTTTCGTGATTACATTTAGGTGACGATAATCTGCAAACAATTAGAGGTGGTTGTCTTTTTCACAAGAATGATGGAGGATGCGCATGGTTAATCAAACAGCATGATAACCTTCCTTTCCAGAATCTTTGTAATAAACGTACTTAACTCCGGTTGATAGTGAACTGGTACTCCTTGAGGATATTGCCTAGTGAGCCTATGGTCACCAATATCGATTTCATGCTAAACGGTCCTAGTTCATCTCAGCTAATCACCTTCTTCGAACACTTTTCTAAATTCCACTAGTATTCACATCACTGTGTGTTGGTAGTGATAGTCTAACTGGAGGCTGATAGAAATTATTTCTATTACAAATGGCGGATTGGTAGCGTTTACCAGTCCCTTCCTCATACGACTAGTTGATATAGGTATGCATGATTCCCCGCCGTCATACAAGACGTCGAAAAATTAACAAAAGCCTGATGCCGGATTAGATAGTCAACTTCCAAGGTGACATCTCAAGTGATGAGATCACACACTAGAAGTCAATGCTGGCATATAAGTCCTCCCAACCCTAACGACAAGAGTTAATAGACAACTCATCAAGTCTAAAATTCCATCATCTACCCAATCGAATGTGCACAGTGGACGTGGGAAATGCAGCAACGTGAGTCGCTATTTAACAACATACCTACCCGTTAAGAAATAGCAGAACTAGTTGTTTTTATTGTAAATATTATTATTCTTTGCTATCTTTTATTAATCGTGAATGTGATGGTAACCAGTAACATTTCTCTTCTTTTCCACATTGTTCTTATAGGACTAGAGTTACGGTCACCTTAATTTAATAACAAATTACTAACATGGTGTGTACCTATTTTGTCAGTATGATTGTCGATACTCGTTTTATCTACCTGTCAAATTATTGACAAGTTGTAATTACTCGGTGTTATAGTTCTATTAACTGAATTATCAGATTCATCGTCAACTAAGTAAATTATGGGTTACAAATCTTGGTCATAATGTACTTGGTTAGTTCATTGTCTACACATAAATTACTACTAGTTATGCACATATAGTCGATCTCCACCAATAGCATCATAGTATACTCAACCTCTGGCAGTTTAGCCACCCTCGCGTTTTGGCATGTTTTGGAGTCTTATCGCATGGCAGGAAGCAGGTATGACTAAAATATACATATTCGTGGTTGATATTTGGACGCTATTATTAAAACGTGTGGTGCTGCCTCCAAAAGAAACTAGTATAATTATTGCAAACTTTTATCATCGTGCACTAAAACACAGCTGTCAATAAATACATATATACTATGTATATTATTTTTGCCTAGACATATTCTTGCAACAATATAAGCTCCTTATGCCAACCACAACGTAGATGTTTCTGATTGGTTGCTGTCATCTTAGACACTTTGTCATTTTCTACCTGTTATAAGGCTTCTGTAGTAATTGTATGTACATAGTTGGAACGAAATATAATTGAGTCTTCTAAGTGATTAGTTTCCGCGTTTCCGGGAGAGTATTTCATTTGGCATGTTGTTAGGCCACTGGTCGTTGGCATCCAACCTGGCCAAGTAGGTCAGTTAACTGGTTTGCACGTTGCGGTTAACAGTTAATTGTATAAACGCGGGCGAATGGAGACGAGTTGGTGGCATCAACAGGATGTGAGGCATAATTTCATTAAACATTAAAGGGCCCAACTACTTAGTTATAGTTTTGGAAAATGGTCTCGTAGCAACTATAACAGGAAAAAAACAGATAACATGCCACATAGATTCTACTCTACTAGTCACCATGAAAGCATTTGTTAAAGATCAGAAGTATGTGTGCCAAGTCTGACACAGGAAGCAACAGTCAAAAAATTTCCAGACAAGAACTTATTTGGGAAAATAATATGATGAGCACGCAGATGTATAACAACCTACGCTACCGCGAGCTTAAATAATTCTCAGCCTTGAGAAGTTGGAGAACGTCACCCAACAACCAGTATGACTTGGTTAGGGATTAATGTCATCACTCTACCTTTATAAACTGTTGGAATTACTCTAGTAAATACTGCTTGAAACGCCACTGTGTATATTTCCACATATCTTAAAGTTTGCATATTGCTTAACTGCACAAATAACGTAATTGCTGCAAACTAATACCAAGCCGCTTCATAAAGTGTTCTTGGGAAACAAAATAAGTTGCTGTTGCTGGGAAAAAATAATATACTTGACTCCAGTCAAAATAAGATTAGCATGAGACGGTTAAAGTATTCTTAAAAATGGTGAGTGTAGCGGTAAATAATCCCCAAAGTAAATAGTTACATAGGTCCTCGAAATTGATGCTGACCGTGTTTGTTACATCGGACACTACTAGTTGAAGGCACTGGATCACGCGTCATCACCAGATCACGTCATGACGCACCGTGGAAAGCATCTCTCTCTAGTTCGCACCACGTGATCTGGACACCATCATAACTGTGAGTTCGTTCCTGTTTATAGTTTTTAACAGTATTTTTGGTCTGATCATTTTTTATTGCACATTTATACCGAGTTTACTTTTGATATTTGCATATTTTGGTAATTTAGTGATGACTGATCAGACTCCTCAGCTCATTAAGATTAAAACTCCCACACCTCCAAACTTTCAGCTCATCCCTTTTTGGACAAAAAACAGAGAAGCTTGGTTCTGCTACGCAGAAACCGAGTTTCGAGACCGCGGTGTGATAGACCCACGGTTCAACTCCTTGCCGTCATAAGGTCACTTCCGTGTGAATTGAACAGATACGTCACCCCCTTTTTTCTCAGCCCCGACTGCCTAGAACCTTATGACCAGCTCAAAATATCAATTCTCAGACGCAGAGACTTGTCCGACAGACAACGTCTTAGTGGGCTGTTTCACACCATCGAGCTCGGCAGTGGTTTAGCGACGAAAATGTCGCGCATGCGAGAAGTGATTGGTCAACGCACTTTCGACGAAGGTCTTTTCTGTCAACTCTTCCTATCAAAACTGCCACACCAAGTGCAAGCACTCCTAGTAACCTTTAATAACAACCCAGTAGATGAACTAGCTCCATCTGCTGGTCGAATTCTAGAGATCACCAGAACTCGCCACAATCAGGTTTATTCCATTATTGAAAAACCTCATGCTACCGATAACGAGGTAACGAAATTGTGTAATGCTCTCTCTCGTTTTCGCAACCTACAAAAACGACACCGACCAAACGATTTTCGTCGACGAAGCTCATCACGGAGAAGACCGTCATCTCGACCTTGGGGAAGCAAAAGCTCCAATTGGTATCGGTACCACAACACCAATGGCAAAAATTCCAAGAAGTGTAGGGACCCTTGTAGTTTTCCTAACCGGTGGAAACAGTCGCCTGTTATTTATCACGTACGTGAAAAATAAGGTTTCCTACCTCGTCAATACTGGCACAGAAGTTAGAGTCCTTCCTGCAACTTCATCTGATCGCCAACATGAGGTTGCATTCGATCTACAGGCAGCCGATGGGAAACATATAGCTACGTATGGTAAACGATATGTCTACCTGAACGTGGGTTTACGAAAACCCATACACTGGATTTTCACTATCGCCGATGTGAAAATACCTGTCATAGGCATAGATTTACTGAGCCACCGCAACTTGCTTGTGGACCTTAGTAAAACGAGACTAGTGGATAATAACACAAATCTATATGTTCGTAGAACCGCTGCATAGGTTGTAGCTTATGTCCTCTTCGTTTAAAATATTTAATTAACTCTTATTTTCAGCCGATATTCAACAAGTATCCAGATTTGAATAAGGCGACGTTAAAATTATCATGTATAATCAACAATGTTACACATTACATCACTACTACAGGCCAACCTGTGTTTTCCAAAGTACGCCGATTAGCAATCAAAACACTAAGGATTGCGAAAAACGAATTCCATCATATTATGTATTATTATTATTCTGAAATTACGTACAGAATTCACGCCAGTTTACAGGCATGGTCATTATGATACAGAAAGGTTAACTTATGCACAATGGAACACAAAGTTTTACCGAAGTGAGTGATTGACTAACAGTAACATTTACAATACACTACATTTATATGCAGTAAGATTAAATGTGAACAAGGAAACCGTCAAACAACAGTTGGAAGTTACTTTTTAATCTTGAGTGTTCAAGGATGCATTAGTAGAGAACATTTATTAATATATGTAATCAGTTCAAGAAAAAGAGTGTCAAAAACGCTACACAAGAAAGATTCGGATACTACACGGTTGTTTGAAATAGTCAATTGTGGCGTCAAGTACAAACATATCGTAGGTGAACGATAGAGACCGGGGATATCACTTTAAGGTATCATGAACAGACCACAAAGATGCACTTTCCTTTTCGGAGTGGATTCCAGGTGATATTTTTAACGTGACACATTAGCTGGGAACTTAAAATATAAAGACCGACCTAGGAATAACCCGCCCATCCAGTAGCCCATGGTCACCTCCACTACATATGGTCCCGAAGAAAGATAGTAATAATTGGCGTCCCACCGGTGATTATCGTCGTCTGAACATCCAAACTACGCCTGGTCGGTACCTGTCACCACGATCTAACGGCCACTCTGAAGGAAATGACGATATTTTCGAAAATCGACTCGGTAAAGGCATACAACTAATTACCGATGTTCAAAAATGACATACCCAAAACCGCTATCTTAACTCCATCCGGCCTTCACGAATTCCTCCGAATGCCTTTTGGGTTGAGAAACGCACCACAAACATTTCAACGTTTCATCGATGACGTGTTCCGAGAGCTAGACTATGTCCATGCATACGTCGACGACTGCTTGATAGCAATCCCAGACGAGGTAACACATATGAAACATTTAGACACAGTCTTTAGAAGAATACAACAATATGGAGTTACCATAAACATACAGAAATACCAAACTGGAACAACCTCGTTGGACTTCCTGGGGCATACTATTGATGCTAATGGCATACAACCTCAAAAACACAAGGTGGCGGCTATTCTGGAGTACTCGGAACCAACCACCATTAAGCAGTTGCGAGTTTGCAGTGGATTTGTAAGTTTTTACAGATGATTTATACTGAACTGTACATCTATCATGAAACCACTAACGGATATGCTTCGTGGGAATAAACACGTGGTCACAATGGATGCAGAGTCAAAGAAAGCCTTTACTGCGACTAAAGAAGCAATAGCCAATGTGACTATGCTGGCACATCACAATACTGAAGCTCCTGTCAGCATCGCAGTTGACGCATCTGACTCAGCCAATGGTGCAGTTCCGTAACAAGGCACTGGCCAAGCTTGGCAACCTTTAGCATTTTTCTCAAGACGATTAAATGATATCAAATCTAAATATAGCACATTTGAACGTAAACTGTTAGCCATGTACTGTGCTGTACGATATTTTCAATATTCCATCAAAGGCTAGGAATTTACAATATTCACCGACCACAAACCACTGACGTTTTCTATGAAGTCATCTCCAGATAAGTGCTCTCCGCGAGAGTCGCGTCATCTAGACTACATTTCCCAGTTCTCTACTGATATACGACATATATCTGGAGCTAACAATGTAGTTGCCGACGCCTTATCACGAATACATGCCTTGAATTGAATCCAAGGCATCGACCTAGTTGGACTAGCTCGACTTCAAAATGAAGACAATGATCTTTATCATGAGTTATCCACGACAACGCTGAAACCCCAAACAATGACGTTTGGGAAAGGTAAGAACACTTTCATTTGTGATTCTTTTACAGATACAGCCAGTACAATCGTCCCCAGGTGTTATTGACGAATCATCTTCGACACGTTGCACAACCTCTCTCATCCTGGAGTTGAAGCTACGTCTACAGTGGTTACCCAGAGATTCTTCTGGTCGAGAATGAATAAAGACATCAAAGAACGGGCACGCTCCTGAGTAGCCTGCCAAAAGAATAAAGTAATTCAGCATAATAAATGCCCTCCTGGCACCTTCCAAACTCCTGACGCTCGATTCGACTACGTTTGCTTTGATTTGGTAGGACCCTTACCACAATAAAATGGATTTTCTTGTCTTTTGACATGCGTGGACCGTTTCACACACTGGCCAGAAGCGATTCTACTGAATGACATCACTAGTGGAACAATTGTTTGTGCTTTAGTCGGACGACAGATAGCAAATTTTGGTTGGCCATCTACAATAATGACAGACAGTGGACGTCAGTTTGAATCTGTATTTGTCCACTCTCTGACCAAACTCCTAGGAACTACGCGATTCCGAACAACTGCCTACCACCCACAATCTAACGGGTTGGTAGAAAGATTTCATCGATAGCTGAAAGCAACACTTTTAGCTACAAACATTCCGCAGTGGACCGACGCCTTACCACTAGTCTTAATCGGAATTTGCAGCACTGTAAATGAAGATGTTGGGTGCGGTGATGCTGAATTAGTATATGGAACGATACTTCGACTACCAGGTGAGTTTGTGGAAACAGCTCCCACCTCGACAAACCTGGAACCCAAATCATACGTGAACCGACTTACGAATGCTATGCGTTCAGTTAAGCCAGTCCAAACTCTACAACAATCAACAGACACTTTTATACAACCCGCCTTAAAATATAGTACACACGTTTAGTATGTCGTGATGCTCCACTCCGACCTCTCGACGCAACTTACGTAGAGTCATACAAGGTCTTGAAACGAGAAGCGAAGTACTATACGATTGACAAGAATGGTCGCGAGGAGAACGTCAGCATTAACCGTCTTAAAGCGGCCTACCTAGAAGGCAAATCTTTCGATGTCGAACTCGCCACAACATCCCCCCCCCGAAACTTGACAGGACTGAAGTCAACATTCCTCAACCAATGATCAACAAGCAATTGGGAATTTCGAAGAGCTCCATACCACCAAGAGCTGCATGTTCTGTTAGAAATGTACGATCTTTAGAACACATAAACGAATACTGTCTATTAATTTTCTCTTAATTTTCCACTCCCTGTGTATAGCGAACTTTTTTTTAAAAAAGTTAAACAAAATTTTTTTCACTTTACGGTATGCATTTTACACATTTTCGTATGTTTAAAAATTATTTAAAAAATACATTTTATTGATAATAGTATTGCTGATATTTTATACGTTTTCGTAGCCGCATTCGGCTGCCAAATCATATATATATATATATATATGAGATACACATATTAAAAATTTTTTTTGAATTTCCAGGCCGTCTGTAAACGAACAGAAGAACGCTGAAGAGAAAGATTGTATTTTGTACAGACGTTTTATGTAACGACACCCTAGCATAGACACTGACACCCAGAGGCTGAACAACATCGCATGCTATCAAAGGAACGTTTACCATTGTCTAACGCAATGGGTCCTATCCTTTGGTTGGTACGTCTTAAAGTCCTCACGAATCCATTAGGAGACAATTGTGCTGTTGTGATAAATAATCCCCGAAATAAATAGTTACATAGGTCCTCGAAATTGATGCTGACCATGTTTGTTACATCGGACACTACATTATATATATATGAGATACACATATTAAAATTTTTTTTTGAATTTCCAGGCCGTCTGTAAACGAACAGAAGAACGCTGAAGAGAAAGATTGTATTTTGTACAGACGTTTTATGTAACGACACCCTAGCATAGACACTGACACCCAGAGGCTGAACAACATCGCATGCTATCAAAGGAACGTTTACCATTGTCTAACGCAATGGGTCCTATCCTTTGGTTGGTACGTCTTAAAGTCCTCACGAATCCATTAGGAGACAATTGTGCTGTTGTGATAAATAATCCCCGAAATAAATAGTTACATAGGTCCTCGAAATTGATGCTGACCATGTTTGTTACATCGGACACTACTAGTTGAAGGCACTGGATCACGCATCCTCACCAGATCACGTCATGACGCACCGTGAGAAGCACCTCTCTCTCTCTAGTTTGCCAGCCTAGACGTTGCTATCCCATTGACGCTTTATTCACGATCGGATATAAATCCTCTTCCATCCTTCATTGCCTTCTGATTTATTCTCATTCGTAAGAGCGGGTTTAATCGTTAGAAGTCGCTCTGGCAATACCGCAAACGTTACTTGGTCACATACCGGGTGCACTTCAAAATTAAAGCCACAAAAGTAATTTCATCATAGTAACATTATTTGAGCCAGTGAAGAATAGCTCATAAGCTGCTTGTAATGACTGGATGTTAATAGCTTTTATACATATTTCCTCTTTGTAGAAATTGTCATGCGTAGCTTCTAGACATTGGTGACAAACAGGAAAAGTTTGTTTGATTTCAAATAGTGTGGAATGAAAAGAAGCTTTCGATTAACGATAATCCCTGCTGGTTACCATGGTTCGTCACTGTGAAGTGAGCAATGTAATTGACAATTCACGCTTGCTGTATAGCCAGAGTTGCTTCTTATGAATGAATACACACGCACAGATAAAAACAACTCAGAAGGCAGTGATGAATGGATAATAAGGTATATTTAACCGTGAGCAGAGCGTAAACGAGATAGCAATGTTTATACTGGCTGACTAGGGGACCAGTTGACTCCCACTTGGCGTCGTGTTGCAATCTCATGGTGATACTTGACCCAGCGTCTTCAGTTAGTCGTGTTCACTAAAACGAATATGATCAATATCAATGATGAGAGCCTATGCAAATACTTGTTTCCAACTATTTCCTACTGCACCGAATAACTTATGGTAGCTTTAAGTAACAATACATGCAACATGTGATAGTAGGAAACATGACACCTATCGAAAGGAAAAGAAATAATGTACAATACGGACTATTCACAACATCTCCTTCGGATGTGAGATATTTGTATCATGAATTTGCTTGCGTATTAACACTGTTTGCTAATTTCAGTCATCTTTGCTGTGCTTTCTTTAAAAGCATAGAAAACTGTCCCTCACAGTGGCGAAATGGGATGTATTCCAAGTAGACTTCAGCTAAGTTAGATGAGCAATCTATATGCTCTGTCTTGTATTATCTTCTGAGTTCGCCACAGTTTGTTCCAATGCCCTCTTCGCATTTCGCGCGCGCATTTCGTTTTATGTCCCAATAGGTTTGTTGTTATATGCTGTTTCATATTGCGGTATGTTCATCACCATCTATTTTACTCGTGCTAATTTTAAGCACTTTCTTACTGTCATTTGTATCTTGGGGTTTCACTTTTCTGAGGCTTATTCTATGCAAGTGATGCGAGTGACAATTGTCACAAACAAACGTTTCTTTGTGACAAGATTGGATATCTGATTTCCGCAAAAGTGCTTTCCATTCTGCACCTTCATATTCGGAAATGTAAGTGGTGCAGTATCTTACACCCTCTTATAGCCGAGCAAGTTGGGTTTTTCCTTGAGTTTGGACGAACTTTGTAGTGCAGGGTTAATGACGTCAAAATCCCTAAACAGTAAAGCCGTCAAGGGTTTGAGACTGAACAATATTTAGGCATTTTACTACAGTAAATTTAGGGGGGAATTGATTTTCTCGTATTGTAAGTTCTGTTTTCTTACTACGCCATTACTGGAAATTATGAATATTAAGCCTGTACAACTCATTTTCTTAGTCAAGTTCCTTTGGACCAGTGGTTTAATTGTCAGAACTTGGATTTTGACGTCGTAGGTCGCATCTTTAATCAAACCGCTTCATTTTGTCGGCCATTATTAAAGACGACTCGAGGTCATGTTCATAATTATGAATCTGATTGAGTAACACTAACATTTTAGTTCCTCTCAACAGTTCATATCTTATTGGATGCCCTTGCATCCTCATACGTAAACCCCCATATTTATAAGTGACGCGAGGTTTAATACCTCTAACCAGTCTTGTTTTAAGGTTTAGAATTTTCCGAAACGTGAAATTTCGTTGATCAAAAGGAGTCAACCTATATGTACTTACCGAATCAATTCCATCCAACAACCTAGCATCTGATGCCGATTTCCTCCCAATTGGTCATTGAAATTATCATAATTCCTTTGTAAACCCCCCATATAACGTGACTCAGAACTAATTAGTCATGTATAACTTAGAGCTGAATTACCACACTTTACTATCACGGCAAATTGAAAATTAAAATGGCCTAGCCGTAAGTTACGTTAGTAGTAATAAGAAAAGAATGTAGGTATGTAGAACATGATAAAGGGAAGATGAAGGATGAATGCGTCTGCACTAGTGACCTATTCCGAGCTGTCATCTAGAATCTCCAACCATTGGTTACGACAATTACGCAAACCCTGATCAAAGTCTGTATTTACCAACATGGCTCAGACCAACAATCAGTGACTTCATAACAGATGACACTTTCTGGTTTGTACTTTCGTAGCTTCCTTTCATTCTTCTCTAACATCAGCTGGAATTTAGCGTCTGAATGGACGGTGATTGGGTATGTGTCATCCATGTCCCAACCCGCTCAGTCAATAAGGATTTACAACCTCACCAATTTATTTTCCGTCTCTCCCCAATACATTGCAACTAATTTCATTATTTACCTGTTATTTTTAGAAAACGCGAGTGATATTTCGAAGATATCAATGACTAAGTATGAACAACCCATATGTATCATCTGCTCTTAATGCCCACGTTTCACATCCATAGAGTAAAAGAGGATGGACTGCTTCGCTGCACACTCATCTTTTTGTTGATAGACGGATATATCACTTGCTCTACTGATGACGTAAGCCGACAAAAACCAAATAAAGGTTTTGAATGTGCCGAGAATTCGTCATACACCAACCCATCAGGTCCGATAAGGCTTCCGAAATAAGTGAAGTGATCGACTCGCTCAACTTCACTCCCTATCCTTAGTCCTGATGTTGATGCAGACCAGGCGTGAAGCAACGATTTGCAGTAGCTTAGCTGCATATTTTCTGTGTTCCCTAGATCTTAAGCCTTAGTAATGTATTCTGAAAATGATTACAGTATGCATGCTATATATTTTAGTCCTCAATTGTTTTCGTTTATGTCACAAAAAGTTTTCGATATTTAATTCTCTCCATTCCTTTGATTCTCGTCGCCATAGTCGTATAAAGTCTAGTAAATTTCTATTAGCATTTATGCAATTAGAGTTACAATGGATGTAATAAGTAGATTCTATAAATATTTTGTTGTGCACATTCTAGTTTGCTTGACTAAAACTTGGATCCTATATAAGCTCCGTAAAACCGTCAATCGTTAACTTGAAGATTTTCACCAACTTTTTTCTTCTGTTGTAGGTTTATTTGCCGATGTTGCGTATTAACATTCAAATGTGTGAGCAATGTTAAACTAAGTATAATAATGGGCTACCACGGAAATCATCTTCAAATTGTTCTATTATGATATCATTGCATCGAAATAAATCATGATGCAATACCTCTAAAGTCAGTACATATCAGATCGATAGGAGAATTTTATGCATTTATGTCAAACGAAGGCAACACTTAGTCAGACCCACCCATCAAAGCTGTGTGAATCTCAGTATATTTGTAGCAGCCTTATATCATGTGATGTGAGTAATTTAGGCAACCCTACCAAATCTAGGGATAATATTTTTGATTTTCCAACAAAAGATTCGTCCAGTAACTTGATTAATAATGATTCCATGAACGAGGTTCAACGACTTACAAATACAGGTCGAATTCCCATCCCGGAGTCAGGCAGTCAAAACCAGTCACTTTCAAAGGACGACGAGGATCAATTCAGCGTTAGTAAAACAATGGTTGATCCAGGAAATCGAAAGAACGATTCAACTTTACAGTGTGTTGATAATTACTACGATGATGATGATGATGATGCTTTGTTAGTAAAAGAGTTCAATCAAGAACACGTCGGATTTGAGAGTAGTCCAGGTGATTGCGAGTCAGGCGATTATGATATTGGAACATTTGGACTTACATTAGTAAATAACAAAGTTGTAAAAGAAGAGTCTATCCCGCTTTTCGCACGTTACCGACCTTCTCCACCTCCTCCACTTTCGCGAGGACAAATACTGTTTACTCCTAACTTGCATCACCAGTCATCGGAGCTATCAGAACAACTGCCAAAGTTCATTAATTCAGATTGTATTGCGCCACAAGTCAAGGGGTATTCTCAGCTTCAAATGAATGATTTAGAAACTAGTGACGGTGATATTAATCCATCCGGTCGCAGATGGTTGTCTGACGACGAAACGTGTGATATAAACCAAACTTTGTATCATCGTGTTATAGAAGAACCTTCTCCGTTTGTCGGTATGTCCACAACACTGTCTCCTACCGGACCCCCACTGGACACAGGCATTATAACTTCTTCATCTCTCTCTTTATCTTCAGCTTTATCGAGAGTAGCTGCAGATGACCAAGTTTCGCTTCGACTCACTACTTCATCTAGTACAAGGAATAGTGCTAGCACTAATCCTGTTAGTAGCCCACAGTTACATCCTTTGACAACCACAACGTATGATTCCCCTAGTCAACCTGTTTCCGATGATCGTTCACTTGCTGCAGTCACTTACGATCCAGACCCAGTAGTTTCATCCTGTTCCAAAGTGAATTTCCCTTCTCATGTTCCAGATGATCCTTCTATTAGCGCTCGTCAAAGACTAATGGGAGCTTCTGCTGCAGCAGCTATCTTGGCTGCATCAGCATATGCCTCACAAAACTACCCTACAAAAATTGACAATTATAGGGACATGGTTAACTTAAAGGGTCAGGATGCGATCCGTTTGCGTCAATTACCACACCACTCAACACTAATTGGTGGCTTGTGTCTAAATCCATCACTGCTACAAATTCAATCGAACTCGCGCACTGTTGTGTCTTCTCTCAGACGTCGTGATCCTTGGTGTATACCTTTGAGAAAAATGTCAGTAAATCTAATACAAACCTACAAGCATATAAACGAGGTAACGTTTGAATGTTCATTGTTTGCTATATTATAGTGAAACCTGTGAATTTTATCATACATCCATGTAAATAATCCTTGCTTATATTTTTAGACACTAGTAGGTACATCATATTTTTCAAACAGTGCTAAGCAACCACTTTAAGAGTCCGGCTCTATTATAAATAATAACATTCAATTGAATGCTAATTTTTTACTTTCTACACCTTTTTAAGGCTCATATTGTGTCCAATCATCTAGTTGATTGGGTTTTGGATGTAGTATTACTAATATTTGTTATCCATGGTAAGTATTATATGCACGCACTCTGGAGAGCTCTAAGCCATTAAAATACTTGATAACTGATTAATCACAATAAATCTGACCAGGTCATTCATATATGCAAAAGGTGTTTCCGTCTAAGAAGTTGGGGAATATATACATGAGAATATAGAAGGACTATTTTACAGTAAATTTGAAAAGTTATACTTTAAAAAGAAACAGGCAAAAACGTAAGAGCATATGACATGCCGGACCACACAAAGTTCATGTAAGGATCACCCAACCTGATGGTCAGAGCGCACTAATGAATTGGGAGCAGTAACTCCATAGCATAACTACGAAGAACTGCTTCAACTTATCCGAGACATTAGAAATAAGGCGTTGAATACCAGTGAAATTTGTGACACACTAATTAGTAATCTCCATAATCGTCTCAAGTGCTAAACAGAACAGACAGCATTGGAGAGGCTATTTCAAAACGAGTCACCATTCACCGAATGCTTAAACGCTACCGCACTTGCTGTAGGCTGACAATCACCTCGTTTTTTAATACCAAGATCACCTTCGATTTGTTGAATATAGCTGACATGGGATCGTCTGTTGAAAGTGTTTAAGAAGCTTAGCTTCCTAAAAGCCTTGTACATAAATATCCAAGCGGGTTGTATATAACCACCCCTCTCCACTGTCCCAGTTTCTCTTTCTCCCATTCCTTCCATCGATGCATTCATAGTTATCTATCACTCATTAGTTATTTACTTGTCTATGATATTTACTGTTGCACAAATTATCCTTCTGAAATTACTTCACTTAAGTCAAACGGTATTTGGTACTTATTAAATGGTGTGCCTTTAAGGATTCTCGATTTTGTGACCTATTCACTGTCTCAAGTACAACTACATAAAATAATACTCGCTTGTTGAATTGGTTAGTTTCGATTTGTTTGTTATTGAAAAGTAATTACGGGTGCAAGTCAAGAGTAGAACCAGGTTCGCATATATGACACAGTGACTAGTTTGAGTACTGAAGTCATCTAAATTCATTTGTCATCTACTGATATTCCCCAACTTCAATATCAATTTTGATATTGCTTATATTTTGTTTCGTAAAAATTCAATTAAAAAATTATATTTACAAACAAAACTGTTAAACTTGGTAAGTATTTAGTGACGAATGTTCGTCGTGGTTAGTCTCCCTAGCCACTACGAGTAACGGAAAGAGTTATTATGAATTGTGAAGACTGTGATTCGGTCCATTTAAACTCTGGCGAAAATGTTTTTTAAGTGTTCACTTTTCAACCTTGCACGCCAAAATCTTTTACACAGGATAGTGCCAGTAGCTATAATAAATACATTCATTATATCTCCTGATTCCAGAAATTTGTCTGTACCACTGTTTTAGGATATAGGCTTCTCAGCTTTTTTGATAAACCCTATTATTTTGGTTTAAGCACAACCTCTAAGATTTTGTAAGGGAAGTTTCCATCCTTTTAAAAGCAATAAATTGGAATCCTGTTTTAAATATTCAAGATCAGGTCTGACCAATCAGTCAGTCACAACGTAGAACTCGATACGTGCATACACCAATTCAAGTTGTCTTGCCCTAATTGGCATAAAGAGATAAAATTGTCACGTAAAATCCCAGAGTAGTGGGGGGGGAATAACAGTATTAGTAGTAAAAGAGAGGATTAGGAATCAAAGATAAAATTAAAAAGAATATAAATCAGTTAAAAAGTTGTGGTAAACTCAGAAACTTTGAATTTGGGAGGGTATAGTGGAAGAATGTGCTCGCGTCATTGCGAACGATTTTGAGCCACGCCAGTCAAGTTTCTAACCACTGGTTATGATTATCACGCGGACCTCAACCAAGTAGTTTGCACTTAGTAGCATGACTCAGTCTGATTGTGAATAACTTCGTGGATTGGTGTTATGTTTTGGTTTGGCCGCCCCTAGCTATTTCCGAGCCTACTCACAAATCAAACAGCATTGCTCGCTGAGGTAGGCGATGGTTGAGTATACTTAACACATGTTCTAACTATCCCAACTAATGAAGATTCGCTGTCTCATCAGTCGATTTATCATATTTACTAAATACTCTATTCCTAACCCACGTATTACTTACTCGGTGGTCCCAGAAACATAAGCAATACTTATCAGACACTTACGACCAAGTGCTGGTGTCATGTGTCTTATATGTATTGCTCGTGTTTTCTGGGACTATCCAGTAAACAATGGGGTAAGGAATAGGGTACTAGGTAAAAATAGTAAATCGGGTCAGATGAAGTCATTTTATGGAATGAACTACCCGTCTTATTCATTTCAGTTATCTAACTTAGACCGTTAATAACCATGCTTATATGTCGTTACTTGTATCTAGGTGTATTATCGTAAAAAACGACGTCTTCGTGAACAGCAACGTCAAACAAACGAAGCATCTGCTTCAGTTTCTGAAGCGTCTTATCTTCAAAAATGTCGTTCACCTGAACATGGCCCATTGCTCGGTGATCATTCAGATCCATTTTGGAAAATGCCAGATAGTGGTGAAACGTATATTAAAACTCAACCAATGTATGATCATGGCACTTTGAATGTCTGTTCTAGGGCTACGCATCAGCAACCATTCACTTCATGTGCTTCAGTTCAACAGAGTCTTGCAACATCTAACAATGTCATAAACATGCCTACAAATTACAATATTGGCTCAGCTGTTCATTCACAAGCTTTTCCATGTAATCACTCTATTATGTCTCCCAAAAGCTCACCTCACCCTCAACAACTAACCATGCCGAATGTATTTCGAGTGGGTTCAGATCACATAGTACAATCTTGTGTGTACGACCCAACCACTTTAAACGGAGTAACAAATCGTTTTTCTACACTTGGTAAGTAATATCAATTCTAGTTTATTAATAACGTTCTGTATATTGTTTAATAATTTGTTTAATATATGCTTTGGCTTCTGAAAATTAGTTATGTTACAGTAAATAACCAAAATTTAATTCTTTCTAGAAGTATACAAATAGTATGGCTTACAAAATAGTCATACGTCTTAATCATGCTCTCAAACGACTTTTAAGCAAATGACTAAATCAGTAACAGCGTACACGTATGTATGAATTAAATACCTAAAGATGTGATAATTCGGGCGAGTTAACGAGAATGGCTGGACTTCTACGACTTATTTTTGTTGTATCGTTTTCTTTATTTTGGTTACATAGTAATTAAACCTTTTCATTCCTACTATTTCTGTATTCCTCTCACCCTAACCTCCCGTTTGCCCTACTAATCAATTGTGTACATGTTACCCCATTTTACAATCATCATCGCCTTTATTTTGCACTGACGTGGATTTTCTAATTGGTCGACAACTTGGTCTCTTGCATGTATGTAAAGTAATGCCTGGATTATAGAATTTGACTTTAAATGGTTGGTTCATAAATATTATGTTCTTTTCATTGCGACTTGGGACTAGTAGTACCTAGGCAGACCTTCAGCATAGAATAATCTGTCTTGTTATCATCAATGGTTACATTGGCCCTGGCAAGTTCGTATCTATAATTGGTCGAACATCAAGACATAACATGGTGCTAATTATTAACAATCGTATTTTATTTCAAACTCAAATATGAATCATAGTATCATCTAACTAAATCGAACCTATCAATCGTCCCCTTAAAAGCACGTAATAAACACTTTCCCTAGTTTCATTTGTTAATGAAATTTCACCTGTGTATACTTCACGAAGTTTAACTATTTTCTACTTTAGATATTTCAGATTCTATCTATGATATGGGAAATTCACAATTAGACTCAAGATTTATGCCTGTTACTCTCAATAATACTTGGCTACCAACATATAGCTCTAGTGCACCTTTTTTAAAGTCTGTTCAATCTACAGACTATGTTTCTAGACCACCCCCATTAGAAAGTGGAAAGTCATTGATCTGTGATCAAAGTGATCCATACTTTTCTACTAACCAGAGAGACTCTGGATTACATTCCACTCATTTACAACATTTGTTATCAAATCAGTCTTTTCTACCGTCAAAAACAGAGTTTCCCACATATATGGATCGAAAGTCTCTGGACAATAATATCCATCATAACAGTTCATCTCAAATTCCTGCCTGTCTTTTGTCAGCAACAGAAGATATTACTAACGCCGCTGCGTCTGAAGTATTTTATCAAAATCAATTCGACGTAGATACCGTAAAGTCAATTCATCCAAATCACTCGATTTCTCTGCCGGCCGGGAATTTTAGTTCATCTAATTGTACTCATATCGTAAATAACAGTAGTTTAGTGTCATCAGCCTGTTATTATAATTTAACATCGCTTGATCCAGTTTCACCAACTAATAGTCGAATATCTGGCATGTTTTTGAATACACACCAACATACTGTAAACATGTGTCCTATTAATTATAGTCAAAATAATAATTTGGTTTCTACTTCTGTAGCTTCACCTCCATATATGTGTATGTTTAAATTTAGATTCATAATATTCCTTGTTTTTATTTTTAATTAATGTTCATTTTGTCTGAATTCTAGAGTTGTTTAGAGGCATAGCAGCCCTTGTTAAAACATTAACGAACAATAAGCCTGTATATGATTGAGCCAAACATAATGAACATTTCCATGTTCTTTTAACACACATTTACTATTACCTTCAGATCACTCTTTACATCCAATATAACCATGAAGTTAAGAATATTGTGGTTATTCATCTAATTTTAAGCAAGAAGAAAGTGATAAATTTGAGGTCAGTTGCAACAATCAACTATCGGTTGTTTAACTCATAGAAACACGCTGAATCAGTGGATTTGATAGCTCCAATTATGGAGTATGAAATTTAAGATTTAAACCAGTGGTACACATTGACTTTATGATTCTGAGGTGACAAATAGTGTCATAGTCAAGGTTTCTATGAAATGCAACCCCTGATTTTATCGTTTATGAGCGTCACCCCGTTAGCTAAATGTCGTCTTTGAAAATCATGAACTCTATATATTTAGACCCTATTTTTAAGTATTCTCATCTTTTATACAGTTATCATATACCGATATATTCAAGTTTTGTGCAACTCATGAAAATCCCATGAAATAGTGTGAATTTTACAAAGGTTTTTACTGCATGAAATTTCAATGGAAGAATCCAAATTCATGCAGATTATGAAATACTATGCTTAATGATTATCTGTCCTTTAGTTTTGCTTATGTAACATTTGTCGACGCTGGTTTACTCTAATTACATAACTATTGAGGTTAGTTTGAGTCCACAATAAGTAAAATATGTGCTGTGAACTAATATCAACTAGTGATAATCTGCATCAAATATTTCTCTAAAATTCAAACTTTAATCTGTTGAGATTTTTATTGATGCTACATACTCAAAACTTTTTATGTAATCCACAATAGTTTGTTGGAACGACCCTCTGAAAAACTAATTATGAAACACTCGTTCTTCAAATTTTCGCTGCAGCTTTAATAAGTTAGGATTGAAAAGATATGTTTTTTTATCACTGCTGTTCCGTATTTTGATAATTTACATTACGTATTATTTTGTAGGTGGTTTCCGTCAGCATCTCGACCTCACGTTAAAAAGTCATGATGCAGTAGCAAATACAAGGACATCATCACATGATATCCTCGGGGCTACTAGTACGAGTCCTACCAGCCCACTTTTACCTTGTATTTTTTCCGATCACGTGTCTTATCCAGTCTCAACCTCACTAACTTCGTCTTCTACAAATACTTGCACTGCGCGACTTCATGAATACAAGGTAAACCAACCGTATCCCCTTGGTCTGTCTGCTAACGAAGTGTTGCACTCCTCTTCCTATGCGCGAAATGCTTTGTCGAAACCCACGAATGTCACTTACGTAAATCAACCCATGTTTTTCAACTCAGTTCTGTCAAATCAGTTTATCCACCGTTCTGGTTTAAATCACATAGGAACCAAAGTAATGACCACAAACCCAATCGTTTCTGGGACTTCAGCAGCAGTTCTATCAGGAGCCGGGGGAACAGCACAACAATCATCCATGCTGTCCGGTTCAAGTAAAAATAGTATGGTGAATACTACTACTACTGTCACTACTACTACTACAAATACCACTCAACATGTAGATCGTCGTCATACAGATAGCAATTATGATTATATTGTTAGGCCCGGTGAAGTATGGATGGGACAATATTTAATTAATAATCTTATAGGGAAAGGATCTTTTGGTCAGGTAAATTTTTTTTAAATTAAGTTGTTTCTGTCTTCATGATGCCATTTTTATTTAATATTAAACTAAATACACAAAACATCGTATATAACGGCAGCATGACAGCCCATACTCACAACAGTTTTACTATATAGTATTCAGGGTTTCTTTGTATTTACTATAATACATGACAATTAGGGGGTTTGTAGAGATAGTTAACTGCCTTAACATGACTTACATGTTAGTCATAAAATGGAAACCTCGAATATGTTCAATTTTAAAGGGCATATTTAAAACACCAAATCACGTTATATTGAACCACACTAAGTATTCTGCTGTTGTATAATTTGAAGTAGTTGTATCATGATCTAAGGAATTAATAATCCAATTTTAAAAACTACGTTAAGTCGTGAAAGTAAGCAAGGTAAAAGTGTATTAGCTCCAATTATTTGTGGGTACTTAATAAAGTGAATCTGCATGAGACTAATCACCGTAAGTATAATGATGAATTCTCAGTGAATTCTAGTCGTTGAATGTAAGATTAATTAAATTGAAACTAATACCATTGTTCAAACTATTGTATATAAAGCTTCCTACTTGCCAGATTCATTAATGTTTTAAATATACCAGTTTCCCACTTCATTTTTGCCAACAACTCTAAGAACAAACTTTAAAACAGAATATGCTGCACATGTGGGTTCTTTTTCACCGTGACATCGTCGTTAATTGTAATGACGATGACATAAAGTTTGAATCATATTATTTTCTCCATACTACAGTTCACAACACCATTTTCTTATAGACTGATGTTTACACGGCAGTCTGACTGGAATGTAGGTACATCTAGCTGAAGAGACACAACCAAGACGAAACCCATTCTTGATTCCATTTACCATCCACAATCTAACTTTAATCATACCTGTGAATTAACGTTGTATCGAGACAATACGCTCAAGGCACACTTATTGTAACAGAGACTGATGAATTGCAGTTACAGTTGCAGGTAAATAAAATAAATGGTTGGACTCCATATAATAATCCTTATCACTAGTTGGAGATACGGCTGACATGGCTTAAAATCGGCTACAGATTCCAAATACACCCACTTTTATCTTCTAGATCTTAAGTTCCATGATTTTATCATACATGTTTTTGTTTCATTCCTTTTTGTTGGACGGTATTATTGTAGTAATCTTGTTAATTTGATCTCGTCGTGCTAATGTGATATCGCAAAGTGGGCTAACGCACATATATCACCGGTTCCACACTGCTCACGATCGGTTGGTAAATGAGCTAAATCATTAGTTTGTTTTAGTCATATTTTAAGTTGAGGTGGTTTTATGGAGATTGGTTTTCTAATTTGTTGTTTGTATTCATCACACATAGAATAACTTTGAATATCAGTGAACACTGGATTATTGTTTCATCCTAGTATGAGATCTCTGAACTGTACAAACTTTTGACCGTATTAGAGAGTTAGACGCAAGTATTGAATGACTCTCGATATATCACTAATTGCTTGGAGTAGGGATCCTATCGGATACCAGCCTAGTGGTGCTAATATCTAAGGGTTTACGTTCTGAGGGTCCCTTGTTCGGTTTTCTGATGGGGTCGGTGGCGTTCGTTGTTATGGAGTCCTGTATTAATACGAAGAAGCTGTTCAGTGTCTCATGGTTCAGTGGCATCCAACCAAGTAACCATACTTTATTTTTGTTATCGGTGGGTCTGCATAGGGGATTTGGAAAACCTTAATTCCAAACCAATGGGGTTCCAGGATCCTGAGTAAATAAAAGGCATATAAACCGATTTTAGTCACTGGCTACGGTGGAACTGCATCTCTTGAAGACGTTTCACCACCTTTTGGATTTACTTAAAGCTCAAAGGTTGTGGAAGTGGCTTCATGGGGAGACGTCTTTCGGTTTGAACTTTCGAGTATTATTACAGCCCACTTATACTTACGACAATTGACGATTATGACGAATACGAAATGCTCACTATACTTTGCTAATTCATATTATGCGCTGTCAATTTATTGGAAGCATACCTTACATTCATTCTTATCCTGTTTTGTTCCCTTCATGCATTTTCACAACTTACTAGGTTCACTCAGCAGCCTGTTTACAAGGAATACTTCGTCCTGTCTGTTCAGTCTCATGTTGTTGAATGGTCGGCTTTATGAATACTGCCACCGACATCTATATCTGATAGTCTTTCTGAAGCCACATGTAGCGTTTGAACTAACTTGTTCTAACAATCACACACTGAAGCAGATTGGACAGTATATTGTTGTCTTTGGAGGGTCTTGACATCAAAGTTTGTTGTCTTTTGGAAACCCGTATTTAGGACTGTGGTGATGTACTAAAGACTTACTCTCTATCTGTCGCTTCGAAGTGTGCTCCACGTGAGATTATTCAGACACCCTGTAGCATTGCTATTCGTTTCCACCCGCGTCGGTGTCTCACTACGCGCCGAAGTGGTGGCAGCATTAATTGACTGGATTCCTATTAACAGTCGCTTATGTGTTGTTAGATTAAAAGGTTCCATCAAAGTACGAAGAAGCTGGCGTTAGAGACGATGCCTTTTCGTTATCTATGGTCTACACACCGACAGACTGCCCCCCAGTGTTATCGAGAATGAGTTCTACTACCAATTAGACAATCTTCTCAAGAGATTTTTTTTCGACATTGTGGTACTAGCTGGAGATTTGAATGCACAGCCATGGATGAGGGTCGCTTAGGTGGCTAACGGGGACTCCATGGCTACAAGTCAGATAACATCAACCAGCTTCTACAGCGCTATGCAGACTAAAACCTTTTTTTGGTCAGTATCAACAGCCACCCCGTCTGCTACCCAAACTGAATACAGATTGCGCACATAGCAATCAGTTACCGCCAGCGTAATTATGTTCACGGTTGTCTTTTTTTGGAACATCTATCTGGACTTTGATAATAGTTTAGTTTGCGCCACACTTGCCTTGCGTTTCAGTGGCCAGCAAACGTCTTGGCCTAAACGGATCGATACTAGTAAATTGGCTGCAACTTCTGTTGTAACCGAATATCAATCCAAGTTGGAATCTAGTCCAGCTTAGATAAACGTCTGTATTTACGTGACACCATGAAAATGACGTGCTCGTCTCTTACACCTTTTGTGTAACCTTATAAGCACTAAGTTTTTTCAGGGTTCTTACAACTAATTGAGGCACATCAATTCATTCCGATGTCTCATGATACGCGTAGATTCTGACGTCAGAGCGTGCTAAAAATCTGGAAGTACAACTATATCTGGTAATTGATGGAAGCTCTTCTAACTTATTCAGTCCACTGGAAGCAAGAAGTCTGGTATCAGTGAAACAATCTGTGGAGCTGACGGTATGCTAATCACTAATGTCCAAATTTGTCTCAGTCGATATGTAGAGTTTTTCGAGGGTCAATCCAGTTAGCCTGTTAGCTAACTGGTTGGCGATATTTAATCCATATAGAGAAAGGAGGTTCTCAGGGAACTCCAATCTCTAAATGACAACAAGTAATCAGATCCAGACGATTTACTCCCACGTCTTTCTAAGAGTGATGGATGACTTCTGGTCAGAGAACTGACTAAGTTCCGAAAAGTTTATAAAACTTAGTATTCCATTGTCTTGGAGTAAAGCGATTGTTGTTCCTATCTTTTGAAAGGGGTTCATGTGACCACTGTAACAACTATCGCCGAGGAGTGATAAGTCTACTGTCTATTGCTTCCAAACTATCGTCCTCAGATTGTATCGCGTGAAAGTTTGACTCATGAGGAGCAATTTTGTTTTTGATCAGGTTGTGGATGCATAAACCACATCTCTACCCTTCACTGAATGGTGAAACAACGTGTCTGAGAGGTTAGTTGACATCTTAAAAACTCTGTACACAAACACCTCAAGCAAAGCGAAGCATACGATCACCTTTCTCTGTTGTTTTAGTCAGGTAGTGGGGTTGGGCAGAGTTACTTTATCTCGTCACCTCTCTTCAACTTTACCATTGATGATATTCTGGAAACAGAGCCTACACTCGGTGGCGACATCATGTTAGTTATACTGAAGTTCGGCGATGTGTTCGACCACAGTGATGACAACTAAATTGGTGTCACGATCTTGGGACATTGGCTTCAGTGTCTTGGTCATGTTTTGCGAACGCCTTCCCAGCGGCTTCTATATCGTATATTATTTACTAATGCTGGGATCGGTTAAAAAGAGCGGAGGTTGTCATTTCATGACATTGCATCTTGGAATGCAAGAAAGATGGTTAGGACTGGACTCTGTCGCTCCATCCTACCTCTCTATTTGGGGTCCTAGAAATGGTACAATTCAGTATCTCGAGACGTTATCAAATATGACCCAGAATAGAAGCGATTAGCAACCCTATTTCAACTTTCTACTAAACTCTTCATAAAAGTGTGATTTTTCCAATGGATTGAAGCTTTGTTTATATTGTTATCTCAATCGCATCTCTTACTTTACAGTTTTCTTGTCCGATTATTACATTTTATCTTTTTGATTATGATCACCTTCCATCTTATATTTCTATTCTAAAGGTCTTCGATCATAGGTGTCGCCAAAGCATGGCTCGCATACTATTAATTGACTGAGCAAACGGTTGTCAGGCTAGGTACAGTGTACTAAGAGAAAACTAATCGTCCCAATCTACAAGAAAGGACAGAAGTCCTCTTGTGACAATTACGTGGAATCAGCTTAACGAACATAGTGTCTAAAATATTAGCTTCAATAATACTTCGACTTGTAACTAAAGCTTGTGAAGAGCAAACTCGGGAAAACCAAAGTGGTTTCAGACCTGGACGTGGTTGTATATACCAAATATTCACACTTCGGCAGGTTCTGGAACATAGACACACTTTTAGAAGCCCAACAATAGTTGTATTCCTTGATCTTAAGGCGGCATTTGCCTCTATTGATCGTAAGGTTATGTGCGAATGTCTGTCATTGAAAGGCGTACCAGAGAAGTACATTAACCTTATACAAGCTCTCTACTCGAACACCACATGTCGAGTCATAACTTACGGCGGATTGTCGTCGGAAATGATTACCGCAAGTGGTGTTCGTCAAGGTTGTCCACTTTCCCCATTTTTATTTAATTTTATGATTGACATACTTTTAGAGTAAACATTGTCATCGTCTGATTTCTTCAGAGTTGACCTCATTCCAGGAGATAAACTTACTGACTTAGAATATGCAGATAATATAGTTCTCCTAGGCGAAGATGCTGATAAAATGCAGAATCTTTTGATTACCTTAAATGTAAGGATGTTTGGGATGGGATCCTCTCCACCCAAATGCAAAATGTCACTTCAGGATTGGGAGTGAAGTAGTTGAATGTGTTGACCGCTTCACTTATCTTGAGAGCCTCATCAGTCCTGACGGTCTGGTGTCTGCTGAAATCTCTGCTCGTATACACAAGGCCTGATTAGCTTTTGGGAATTTGCGTTACCTGTGGCGTAAGCACGTGTCTACTGCGCAGCAGTTCGATCCCTTTCGCTTTATGGATGTGAAACATGGCCGTTAAGGATAGAGGATATTCTTAGGTCCCCAGTATTCGATCACAGATGTCTTCGAAGCATGCTCGTGTTTTCTGGGACCACCGATTAAGCAATACGTGGGTTAGGAATAGAGTACTGGGTAAATACGGTAAGTCTATTGAGGATGTAGTAAATCTCCATCAGCTGAGGTGGTTAGGACATGTGTTACGTATGCCTGACCACCGCCTACCTTGACGAGCAATGCTGTCTGGTGTAGGAGTAGGCTGGAAGAAAGCTAGGGGCGGCCAAACCGAAACATGGCACCAGTCCATGAAGTCATTGACAGTTGGGCTGAGCCATGTTAATAGGTGCAGACTACCTGGTTGGGGTCCGCGTGACGCTCGTAACAAATGGTTAGAGACCTTGGGTGATATGGCTAAAAATCGTTGGCAATGGCGCAGGTGCATCCACTTCTTGTCTTCCTCCAAATTCTAAGTTTCTGAACATATCGTAATTTTCTGTTTACTGAATCATATTTTCTTAAATCTCATCTCCGATCTCTATTCCTTTCCATCAATACTAACTCTGTTACTACCTCGCCTACTCTGGGACTTGATCCGATAACTTAATCTCTATCTGCTAATTTGGGTATGGCAACTTGAACTAATGTACTCATGTACCAAGTTCTACGTTGTTGCTGACTGACTGACTTATACTAAGGAAAAGTGGCAAATCAATGAACAAGCTTGCGAGCCTTTATTGACTAAGGTCGTTTGGATATGCGTTACGTATGGCTGATATAAGAGGAGGATGGAAGAAAAGTAGAAGAGGTAGCCAAACTAGGACGTGACATCAGTCCATGGAATCTTTGTTTGTTATCTAAGCCATGTTGATAGACTCAGGCTACCTTGTTGAAGACCGCTTGATAATCGTGATTAGTGACTGAATACACTAAGTGACATCGCTCAGTATCGGTCACAGTGATGCAAATGCGTTCACTTCTCATTTTCTCCTAGATCTTAAGTTTCATGATTATTTCATACACACCTTTGTTTAATTTCGTCCTATTGAACTATATTATGGTATTGCTCTTGTTAACTTGATCTCGTTGAGCTATTGCAGTATAGCAACTTGGACCTATGCACACAAATGCCATGTTTTACTTTGTACATGACTAACTCTTATCATGTTGTACTTATATTTCGGTGCCCATTTGTACCAATTTTTCGTGTTAAGATATATTAATAAAAATAAATTTTATCAAAACAGTTTGAAATCAGTATTTCAGGACTAATTCTTCCTAGATTATATTGTTCATTGATTTGCAAGATAACATTTGGGGGGATACAGACGCCTATTATTAACATTTGATGATCCTCACTTTACATTACAATTTAGCTTGAGTTGACAAAAATAGATTAATGCTTACATAATATTTAAATGGATTTTAAGTTAACACTGTAACATCTTGGGTTTGATCACGTGTAATTCATAGACCACTAATTTTGTTGAATCTCAAACGAGAATGTGATAAGTGTTAAGTACCTTTTAGTTTTCAATAATTCTTCATCTGATTGAATTTTTAAATTAAAATAATCATTTGTGTCAACTACCCTAACGGTATAATTCTGCATTCATTTATTGCTGAGTGGATGATTATTTGTCAGATTTCTAAAGGTATGCAGTTGGTAGTAGTGAAAATTAAAATACTGAATAACTAATTAAGTAGAGTTGTAAAACTTTAAGTAGTTTCTTGCTCTTGTTTCATAATTTACATACTAATAAATAATAAAAGTGAATGAATATGAAATAAGCTGGTTTGAGGGAGAGTGGAGCGATAGCATTTTTATACTATGTTCAGTGAATCCCATTTAGAATGTTGTTAGATATTTATATTGTTGAATTGAAGAAAATAACTGTTTCCTGACCTGAATACACATAAATTCCAAAAGGCTTCACATTGTATATCAAAGTCAAATATTCAAAGTAAAAGATCAAATCGTAATATGATAAATGACTGTATATGCCTTATTGACATGAATTCAATGTTCACTGTTAATAAATTATGTAAATATGTAACTTTTTAATGTTCTGAGATATATTTTATTTAATCAATAACGAAAGCGATTTATAGAAATGCCTCAACTGACGTTCCTAATTTGAGGGTTCAGAGAAACAATAAGCCATATTAAATACGAGTCAATAATACGAGACTAAACTACTTTTGTAGAATTTTTCTCACTCATTGTCGTCCTATCGAAAAATAGATAATACCCATTGCCGAACATCAATATTACTAATATGAGGTTGCCACCCAATGTCAACAATTTTTTAAACACAATGGTAATTGAACATTACGGGTCTTTGAACATCCTCAACTGAGACAGGTCAGGTTTCACCAGCATAGCCTTATTCAAAAATAGAAACATATAACCCAAATAACAATTTTTACACTTTTTGAAAAATATATTCCACTAAGGTTGAATTAAGTGTTTGGTTCAATAAGGAGTGTACTTTGATTATTCTACATCAAGTATAACTTTTTTCCAAGATGTTAGTCTTTATGTTAGGTATTTTTTATTCATGGTACAGGTTAACTTATATATTTTGCTCTATAATACAGTTCTCTTCAAAAATCGTACATATTTTTAACTCTATTTATATCAGGTGATGAAAGCACATGATTGCATTTCTAATGAAGATGTAGCTATCAAAATTATTAAAAATAAACGTGCATTCACTAATCAAGCTCAAGTGGAAATTCGTTTACTGCGTGAAATGAATCATTTTGTTGAAGAAGCTGCTGAGACTGGGAAAGAACCACCACCTGGTTCTAATCTAATTGGTATATTTTCCTTCATTACATAGAAATAATTTTATGCAGTTTTGTTTTTTACTTCATGAATTAACTATCATAAATCTTATAGTGTAAATTGGTTGGTATTATTATTGGGAGGGAGGGGGCATTCACTAAGAGCTAGTAAATCGTATTGAATTTTCTTGGGGTTAATAAATGAAAACAGTGGTTTCCTTCCAGCTTACTTAACATAATTAATTCAGTTAAAAAATTATCATCTGTTGGTGTATTATTTCCTTAATCTTATGCTACAAAATTTAGAAAGATACACACAATGATGCATCACTGTTCATATAACACGACAGCTGATTTATGCTTTTCCCTATTCATTCACTAGTTAATGTTCCTATATTGTTACTGCTCACTTGATAACTAGTATACTATATTCTGTCTATAAAAATTTATGAATAGGTTTGTTACGCTTAGAGTTATTATCTTCCTATCAGTTTAATGCTGCTAAGTTTTGTTACGCTATCATTTTTAATCCCAACTACTGTATTCTTGACCTAGATTTCAAAATATTGCCTCATATTCTTCCAGTATGACTATGAGTTGCACCATGGCTTCTATCTTCATGTAGTGGTCGGGATTGCTTACTGTGAATGATGAGTCAAGCTACACTGGCTCCTACTATACCAGGCATCCCGGTTAAAGAACGATAAAGGCAGAAAACCTAAATCCTGAAGTACAGCCGACTGTACATGAGCATGGTGGCCGCAAAGTGTTTTCCTTATACAACTAGCATTTTAACAATGCTGCGTGCCCATAACGGAGTTAGAAAAGGTCTGTCCTAAAAATCTAATCCCACTCCACGAATTTCTGTCTTCGTCGATTCAACCTTTACAAGTGTTGTGTTAACACATTTAAAATTATTTATAAAAATGTCATATGTGAGTTACCTCAAGCTGTTAGGCACTACAGTCACGCTTCTAGGTCACGGAGCCCATTTCTCATCCATTTTCTTCGTATACTTCAAGAATAACCTTTCTACAGTGTTGGCAATGAGGATGTGATATCTCGTCTCATACCTCTAATAGCACTCGTAATGGGTTACACTAGTGTGCCTTAAAATAATCCTCTACATAGCCTAAAATCACTACAAGTTTTATTTACCTATTGTGTGTGCTTTCCGTGGAGAGTTTGCATTTATTCTCAACGTCTTATTCTAACGGGATCAGATGTTGCTTTAAATAATTTCATCCATAATTGATGCATATAAGGATAAGAATGGATTGGGGACAATATATATATATATATATATATATATATATATATATATATATATATATATATATATATTAAAAGAACCCAAAGCCACACATTTTTGGGAACAAACACGAGTTTACGTAGAAATTACGTTAAAAACTTCTGGTACCTTCTTAGTCCGTTCAGCAGCACTTATTAGCTGAAAATGGACCAACCAACATACTCTGATCCTTCCCGCCTCAAGTACGCATTCACTAGGAGTCTATCTTAATAGTAATATACTTTTTTATTTAATTAATAAAGCTTGCACTTTTTATGCTTATTCAATTTAGTTTGGCTTACCAAAGTTATATATGGTTTTCGTAAGTCATATCGTAGTACAGATTATTTTAGCGCTAAGGCATTCAGCAACATAGTATTTTCCATTTGTTATCTTGCTTTCGTTTTATTTTATGTTAGTTTTTTTGTTCAATCTCTTTTTGGTCATTTTATTCTTATTTCAAAAGTTAATTTCCCTTCCATGATGCTTCAAGATACTAAGTGACTAATACTCCATAGTTTTATTCTTCCTCAGTGATTGTCGTGTTGATATTATTGCATAACCTGTAAGGGATCACTGAAACTTCATTCATAACAATCGTGACATATTTATGTTATACGTTCGACAAATCACAGTCGTCAGGTTTCGATGCCTGTACCAGTCGTAGTCCCTACACTTATGTGTTATTATTATATTCTAGCATATTGCCTACATATTCAGTAGAAAGTATTTAATTATGAACTTGTATTCGGTTGGACTAAAATTGTTTTTACATTTCTTTCTTCTTCTGTTAGTTCGTTTACTCACTCATTTCACATTCAGAGGTCATTTATGTTTGGTATTCGAATTACTTTCCTATAATTTATACGATCTATTACGAAATACAAATTTTCATGGTGTTTCATTGGGTTTAACAAGAAAATTTGCTCAACAGTTATGCTGTGCACTGGATTTCTTATCTAGACCAGAGTTACAAATAATACACTGTGATTTAAAACCGGAAAACATTTTACTTGTCAACCCTAAACGTTCTACTATAAAACTTGTGGATTTCGGCAGCTCTTGTCATATGAATGAGAAAATTTATCAGTATATCCAATCGCGTTATTATCGCTCACCAGATGTTCTACTTGGATTGGATTATACAATGAGCATTGACATGTGGTCTTTAGGATGCATTCTAGTTGAATTACATACTGGAGAACCTTTATTCGCTGGCCAAAATGAAGTGAGCCCCTTGTATTTGTTTTATCATTGTTTACACAATCTTCTTCCGTAGTATACACGATACTTAAATTTTTGTAGTATTCCTGCTAGAATATTCAGTTGCTTTACTAATTAAACATTGTCCTTAACAATTATCTCTCCATTTTTAACTGACTAATCTTTAAAAAAATTGCGTAACGTTTCTTCCATACACAGTTCCCTGCATTATGCTTAGGTTGTCAAAGTTACTCAAATCGAAAGAAATGTAGCGGTATGCCTATATACCTCTACCTCACTGTACGAATGATGTTTATGTTGATTGAGGGTGGTGGGGGGGGAGATTGATTTGAGGATAAGTGTTAGCAGTGATATTTTACTGAATGGATTAGCGTGTACATAATTTATTGACTCAATTTGTTTCCTTGGGGCTAGTATATACTTATCCAAAGGTTGGAATTTTTTGCAAATTATTTCCCATTATTGTTGATTTAAAGATTTAAAAGTTCGAAATTTCTGAAACACTCTAACGTATGACTTTAATCATAATTTTTTATTGCTGTTACACTACTTTGATAGTTGGCAAGTAATTATTGTTCATATGATCTTATTCTACAACCTGTTGCTGAATAGGATAATTATGTAACCTTTTTGCCAGTGCATGTAGCACTTTTTCTTCGTACTGTGCTGATAACCACTAAGGATGAAATCTATGGTGTCAGTCAGTTCCAACAAACTTGTTTTCAGGCATTTATTCTTAATCCCTGCTTTCACAACAAACTATAATTGATACACTGGTATCTTAGGATAAGAATCTCTACCGTACACTGCTAAATGTTCACTTCTTTCTTCCCGTTTATTAGGATACAGATACACTCAGGTTTAGCTCATACTCAGAATAGAATCACATTGTGCTGTGTATGTATTAGAGAGTTACCAGAGCACATAGTTGTCACGTGGTTACTTGGGTTAATTTATCTAATGACTTCGCACTTCTACTTGCGCATTGGAGTTGCCAATGTCTATGCATTTATTCGTTAAAATCTTAGACTATTTTCAGCAGAATTCACTTATCTCTTTTTTTTAAATGCTGAAAGCCAGTGTGTCAACAAAGTCATCAGTTTCTTTCTAAGTTTTTTCAGCGTCTTACATTTCACAGGCAGCTTGTACCCAGTTGATGAGTTAGCTTCCTGCTCTTGTTCTGTTTTATAGCTACATGTTTGTATAATTTTCGGCAATCTTATATAAACAATAAAACTGCGTATTTTTGACTTGGAATGAGTGTTGTCGCGTGAATTATGTTAATCCATTTTTGGGCTTTCATCCATTGCATTAACTACTCCTTCAATACACTACATACCGTTTCCACTTGGTTTTTTATCAGGTCGGACAAATGATGAAGATCATTGAAGTTCTTGGTATGCCACCTCGTTTACTACTGGAAAAGAGTCGTCGTTGGCATGTATTTTTCGAGAGAACAGTTGATCACACTTATGTGCCTAAAGTAAGTTCTTCAATGTTAAGATTGTTATTTCGTATATTTTTAAAACATTTGTGGGAAAACTTTTAAATTATCGAGTTTAGCATATTCTTCGTGAGAATCTAATATGTGGGTTAAGCGATGGCTCATTGATTAAAGCATTCAAATTTGAACCACTAGATCTTACATTTGAATCCCACTACCTGCTTCAGTTTACGAAACCAGGTAGTACCTCTAGTACTCACACAGAAGGTGTGACTCAAAGCCTAACACCTGCGTCGGTATCTGGTGGCTGAGTTACATATATTAAAAGACTCAAACCAGGTTAAGTTAGTTAAATTACTTTAAACATCTTAACACATTTTTGAGTATTGCCAGTTATATTTCTCGTTTATTTGAATCAACCGTCCATTGAAGCCTCTTCGGACATCTGAAACCGCTTGATTCCATTATTCAAACAATATGTGTCCTATCAGCTAATAAAAAAGAATGTTTCTCTATGCTGGTTATGAATAATAATGTGCCTACCAAATACTTAGAACTTTTACAACTAGTCAGAAATTAATAAAGTTAGCACGCTTGGTCATTTTGCTTATGTTGATTCAATCATGAATGTAATAAAAAGATTATACTGAAATTTATTTTATTATTCACAAATATTCTCATTACGGAGGTAATTTTTTTATGTGACTATGTCAAGAATACCTATTATGTAACATTATCTAAAAGAACTCTTACGATGTACTTTCAACATACAATTTAGATTTGATAATAACTTCTACAGGTAAACAGATAGGTTCTCAATATTGTCACAGGTCCTAGATGGTCGCTTCATTACGAATCTTAAGATAACATTATTTCGACTTACAACCAACAGTTTTTATTTGTATAAGAGACTTATAGATCATCATTTGCGATATTGTTAAATGCGTAGGTTCAAAGGAAGCACTTCACAAGCTTTAGGAATTTGGCAGACACTTCAATATTTTCTATGTCTACTCGATGAAAGGCATACAACACAATGTGATTAGTGAAAGAACTCTTTTGGCATCTTTTTGGAATGCTCTAAAACATGGGCTTTGTCTTACTCCAGGATGTGGGACAAATCGTGTTGAGATTCCAAAACACTTCTATCGAACTAATCTAGCTATTCTATACGATGAGTTTACGTAGATTTTGAGGATCTTTATTTAATTCATTGTTTGTATTTTTCACAAATTGATCTCGGTTGGGTACCACTGAAAAATATAGAGCATTGGACAACTGTTTCGTCCTGAAATGTGACTCCTTTATTCCACTGAGAGATCCACCCAATGACCTTCAGGCCTTATGGCAAACTCTTGACCATCAGCATTACTGAGACAGCGTCTAATAATGCGATTTCCACCTTTATAAACTTGCGCTATGGCGCACTCGAAAATGCACACAGCTGTCCAGTGTTTCCGGGTTATCTCACACAATGTTCTCAAAGTTACTCCCTCAATGGTTTCCTACAATTCCCCTGTTTTTTTTTAATGACTATGTACACTACTTATGAGTAGGTAAACGTTGCAGTAGAATATTATTTTTGTACTACATTAAACAAGGATATTTTAACGTCATATTATGTACCGATTATTCGGCCTCTGTCCTAATCAACCAACTATTTCATAATTTACGGAATATTTTGTTCTTCCCTAATGATCAAATTTTTCTGTCCTCATTAATTTAGGCTGCATGTCAGCAACCAGGTAGTCGTCGTCTTTCTGAAATTTTGGGTGTCAATACTGGTGGACCTCGTGGTCGACGTTTACATGAATCTGGTCATACTCCAATGGATTATAGTATATTCTTGGAGTTTGTACTCCGCATGCTTACTTTCGACCCAGCTCGACGTATTAGTCCAGCTGCAGCATTAGGTCATCGTTTTTTTCGGCGTTCAAATCCTAATGTGCCTTCTAGTGTCGCCAGTTTACCACAGTCAGGTCAATGTGATTCAATTTCAAATGCTCCAGGTTCGTTTGTTTCCTGTTGCAACTTAAGTGTTTTTTGTATGAAGTACATCTCCTACCTCAACCATCATAATAAGACATCCAATATCGATAGTTGACTTAACCTGTTTTCTTCACAGACGATTGTAAAAGCAATACAGCCATCTATCTCTTCAAGTTAATCTCAGCTGTTTCGAATGCATTTCATTTATTAGATATCCTACAGGAGTACTATACTATATGGTAGCGTAACATGGCATAATCTGGTTGTGATTATTTCAATAAAGTACAAAGCCAAGGTCAATTCAGTCTCCTTAACATTCATCTGGCGTCTTATTTTAATTCAGTACAGAAGTGTTCGATAAGAATTGGTCACTGATTTAAGCTTTTTGTTATTATTAAAATAATGATGTCAATAAATTTCCATAAAAATATCTCGACTTAATTGTAATAATCATGTCACTAGTGACCTACTTCAAGACTCTAAAAGTCCTAGTTAGAACTCGTAGCTGGTAGAGTTCACACAAGCCTTGAGGGAAGTAGTTACCACCAAAAACATTGGATGATCGTTTGGTTATATCACAGGTTGATTGAAGTGGGAGTCCCACTTGTATTATTTAGCAAGTTTTAGTGGCGACTCCCAGCTATCACAAAAGCTCGAGTCTAGGATTTCCTGCTAGCCATCTCCAGCGTCTAGCATCATGACATTCAACTTAGAATTGAATTTAGTAAATTGGAACTGTTTTGCTGTGATTACAATCACGTGCATACTAACTTGACGTACTCAAACTGAACTTGTAGTTTTTCTTTGTACGCACTGAAACCTAACTGTTTGATGTAAGCCACCACTGAACGGATATCAGAAGATAGAATATTCATCCGTCGGTTATTTACGAACCAATGAAGTTAAAACATACATATCAGACTTACGTATTGCTCGCCACGATGACTCCTACCATCTTTTTGAAGAAATACTCTGCACCTAGAATATCGAAAGTACATTCCATACTTGCAGAGATTAATCGTGAATCGATTAAATGCCATTCGAATGATCTGTTTATCATCACATAGTAAGGTAGTATCTTCCACATACTCAGGTCGACAAGCCATACTTCGGGAACTAGATCAACTGTCCGTCGGAGTATTAACGAATAAGATTCTTTTAGCGAATGATATTTGTTGTTAATGTCATTTTAAACATAACTAAAATGCCAACTGTAAGATTACAATTTATTATGAACTAGAAGCGTTTAACAAGATTATGCAAATTGCCTATAGAATCGTAAAATGTTTTGAAGTAATTCAAAGTAAAGTTTTTGTTGGATACTTTCAATACAATTAAAAGTAAATGTTGCGCCCATGTTGTAAAATGGTTATCCCTCGGTAATATGTGGGACCTGTTACCTCTGTAAGACTGGTACCTCCTCAATAAGATTCAAATCCGCATCACATATTAATGACTAACAGGACATTGGTTTCTAGTACATAATGGCCAATCAGTTTAATATATCTAAATACCTCTTCATCATTATTTTAGTCAGTCAGCTGATAAATCTGTGCATGGAATCCCATATTTTATCAAGTTCTTTTCTACGTAGAAAGTGACGTATGATGCATCGATATATAAATGTGTATAATGCTTATAGTTCTCCAATTCTGTTCATGCATTCGTTTTACTATAACTATTCAACTGTTTTTCTAACATTAAATTTTAGAAAATTAATCATTATATTATGCCGGTTTTTTTCAGTCACGGTTTTCATCAGCATTTAAGTGTTAATCCAACAAAGTATTCATTGCTGACTATCTGTAACATTATACACCCCCTAAGACTCTTTATTGAAGACCTATAATTTGGATGTGCCTACATTCCCATGTAGATATTCACACTAAGACTCAAACCAAGTACCTATCTCTCTAATCGCGTCGCATTATTTACTTAGCTTTCGAGGCTCGTTAGACGCTAACTTCTTCAACCAGTATATTATTTAATTGTTAAGGTTTGTATTATCTAAATATATTATAAATTATAACAAAAAACACATCAAGGTTATCGTCTCAAGAGTACTTCAGGTAATAACGGATTGATATAAACTTTTTGGTATAAATAATCCAATCATAGCTTTTCTTAGACATTTGTGAGTGCTTTGTAAAACTGGCGTTCTGCTATAAAGTATGAGAAAGCAGTTTTTTGAACCTATTATAAGCACATATTAAATTTTGCTATTTTTATTTTATTTTAGTTTTAGTTTGTCCCCCTGCAAGCCGTTGGGCCAATTTTATTGATAATCCAACATCTAATCTAGTACATGCTCATTTGAATAATATACGAGTTTCTGGGAACTCTGGTTTTGGTTTGATCAATCGAACAACTGAAGCTTTAGAGCTTATGAGAATTCAACAACCCATACGAAGTGTAGTCACAGGCTCCGCTATGGTTTCACAGCCTCGTTCCATTCCAATCATATCTAATGGCAGTTCGATAACACAAATTACTGAGCCACTTTCACCCCTTTTATATGGATCTCATGGACCATTCCATGTTCATTCAAATGCAGGTCCCCTACCTCTTCAAATTTCTCGTGTTCATCCAGCACATCTTATGCATGGTCTTCACTCCTTGCCAATGGTTAACCAATCGCATACTATGCCAATTACAGCTGTTTCAACTACTTTTACCGATCCAAATCAATTTCATCATCCATACTATATCGAGTCTGGAATGTATGCTTATCCTCAACAACCTATCCAATTAACATGGACCAGTGGTTTAGGTGAACATCATTCGACTAGTTCTGCTGCATGTCTCACATCTGATCTAATTAATGTAGCTTCTGCTTCTCCTGGAGTTTGGCGTTGAATTTCAAAGGGCAATAACATTAGGTTTCATTGTGTATGCAAATATTTCCATTATTGTTTTTTGTTTGCCTCAAAAACTATAGCCGTTCTGTGATGCCATTCTTATGTCTATTGGCTTCTGTTCCCATTTATATATATGCATCTAAAAGACCGGGGGGCATATATACGTACGCGTGATTATTTACTAGGTCCAGTGTTACGACCATATTCCTTTCTGCGTTATTTTCTCTTACCTACCGGTTTCAGTGTACAGTCATCGTTGTCTATTTCATTTTATGTTTTTTCTTCATGTTCTTTAATTGTTCTAACCCAAAATTACCACCGATGACCTGTATTGCGGTATTATTTGTATTCTCTATTCAAATCTTAGTCGTTTTCTTTCACTTATTCTCTGTTTATGCTGTGATGCACATTAAATTAGTTTCATTCTAAACAAATATACTAATTTCATATATATATATATATATATATATATATATATATATATATATATATTACATGCCATAGGTTCAAGCTCACTTCAAAAAATAACGAGAATAATCTGTCCACATTGTATCTGCTTAGATATGTTTATTTTCAGCGCTTCGAGATTTCCGATATTATGATAATATACGTAGTAAATATGATTGGTAAATTCAATGTATTCATATACAAACCTCAATGTTTATGTGTAGTTTTCTGAGTCTGTTTTATTTCCTAGTAACATGCATAGATGCATATATTTCCATCATAATATGAGAGTAAATTAAAGTAAAATCAATTTCTTTATTTCTCCCAAATATTTCTTAGGATTCTTTATATGATATTAGAACTTAATCTCTATTGAATTCAATTAGTTGCTTAATCTTCAACATGTTTCGTTTTGTCTTGTTCCCCTACTCAGTTTGTTTGTTTGTTTTTTTTGAAATATCAATACATAATAACGCATACCATTTACATTCCTGTATTTTGGCGGATGTGGTGAAATAAAAAAGAAAAACATCAATAATTTCGTGATATGTATCATTTTTTCTTGTCTATTTTTCTCCTTGTGTATGTATATCCTTGAAATCTCTCTATCCTGAATATCTAATTATCTCTCCTCTGTGCGAATGTGTACATTCTTTATTCTGAAAATATATACACTAGTTAGTGAAATTGAAACTATTCAGGACTATTAACTGATTTTTTTTTCCATCCAGTACAAGAAAAAGAAGGTATTTGTTTACTTTGTGATTTTTTCTTTTGTTATTTCCAATTATTATCATAAAATATTGTTCCTGTTTAGTTTCTTTTGCAAGATCAATAGTGTCTTGTATAATCCATGCAAATAAACAGTTATAAATCAATATATAACACAGTACATATTCGTATCAATTCATTTCGTCACATTACTCCAGTGCAGTGTTGTAACATAATGTATGTTAAATGCTTCAGGATAATAATAGTACCTTTAGCAATAGTATCGAAAATAGATTTTAAATTAAAAAGTGTGAAATCATTGTTAAATTCAAAATTTAAGTGACTATATGGAGAATAAATGCAGGTATACCACCATTGTGATTGATTTTCAACCATATCTTCCACATTATTAATTTAATAATCACTCTAGATATCTTGAAGTTTCAGTAACTGATTGATAAAATCAAACAGGCTGAAAGTAAAATTAGTGTTTGTCTATACTTTACATGTCTAATCTGAAGTTGGAAAATATGTGAACCACTAAACCTTTGACAAGACGAAATTGGTCATCACCAAATTTACTACTTATAATTTATGTGGAAGTGGTCGTTCTCAGTCTCAAACTAACACGAAACAGTTTAGAGCTTTACTAGTATCTGGTAGATCTCTTTAGTTGGTATCAATGTGTAACTTCTCTGAAGTAACTCATTGTTTACGTATATTCTTATTCACAAGCCAACCTTGGACACCGAAAACCAGAAAGCACTAATGGATATCTATTTTTGACTAGTATAGGGACTATACGACCCCACCATCTCTCTAACCTAGATCCTTCAAGCATCGTAGAGAGCTCTTAGCTACGGACAAAGGCCATGACGACTTACATTTCTAACTCGACATTAAGCAACTTCATCCAATACCCTAGTGAGTAAATACCTCATCCAGATTTGTTGCGACGCTCTGATCACGCAAGAGTGCTGTAGATAGCTCATGAACCCAGTCACTAGGTCTTGTTAAGTTTAAAGTTCCACTCCACTAACTAACACTTATCAAGAAATAATTGAAAAACCAGAGTATATTAGACAGCTTTTACGCATTACATTTTAGAAATACACGTCTACCAACCTAGAATATAACAGACAAGCAGCACCCATGAGTTTGCATTTGTCGATACAGTCAATTTACAGTGTTGCACGATCTAATTTTGCTTCACAAAAATATGATGATAAATCTAAACCCAGTTAGTCTGTTGTCTGTTGAATTCTTTGTCAATATGTTGTATTCAGTAAAGTCTGTTTAAATAATTATAAATTCTATCTAATTGATGTTTTCTTATAAACAAGTGTAATTACCAATGTACTGATATTATTTAAAAGAAACTACTATGTGACAACTGCAACTGTTGAACAAACTGACGATAGTCAGTGACATCTGTGTTCTTTGCAATATGATCGCGACTGCATAACATTGTCTTTCAGATTACACTGAATACATTGTGTGTTGATAAGTGCAACAGTTTATATGCCGGTTAGGAAATATTCTACATAGAAGCTTATCCTATTTCGCTGTATAATATGTTGGCATGTATAATGATGACTACCTTTAAATATAAATAAGGGGAGAAAGAAAACAAGGGAGAGTGAACAAAAAGTCCGAATTTAAAATAGACTAATGAGCAGACTATACAAAATATAATCAAATTGTATGTAATAAATACCTTTCAACTTAATAAATTATTCATTTTTCAGTAATTCTTTTTCAAGCAAATCGGATAGGCTAAAATAAAACATTATAATGTTCTGCTTAATTTGGATTGTGACTGGCAAGTGGGATCCAGGACGCGCGTTTCGCCCTATTTGGGACTCATCGGCTGGACGTACCTGCATCCTAATGTTGATGTTCACAGTGGGATTCGAACTCAGTCCCACTGTGAACATCAACATTGGGATGCAGCTTCAGTCTATAACAAATCAATGGGAAGACACAAGTTCATCTTAATTATAATGTTCTGTTGTAATTCAATATTGACAGCACTAAGTAGTCAAACTTGTAATACTGAAGTAGGAAATATGTATATATGAATGATCATTGAACCTATTAGACTGATTAAAATTAGGGACATAAATTACTGCGTGCTGGTTCACATATCCGAAGGTTAAGCGCTCATCACGAGACATGGGTTTTATCCATAGCAGAGTTTGTTGAAAATTAAATCCCAGTAATTAATAGTAGAGTGTTAATTACTTATTTAAGCGAATAAAATCCGGTAGAAATGGCCACCAAAAGTGTATACACCGCACAATTCTGGAAGTTTGTATTCCCCATAGCTGCAAACCATCATAATCGTGTATAAGTTCCGATTATCCCCAGGCGTCGAAGGCAATTGTTATCTTACGGTGTGGCTATCTGAGTTTATGATCTAAGTGTCTAGTCCACAAGATAAGGAAATATTATGAAGTGGATTCCAATGGTTATTAATCCTAAAATAGGTTCGTACATCGAGTACACGTGCACCTAGTTCATCTACCTCGGTTTGATCATCGGACGTTTACTTTCGTCCTTAATTGTAAACAATCCCCGCTGTGTGACGATAATGAGACTTCCTCGTCAGAGGCTATGATCTTGTGGCCATATGAAAGCATATAGAGAAACTTTTACCACTCTCGGCCATACTGTCATTCCGGGGTCAAGCAATCATAGTTTCTTAAGTAATGAAAATCAAATGATTCGTCGGACAGTTGTAAGAGATTTTACAAATGAATGAGTTATGTGTAGTAGTTAGGCCTGTTTATTGCATCCCTATTTTTCTTCAACATTATCCTCTTGTTAAAGTTATACTACTACTTACTGATAGTAAGTAATAAGATTTAATCTAAGTAATTCCAACGCCTACATTGTAATGGATGCTAGTAATAAGTTGTTTTGTTAAGTGCTTACCGTTTACTATAACCTGTTGTCCGGCATTCTCCTACTTGTGGATGATTTCCTCTTCCTATTACCCGTTTAATCTATATATCTGGGTTCCTTTCGTGATATTTATTTGTCACAGGTGATTTGTTTATAGTCGCATTCACTAGACGTTGTTCCATCGGTGTTATATTTTTATTTCTCATGAGTGACACAAACATGTTCCAATTTATTTGTTAATAATAAGTTTCACAGATTCATTCGTGTTAATTTACTTGAATCATGTTCTATCCCTGCTTATAGCTGTATCAGGATGCTTGACGGTAACTATTTAATCATTGAGTTTAATATGACTTTTTGGATTGTGACTAACAGTGAAATCAGTAACTAGCTTCGTTTTGTTTTAGCCTAACTAGGTAAATATAACCTCATCTGAGTAGTAATCTTACTAATATAGTCTTAAACCCTATAAGCTCGACTTATAACACCCTGTAACTATTCACTATATAAATAAGTCACAATAATCATTACAGTGTAACAATGGTATACAATTGTATAAGGTGGTTCACTAGTTAAAGAGTCCGACTTTTAATTATTGATTCACAGATATGAACCATAATCTACTTATGTTGGTTTGGACAACCAGATAATATCAACAGCACTCAAACTTAAAACGTGCCTTGAAAGTAATCACAGGAATCTATACCTGATATGTAAGTCAAGTGTTAATAATAAATAAGATACCATCAAGAGTATGAAAGCAGTAACTCATGCAAAGAATACAACAGTATTAAACGCTAAACAATGATACTGATTCTTAGACATGAAGAAAAACCCATCTTATATTAAACTATGAGTTACTATGTAAAACTACAAGCTATAATTGAAGTATCTATTTAAACAATGACAGTAGCATGAAAACTTAAAAGATGAAAGAAAGAAATCTAATTAAGAGTATAGAATTGTATGGAATAAATTCACTGATTAATCCTCTTATCTTCCAAATAACATGTATTTAAAACAATGTGGCTTATGTTATATCCTTTTAGATCACCTAGTTTATTCAATTTCCTACTAACTTATTTTTACCAATGAATTTTTAGCTTGAATCTTTTGTAAGTAGTATCTTCCAATTAATAAATTACGAGTAAATTACTAATAACAAGTTTCTAAGTCTTTAGTGTTGACAGATAGAATCTAGTCAATAAGTAACCCAGCTCGTTAACCTGCTAATAAACTTTACTCTGTTTCAACTGAATGAAATCAAGTGAATATTTTATTGAATGCCTCTGAATATCTGACAAAATTCTGCAAAAATATGTGATGACACCACTCTCCCTTCTCCATTACTCAAGATGAATTAATAAACATTATCAATATGGTATGATCTTTTCTTTCAGTTACATTGCCTTTTACCATAAGTCATACCAAACTGGGTATCATTCAACTCAACGATTAGTGCTAGAACACTAACTTTTATCATTGAAGTGTATGAATTCACACCCAATTTGATAGTAGGACGTGCATATGTAAGTGTTTGATAACAGTCATTATGCTATATAGCACTTGTACTATACAATCATAATAGAGAGAATGAATTAAAATGACTCATTGAATTGTCATATATCTACCTAAAAACCGGATGTTAAAGGCTTAAAAGTAAACATGGCTGGTTTACAATCTGATTGAGAATATACATTATGATTCATTAAATTATTAGAACATTGTCATTGTTTACAACTTAATAATCACTCTGTCTCTAAGATATAAACTCTTACATGTAAGTAAAACAAGTAACATATTGATGAAACCACAAGAATATTTACTCTGAAATTGGTCACAACATTCTCAATCTTTATTAAGTGTGTTATATCTAAGATGTTGGACCTTAGCAGTAGACTTCAGATTGTTACTTCACTGGGTCCCCAATGCTTATTTAGTACTTGGTATCTAAGTGACTCCTTAAATGAAATATACGCGTATAACTCATGCAACCATCTTCAACCAACTCTTGGATACACAACTACGTTCCACGCATAGTATTGACGACGGAAGGTTAGTTGATACAAGATTTATTTAAATAAACCAAAACCAAGCAAGCGAAATACTAAAAGCTGGGTAAAAAATGTCCTGTTATTCAGAAAAGCTGTTATGACTGATTTGTATGACCAATTAGTCGATATGATCGTGCGCGTACGATAACAAACGCCAATGAGAGTGCTGAGTTTGTCCCTGTATGTCTGTCCGATGCTCACTTAGTTCCAAGCCGGAAATAGAAAGAACATGAGACGATTAATCATCCATATAAATCAAATTATATTTCAAATAATCTATTATATATAAAGAAAACCTGACTACCCAGTCAACCAACTAGGAAAATAACATTAATACAAAATAATAGCAACAGTAACTGTGAACTGGAGTAACATGTGTACAATTGATTAACCATAATTGATCATTGGAAAATGATATACTAACAGCTAATGTGTTAAGCGGGAAAGTAGAACAAGAAGAGACGTAATAATGACCGGAATAAAATGTCCACTTTGTACTCAACCAAAATAAATGCAACAGACTACAGAAGAATAGTTCTAAAAGACAGCCAATCCTTTTTAAGTGCTCGACATATTACATACTAAGATAAGAATGTACAATAAGTGAAATATCATATCAAGGGTTATCAGTCGTCACAAAGAATCATTTCTATGAACATTATAATTTCGATTGAACATTTCACACTTCGAGACCAGAGTTATCCCCAACTTATATTTATGAATGAATCGACAAGTAGCACTATCCAACACATCGGCTGGAAAACATAATCGTAGTAAAATTCGGAGCTTGTAATGAAATCATAAGTGAAAATTACACTTTATTATGTAGCAGTCGTTCACTAAATAAGCAAAAAATTGCACAAATCGATTTTAGAATTAATTTTGTGTAGTCTAAACGTTATGGGTAGCCCCAAATGAATTATTTAGTCAGTTCGTTTGAACAAAATCTACATACTTCAGATTATGAACATGTGTGATGTGTGTTCGAATCTAACAGATAGCACCGATACCATTAACACTACAAGTACACTTGTTGACGAATATCAACCAGAATGAAATATAAATCCATTGTCTCATGTTGACTTCATTTTCAATTACTTAACATTAATGTCTTTCAATATAATGAGATATTTGATCACTTGATTAAAAGAATATACATCTTTCCTGTAACATTACATTATAGACTATAAATGTTTAAGAAAGATACTAGTGATGATGTCAAGTTTTTCTTGAAAGAATGCTCCAACTTCCAAAAAATTGACATCATACAATATTTTACTTCGGTCAATGATTGCACAATTTAAATCAATAGTCTCTGTATACGATGAAATGTCATTTTGAAGTGATTACCTGGAATAAAAGTATTGCACGTAAGGGAACTCAAATAAACCTCAGTGAACTGTACTAATCACAAAGACAATCATTATTCACTTAATTATATTACCATTATATTCAACCATATTATTATGTAGTTGATAATGTTAAGAGAAACTACCTCACTAGTAGAGATTTAATTGATCCATAGAATCGGATTACTAAACAGTATGTTAATATTACATTGACTTATAGTCAACATCCATCATATTTTGAACTTGAACCAATTAATGTAGACTGAGCCAGAGCCGATACCGCAACAACACATAAAGACTGACTGTTTTATTCCCCTCCCCCCGTGGGTCTGACCACATATTTCTGGTCCCAAAACTTGCTAGCACATCACAAGACAACTGAGTTAATCGGACAGAGTCCACTTATATTTCAAATGTTCCTTTATATACATGTAAAATCTGAATACATAATCAACTAATTAGAAAAAATAACATCAACACAGAACTAGAGCAATAATGATAAAGAACTGAGATAACGTATATATAATCAACTGGTTATTGTTCATAAATGGAAAATGGCACAGTAACAGTTAATAGGTGAAATGGGAGATTATCATGAAGTGAATATACAAATAATAGAAACAATACGTTTTGTTTAATTACAACCAGAATATAAGAAACAATCTTCTGGAAAGCTGTTCTAGAAGTTAGTCATTCATCTTGAGGAAATTAGGTTAAAAATATTATAATAAATAGTTCCATTGAAAATAAACATCAATACCAGGACACCATAAACCAATTGTTTGGAATATGGGAAATAATAGTAAAGTTCGAGTATTTTAGCAACTTAATTCACAGCTTTACTAACCAGAATCAAGTAGAAAATAGCCGTTCATCAAACTTTAAAAACTACCGCCTGCATTTTAAGAAAGTGGGTTTAAGCTTCCAATTAGGTGATCGCATTATATCACTTGTTGATTATTTATAATTACTTGACATCAAAACATAATTCACGTTATATTGAGTCATTTAGAACAGAACGAACTCAACAAACATGAAACTGAGATGACATTGTGGAGATCGAGATTTACTTGTGTTGGTCATATTCTTCACTGATTGCTCTCGGTTGAATACTACTAAAAACTAAAGAGCAGTGGACAGAGGTTTCGTTCTAGTATAAGATTTCACAGTACTAACCACCCTAGATTCTTCAGGGGATCGGATCCAGGAACTTCAGATTTCGCAGTTCCACTGAGCCGACGTTCAGTGATAGAATTCCCACTTCAACACAACTCAGTGATTGGTTTATGTAAATTGTCACTTAATGTCTTCGAAGTAGTAAGATTTTAGAGGTCACTTAGAATATCAGCATTATAATTATTGAGAGGTTAGAAGAAGAATATATAATAAAATACTGATCTTATAAGTAATAACAAAATAGCATTGTCAGCAACAAAATAAAGGCATATGTAACAAAACTGAACAGATCACTTAACGTACGCAAACAGTGCAAGTGAGAAGTCTTGTACTGGAACTACTGACGTCGGCTTATAAGGTTCCATAGTCTTTCTGAACTCTTCTATCATGAACTATGAAAAGATACGAAAAGGCCATAAATGTAAACAGAAGCTTAGCTTCCCAAAGTATGCTCTGTTGCAAAAGTCATCTATGTTTATAGCTTATTTACATAGATTACTTAATAAGGACATGCTAAAATGTATTAGCTCAGAGTTATCCAATCAGCATATAACACGTAAACAGTTCAGGTATGTTTAATCAATGTTGGCTGAGTGTATTGGGTTACAGTGTTTCTTCAACTTCTGTAACTTTTTAGTAGAAAGTCATTCTAACAATAAGTTTGGATTGGTGAGTTTTCAATTCTATAGTTACGTACAGTTTATGAATATAAATTTCATTTGGTAGACGTCTGTATAGACGACATTGATTAATCTAAATATCATCTAGTAGGATTATGTTCTTCCAAAAAAAACTGTTACATTATACTCTTCACTTAACAATTATTTGAAACCCCGTAGTAATAGATGCAACAATATACACAAAACACATAAAAAGGCATGGCAGGACTATAATGTAGGGACGACCTTGACATTTACTAGGCGACCAGTGACATCGGAATATTAGTTTGTCACTCTTCTCCAAACATTTGTTCAAGTGCTGACGCACCACAATCACATAAATATGTTCTTCGAAGTAAACCTTTCTCCTGTAAATAGCTAACGTTAGCGTCCTCCTGGAAATTAGCGAGCATGCCATAGATCGTCAACATTGTCAACCAAACTGTGAGCAATGACCTTGAGATGAAACATTCCAATTTCATTGGTTCGTCCCTACATTATAGTCCTGCCAAAGGCATCAGATTTTTGTACGATAAATATGGAAATGCCTGACCATTAAGTTATACATAGAACAACTAGAACCATAGTTTTAGTCCTACTTACAATCTTTTGGGTAAATAGTAACTATACAAACCTGGATTTATGACTACAGTGACAAAAAAAAGATTGAAAAAAGTCTTCATTCATCATAATTCTATCATAATAGAATGCATGAGGAAAAATACTTTAATGCTATTTTAGTTTATGATTGGATAATACAGAATAAACTTTATTGAACTGTCTGAAGATAAATTCACTGCCACTTTCTTTCTCTCTTTGTCTTATATTATCACTACTTTCTTCACTCAATATCCCTATCCATCATTGTCAGCTATTTTTACTTTCAGACATATGCATATCCGTTTTCTGACAATTAGGTCGGATTATATGTCTAAATGTGTATTCTTTGGTAGATTTAAAGTACTTGTACATAGATTTTGTGTACATATTTACCCACAAAATTATGCTTATATGTCTGTCTATTTAACTTTACAAAAGTCTTGTATCTATGCTTATTTTAATTGACCGTCTAGATAGATAATATAAGTGAAGAAATTCATTATATACTATTACCGATGGACATATATCTAGTAGAAATGTCCGAATACTAGTTCGAGTAAATTACATTCATGCTTAAATTACATGACAACATACCAAATAAACTAAGACTAATGCTAAAATCGGTAGTTGTCTGGTCATGAAAAGACATATAACCAGCATTTTGTAGGAATTAAATTGTAAGTTTCTAAAGAAGGTTGATTAGTCGAAGTATTTCTAGCATTCTTCTTATTTTCTAACGGTTTAAGGCAATAAAATGGTATGTAGGTAAGGTATGCATGCCTAATTAAACAGTTTTACACAAACAAACTACAAAACCATCTGAGACAGTTTAATCTGTCCTTTAACAGGTGACTTAATGCTGTATGGAGGCAGTCTACATAGAATTCACAAATTACAAGAGAGACTGTTGTCAAAATTAAACCGATTAAACTGAAATTTGGTTGATGGTCAAAGTAACTGAACATTATGTGCAATATGTTTAGTTGTTAATTGGTTGGAGGTATTTGAGAGGGAATTATTGACGTAGGTTTCGAGTTAGCTGACATTCGTCAGCAAGGTACATGTAAACTTGAGAGTATTAATGCTTCCCTACTGTCATTATATCAGTCAGAGTAAGTACCTAAGTTCTACTAAAGATTATTTGAAGTCTGAAAAGCTCAGTGGTAACTGTTACAGTCTGGGAGGCTGGGTAAAAATTACATAATAAATTTCTATACAGATTTGTAAAGTTACATTTACATTCATTGAAACTACTAGAATCACACTAAATTTGATTAACTAAACATTAAATCATGGGAAGGAATAGTGTAAATAGGCACCAAAAGACTTATACGTTCTGTAAAAAAAGATACTTGAAACGACCTTCAGCTTGTTGGTGTGGCGATAAGATACGAAATGACCGATACAAATAGGTACTGACCTTATGTCAAAGAGAACCAATCGGACTTATACTACAACTACGACTTGGCAAGATGGACATTGGTTGTTAGAGTGACTAAAGACTAATCCGAATGTCCATAACGAGAGAACTATACCAACAAATAAATGACAACGCCAAGTCATTTATTATTAAGTACAAACAATGAATTTTATGAACTATATAGTGGGCCAATTAGTAAGAACGAATACAAAGTACAATAAAAACTGAACTCATGGGTGAGGCGGGTGGAATACAGAAATCTGCATAAGAGGTCCATGTTAAAACTATAATAACCTGAGAAAGGAAATAGCTATCACAACAACTAGTGAGTCTCTTGATGTTATGACGCAACTGTTATGACGTCACAAAGAAAGGAAGGAGGATTTGGTTGATTGTAGCGAACGCGAATGAAATGTGCCTAGTTGATAATGCGCGACTGACCTAAGCCCACTCACCCCCAGGCCGACAATACAACAACCAGAATTGAGAACCGGAAAACAACAGAAAACCGGAAGCGGAGAACGTATTGTATTTTAATCATGCCTTTATATATATATCAAATCAGACCACACAGTAATCCAACCACAAATTTAACATTGATATAGTACAAGGGGAATAGTGGCAGTGAATGGGTACAACTTGTACACAACTAAGAAACTGTAGTTCATATTAATAACAACATACTAAGAGTAAGTATACTCAACGAGAGGACCGAGTAAAGGTAACGTAACAGTCATAGAAATGAAATGATTACACTATCCGCAGTTATAATAATTGAAATAATGTTCTGAAACACAGTTTTCGAAGATAATCAATCTTCACTAGGTGCCCGGCATATAACTTGAATACAGACAATTTGAGGAATATAACTATCATATTTACTGAATGTTAGGTAATTATAATAAAATAGTACATAATTACCAAAAATGGGCTCAATACATTATGAATTCTCATTCTTTGTCCTGTTATAACAATGATATAGAGTATTAAATAAAAAGTTGTATAAAACCAGTGAAGAAAGTATATTACAATCTGGATAGATGTTAAACTGTGGAATGTTGGTTTTAGTTCTATTTTCTACTTCTTATGGATCATATTAAGCAATATAAACAAGTAGAGCTTAAGCTTAAACAAATATGTCTACATATTTCTATGTAGCTAGTTTCACTGTGAAGATAAGGTAAGTTCAAATTAATGATAATCTTTATTTGATTGCCATGACTGATTGCCTTCTTATACAACACAATCGTAGACTTGAAGCTGATAGTCGCTGTTTCATATTAGTGAGTAAAATGGCAAATATTTCATCGAAATGTATCATATTGTTATGAAAGCTAACCTTGGAAACCAAGAAACAGATTGTCCTAACCATAATGGAAATAAGGTCACAAAAACCAGAATATGAATTGTGAAACCTTTTCGAATTCCTATTACTCAAAATCTACGGCAATCATTTCATTCCATTTTATTGTTGGTTGAAAATATATACAATGTCATTTACACAATAAGTTGCACCAACTTTGAGAAACATAGTAGTCAAGGTGAACTCCCATTGCATTTATGCAGTTTCACAAATGTTATGTTCAACTTGATCCAACGTCGTGATATGATAATACTAAAGAAACTTAGACTAGCATTAAATAGTTATCTAACACTATAAGATTTCGAAGGATATCTTAACTTATTATCTGGTCGTGAGTTCATAATATGGGAACAGTAGCTTATTTGTACTGTTAATCAATTTTCCCACAGTAGGTCTTAGGGTGTGATCCCACCCTGCCCACTTCGGTACAAGAAATTACGTAATATTGTTGGCAGTCACATGAACAATATAACTTAAAGGTGAGTATATAAACCTGTACTTGACAGGGGAAGATAAGGGTAAGTTAAAATTGGTTAGGCCTCCAAATATCAAACTACATATTTGATTCTTTAGAATGGAATTTTGTTATTTAAATGTTAATTTTACTAATAGGAATCTATAATTGCCAATTCACAAAATAATAACATATATAAAGAATAGTGTTGTTCTCCGTTAGATCTGTATTTAGGCTTTATTCTAATAAACATTAGTATTTATGGGTAAACTGATAAGATGTCTTGAACTAAGGAGACACCTCGATACCTACTAACAAACGTATGACCAGCGACGCAACAACAGGTAAGCTAAGTTATTCACAGCGCCCCAGCCAAACTAACTAGAGGAAGAAGTCCAAGTCGGCAGAAGCGTTTAATTTCACAGACAGCCTGCCAGACAAACAACAACCACATATCTAATGCGTATATATACAAAGAAGAGAGCGTCCTTGGAATGTTACAAATAGCTTACTAAAATAAACAACGAACCAATAAGACTTAGCGTCTCACTAAGTGGGAAACAACAACTAAAAGTGAAAAATAAACTTTTTGGCGTGGAAACAAGAAACATAAATTTACACAAATAAATCTCAAAAATAACAGGTTTGCCAAGAGAATTCGAGGATCTGACATCCTCACCATAAATATGAAAAAAATGTCCAATTAATCACGATGGTTGATTATTTAATTTTCAAAGTTATCAATAAACTTTTTGGCGTGGAAACAAGAAACATAAATTTACACAAATAAATCTCAAAAATAACAGGTTTGCCAAGAGAATTCTGAGGATCTGACATCCTCACCATAAATATGAAAAAAATGTCCAATTAATCAAGATGGTTTTTTTCAGATTTACGCATAGATACTAACGTTAATTAGAATGGAATCTGGTTAGGAACCATTTGAAAATAATCTTGTTCATTTAGTTTTATTGTTCTAACATCAATTAATATTTTAGCTATTCACTTTTTTTTGATTATTTAATTTTCAAAGTTATCAATAAAACTTGTTTATTCGTTTATAGATGCAAATCAAACTGAATGTAATACGTCAATAAGTGAATTTCGACTATGTATTATCCATTATTATTATTATATTATTATTATTATATTATTATTATTATTATTATTATTATTATATTATTATTATTATATTATTATTATTATTATATTATTATTATATTATTATTATTATTATTATTATTATTATTATCATAATGAAGTTATAATTTGTATGGTGTTTTTGTTTTGAATGTTCATTAAACAGAATTGTACTACAATTGGTAATAGATAATTGAAGAGTTTTAAAGGGATAATGAAAAGTTTTAGATGAGAATAAGGTGTTTAATGATATTGGGTTCTATCAACTTGAAGGTTAAGCAGGGAAACTTATGTTATCTTCCTAGATGATATCATTAAAATGTTATAAGTCAAATATTTAAATAACAGCAATGTAATTACAGTGAACAACGAACTAAATCCTAAGTGCAACTAAAAACACTGTTTTAAGGAAATTTTAATGTAATCTCTTACTATTAAACAATCCAACTCAGAGAATGTAACACTGTGATTATCTGTATATTTGCCCATAACCCCTCTGTCATATTGACCTTCATATTTGGTACATGATATTAACCTACTCATTTTACATCTCTCATTGAATTACTTACATTCTGGACACGTAGTCTCACATATATATATAACACTTGGGTTTGCCTGTGGGCTCGCTTGTGATTTAATTACTGGTCGGTAGAATACTACTACTTCTGAGTTGTTATTTGATGGCTGCAATTTCAAATGCTTAGTACGGAGTCCTAAGTACCTAGTACCATATATTACTAATAAGAATGTTATAATCTATCTCCTGTTTGTCACAACAAAATGATGAATCTGATAAAAGAGTGCACAGAATATATTGGACGAACAAAAAACTTTCGCAAAAAGTCAACTTCTAATACATTACATAGTGAGGTTTCGCAAAACGAGATCACTGTCAAACTGACTATGGATTCTAGACATCTAAGGAGATTATAAACGATGAGACAATATCTGAAAAGAATAAAACACTACTGGTCCAGACAGAATTAATAATGAAATCAGTCAATTAATTAAGCAAACAGTCTAAGTGAATGAAATTTATGATAAATGCCTTTAGACAGTGTTGAATTTTGTTGATGTATACTGTTGGGAAATATATGACCTGAATGTCAAATGAGAGTATAACAATTCGGCTAGATTACAGTACAAGAACGAGCAAAAGTGATATGTGAAATACCGTCGCTCAGTTTGAAAAGGAGCCAATCATATTTTAGATTCACTAAATACTTTAAACCGATGAAAAGACAGTATTTAGGACTGAATAGTTTGTCGGGTAAAAAGCAATTATATTACAAAGAGAATATAAGTATTATACATGGGGAATAAATGAATTATACAGTTGTAGTGGCGTTACCGATCTCAATCCACAGAAACGACCATAAAGAAATTTTTCTAAGTGTCTGAAAAGTAGTCAGGTCATTTTTGAATGAGCTTATAGTTGAGACCCATTACAATATGCTTTATCCCCCTCCTCACAAAAGTATTTACTAAAAGGAAAATATGTATCTACGGATGGATGCACATCACATTGGTTGCAACCATAAAGGACTTATGTATAAGTGGTTGATACTATAAATCTCATTTTATTCAAGGTTTGTATGGGTAAGGTATAATATAATTAGTCTAATGTCATTAACAATGCAAAAATCCATTGGCAAACAACTAGACAATTGTTCGTTAATACTATTTACAGTGTCAATCAGAACGTAAACGTATTTGTAACTTTGATTCCTAACCTTATAAGAAACCCATTACCCTAAATACTGCTATAAATGTCAAGTACTAAAATCCATCCCAGTATTCTAAAGATTAAACATTTGGTTTGAAACTTGACGATTCTGGAGTTGATCCTTAATGTCTACATACGTAAGTACTGTGTAATAGTCCCACATTAGGAATAAACAAATATTCAGTGCTTTATGGTTTTCAAAATCTACCTGATAAAGATAATATTGATAACTTATGGCATTTTATGAAATCCAGATACAGAAAGTCATTCAGTCATTATCTTCAAATCTGCGCTCTTTCGATTACACAATTTAGACTGTAAATGATTCAAATGCTTACAAGTAATTAAAATGTCAACCATTGCGATAAATTTATGTTGAATGTCAAATCATTATCATCAGGCATAGATTATGATTTGTATAAGGTTGAATGATACAATATAATATAAAGACCTAATATGTTTATTCGAACAAACTAAATGTAAGTAGTTGGAACCGCTATTTTCCCCAATAGACTATGTGATCAAAACTTATAATTAGCCTCAGAAGGTCTTTTATTGTAAGGAACTCAAAATAATTTGTCTAAAGGAATTGTAGGTTGCTTTCATCTAAAATCTGACCAATGACGTAGTAATCCTGATGGAGGTAATCATCCATAATCTTCATATACCTACCTGATATATACATATATTCGCATGTGAATTGAGTCAGCTGGTATCTAGTTAAACTGTTCTTGAAATTGAATTGAGGTGATGTAGTGGAAATACGTATTAGGTTTAATTGTTTATATTAATTTTCCTTAATTACAAGTATTCATTCTATGGTCTTGTTTTTGGTTGTTATTGACAAATGTCTTCTGAACAGTTTTCCCTATCCGACACAGATTGATGTCAGCAGAATGACACTGAAAAAATGGAGCAGTAAACATTGTAGAGTATCGATTTGAATAAGGAATCAAACCCAGAGTCTTCGGGTCTCATGGTGAAGGTTTAACTTTCTGAACTTTTGAGCCGGTGTTCAATGGTGGAATTCCCACTCCCAGTGGGCTCAATCCCTTAGAGAAATCGAGGTTGTTGACTGATAAAGATCCCTATACTATGGTGAAATAGATGTCCAGTGCTGCATGATTTTTAGTGGTACTCAACAAACTTCAGTCTTTGACGGTTACGAACAACTAATCAAAATAACATTTACCATTGGTAACAAAATACCGAACCATACAACGAGTACTATAGGTTAAGTGAAATTAATGTGCATTAGACCTAATAATATTGTTATTATTATTGTTATTTTCACCGTCATCATCATCATCATAGTTTGCTAGGGTTTCGCGAATTAAATAAACGCCTCGATACCTGCTAGCGAACATATGACCAGCGACACAACAACAGGTAAGCTAAGCTATTCATAGTGCCCTAGCCAAACTAACTAGAGGAAGAAGTCCAAGTCGGCAGAAGCGTTTAATTTCACAGACAGCCTGCCAGACAAACAACAACCACATATCTAATGCGTATATATATATATAAAAAAGAGAGCGTCCTTGGAATGTTACAAATAGCTTACTAAAGTAAACAACGAACCAATAAGACTTAGCGTCTTACTAAGTGGGTAACACAAAGTGAAGATGAGAAAAGAACTTTTTGGCGCGGAAACGAGAAATATAAATTTACACAAATAAATCACAAAAATAACAGGTTTGCCAAGAGAATTCTGAGGATCTGACATCCCCAACATAGTTTTACAAATACGACTCTAAATTGGGGTGATTTTGTGGAAATAGATATTAAATCCATTTGTTTATTTTCGTTGCAGATTAATTTCGGTTGGGTACCACTGAAAACCACAGGGCATCAGATAGCAGTTTCCTTCTACTATTGGACTTTTCAGCAGTCTGTACCTTTGATTCCACCAGAGGATCGAATCCAAGGACCTTAGGTCTCATTCTGAACGCTTAAATATCCGCACCACTGTGTCGTGTCCATTGGTACAACTCCCACTTCTAAGAATTTGCGATATAGTGTAACAAACAGTCTATGTCATTGATGATAACTGTCTCACTCCCAACATGTCTCAGCTCCACCAGTCATAAAGCCTTATTAGAATTTCACAAACATTCCGAAGTTAGTTACCACTGAGTTAATTATTATACTTCAATTGGAGTGGTCTTGTGGAGCCAGGTATTCAGTTGATTGTGTTCGTCGCAGACTGATGTCTGTATAGTACCACTGAAAACCAGGGAGCACTAGACAGTTGTTTAGTCATATCATGAAGTTCAGAAGAAGGGAATTTTTTTCTATTTATTACTAGAAAACGAACACCCACCACAAATGGATGCTGGTATTAATAAATATATTACTAGTAATGTATGACATTGAATAATAATGTTACTATCATTATTTTTACTGATTATTTACCAGAAAAGCTTTGCTATGGTTATTATATACACTGGGTAAACAGAAATATTCCACTAAGATTGTTCCCTACATTACTACTGAATAAATAGAAAACATATAAAAATGTATATGCAGTGAATTTATGTCAGAGTTCATATACATATTCGATATAATTTTAAATTTTACGCCAAATGAAAACCACATGTTGTTATGTTGATAGACAAAATATTGTACATTGAATCAATGTACTATAGCTATATATTTTATCAAATAATTAAAACATAATCAGAATTCAGACATGAGAATTTAGGCATTTGTGTCTCAGTATGTTTAAATAACTTAGCAACATGTCATATAATTGAAGCAGAGAAATGCCAAACAAAAATATGCAAAAAACAGAAGTTTAAAATTGATCTAAATTTCTGTTTGGATCTTTGTTAGTCAGTCATTCATAACATAGAAACACGTACATACATGCATCGATCCAAGCTGCCACACCTCAGCAGCATAGCAAGATGAACACCAATTCGATTGAAATAGTAGTACGCCAATGGTAGTAAGAAGTGTGGACATATAAAATATGATAAATGGAGAATGAATTAGTTCATGGAAAGAAGGACATTGAACAATTTTTACCTCACAATTTAAAGAAGGACAATAAGTTAATTCACTTGTGCCACTATGACTGATTCTGAGCCATGTTACACAAAGTCTCCAACCATTGGTTAAAACACCCCCGTCAACGCCGAATCGGATGCATTTACTAACATGGATGACACGAACTACCAAGGACTTCATGAACTGATGCTATCTTATGGTTCCGTCGCCTACAGCTTTCTTCGACCTTATTCCAATAACAATTAGCATTTACGCCGAGGTATGCGGTAGTTGGGCCTACGTAACACCTGTCCCAACAAATTTTAGATCCCTATAGGTTGACTCTTACAAATATTTGGAGGCGAATACCTGCCCATAGTGAAATCATTATGAGGTTAAATCCGTCATAATGTAGAAACTTTGCAGAAAATATTATTAAGAACAATATAAGACCAGTTGTAAAGCTGAATGTGCAAAATACGACACTTGGATATATTTGAATTTTCTGAGGCATCGTTTTATTGGCACTGCAGACTAGAACCAGAAATGATGTATTTAAGGTAAGTTATGTTTTATAAGTATTGTTTTGAACATCATTAATTTTCTTAATTAAACTGGATTACTATCAGAATAGACTTGATATTTTGTACGAACAATTATAAATTATTCAACCATGTTAAAGTGAAATGTAACAGTGGGAGTAACCTTCAATGCAATGAAGTCTTTTTCTGAACTGGGGTGCAGAATTGATCACAAGTACACTTTCTGACCGATTATAATCGTTATATAACTAAAGTTCACTGTGGAATTCGAGTCCGAACTACTCAGTTTCACAGCCTGAAGAGTTACCAATGACGTACATGGGAGCGACCAATTACCGAAGGACTGAAATATCTACAGTCTTTGGTCACTGACTAGCAATCAATGTTATATTTGTCTAGTCAATAGTGCTAACTAGCTCCAACCACCGAACATCAATAACATAGTATGCGTGATGTCCAGTTACCTAGACTTCTAGTCACAGCAAAACTTGGTAGATAAAATCCGACCAGCAATAAGGATTACATAAATATGACATTGTCGACTACTCAGTGATCAATGAAGACACAAATGTAGGCACTGTATTTCTGGAGTGGTTAATATATCCTAGCGGTAAATCAAACTTTACTTGTTAAACTCAGATTGGGCGCCATTTCCACCATCTAATCCATACAACGTGATGTACCTTGTTCTATGTAATTTCATCATTATTATCATTACTATTGTTTTGATGCATGTTTCTTACAAACACAGAGACACACTGAGAGTAATACATTGAATACAAAAAAAATTGACGTTCAACGTATGTCTAGTTTTCACTAACCATCATTGAGATTTAAATAGTCTGAAATAAAACTTTATTAGTTGAATAATGAAAAGGAAGAGAGTAGAAATCTACAATACTACTGTCCACCTTATAGTAGTTTAAATGAAGATAGAATGCAAGCAATTCCGGTCTTGAAACGGATTGATTGTGAGGTAACCATGATGAAGATTAAATATGTACTTTTGACATAACAGAATTATTATGAAATCATATTACCCTATTTTCAGGATGATTAAGAGTAAATAATTAAGCAAAATATGATAAATTCACTTTATTCCTGTTGTTTCTTATCAGCTACTAGCGATCCATGAAGCATGAAAACCAAAACCATAAATCAGAGTGAAAATACCACTAGGAATGAGTTTAATAAAACGTTATTGAGATAACCAATTGTTCTTCTCATATCTTCCAGAGATTTTCACTTATAGTATATGTTTGCAATATTTCTTTTGATCTCTCAACTATCATTAAAGACAGAAGAAAAGTAAGAAGCAGTGTTTATTCCAGTAAGTGTTAAACAAGGTACAACTGATAGCGTATTTATAGATTTTCATAAAAATGAAATTATTATTACATTCACTCAATCCTTTAGTATTCGTATTTAGCTAACATCCAATAGGAATACTTTATGTTAAAATTTTAGAAGACGCTATCGAACGGTGAACAGACGGAATGTCTTCGGCGTTTACTAAGCTTCTGAAGGTTTCGTCGAGTCCCCTGGGATCCATTTAGAAACCATCCAACTTTTTCAACAACATATTAAGGAAATGTAATTTCAACTTTGCTTCTGAATCCAGTATGAAATTAATCAATTGATTATCTTCTATTTCTCGTATCTACTTCTTCCAACTCTCTATAATTATGTTATGGCGAAAAAAAGAAAGAAAGGAGGATGTGGTTGATAGACGCGAACGCCAATGGAGTGTGTCTAGTTGGAAATGAAATAATGTTCTAAAACACAGTTCTAGAAGATAATCAATCTTCATTAGGTGGCCGGCATATCAAATTACTATTATCTTCGGCATATATTTGTTCATCATGCCTATCAAGTTGATAATCATTACTCTTTTTTTCCATTTGTAAACTACTTTCATATTATAACGCTTTTAATTCAATTGACATTTGTGCAATTTATTATGATTCTTTTGATACTTGAAATTTTCTAATATGTGAATGATGTAATTACTTACTTTACGACAAACTAGTAATATGAGAAACTCACTATATACACTTAAGTGTACAGTATTAGTACATAACATCCAAGAAAAAAGAATCTTTTATCGATTTGTCTTTAGTTCCACCTCAATGACATAATCAAGTAGCTTCTATTATTCTCTAGAAGTGTCATTTTTTTGCGACCCTTTTGATATCATCATATTCATTATGAACCTTTGTCGATAATCCGTAAAATTATCATTCGATTTATCTATAAATCCTGCAAAATCAACTTCTTTACAACATCGCCGTTTAGACAGTTTGATGTTATATGTTGAACATTTATTAATGTATATGTGTATTAATGCTTTGAATTATCTGAAACCAAGAGCCTTAACAGTGTAGCTGATGAGATTGCAATAAAACACATTAAATTCAACCTATTATACAAACACTATCGTTCTTATTCTCTTAATATTTTACTTCTATTAAAAACTCATTAATAATCAATTTGATATCCCGAATTTTTTTTAATTGGACAAACATTTGAAACCAGGAAGCACTGGACAAACTTCTTATCCTGGAATGGGACTCCTCAGAAGTATGTATTCACGAACCTATCAAAGAATCTAAAGCAAAACCTTCATGCTTCGTGTATTTAAATTTAATAATCTCCACACTGCCCAGTAATAATCAATGATTAATTTCTTAAGGTAAATCCTGGAGATCTAATAAGATGGCGTAACCAGTGGAGTTTAACCATGTAGGCTGTTACCTATCAATGGCAATAGATGAAGTTATACAAATACACCGCCAATTAACTGAGTCAAAAATACTAACCGTTGGAAGTCGTTCTGCTTAGTGATTTAATGTTTAGACATTCTCTATGAAGCCCAAAGGCTATTGGCTCGATTTCCTAGTGAGATTGTATATTCTGAAGAGTTTTATATTACAATGAAACAGTTGTCTAGTGTCTCCCGCCTTCCAATAATTGTCGAACCCACAACAATTCATGATATCAAATTAAAATTCAAGTTCATTCTTTGTAAATAACACCTCATTATTTAATTACTTTTGATTCGGAGTTAATTATTCAGAATTTTTCACTTAACTACAACCTATAAATTATATGTTCAATGTTTTAGTTAAATATGCAAAAAAACAATTGGTTATTTACAAAATTTCATTTGGTAAATAACGAATAGAATATTGTTTATAATAATAATAATAATTGTTTTCTACTTGTTGTTATTGCTATTGTTGTCGTTGTTGTCGATGTTGTTGTTGTTGTTGTTGTTATTTCCCTATTCAGTTCACAATCTAATCTAATCATATTTTTATATGCACCATTCTTATCAAACAATCTGTAATTTACATTATTTCAATATTAACATCATGGTAATGGTAAGTATATATATATATATATATATATATATATATATATATATATGCATTGATTAAAATATATGAATGTGCATCTTCACCGATTAAGGTGTCTGAGACATGTACTACAAATGCTTAGTAACCATCTATCTTGATATTAACTAGGTTAGGTTAGTTGATAGGTGGGGTTGGTCAAAACAAAATAAATTTAAAATAAGTTCATGAAATAACTAACTGTTGATCAAAGTCATATTGTTAGGTATAGGCTATGCTACTCCCTTCTTGTGGTCTATAGGATTGTCATGATCAATAGTTGAAGATGTTGAATGATAAGATTTAGAATCGATCAAAATGATTTAGACATATTCATCAGTTTTTCTTAGTTGGATTATGATTTCCAATTTATTTGATATCATTTATCCCATGAAATGGATTTTCATTTCAAATAATACTTCATATATCTGATTGTTTTTATTGCAATCTCTACTGTAGTATTTATCATATTACGTTGATATGGTATGGTAAGTTGAACTGATGTGTACATGTCTCAGGTTCAAATTTGATTAGATCTGATTGAAGGACTACTATAAAAAGCTACCAGTCATCTAGTTACTGAGCCTAGCATATATGCTCATAGATTCAAGTTGCCAAACCACAGTAGGACGACACGATCAAGTATACAAGATTAACACGACAATCTTACTCAACAAGAATAAATGAAGTAAACGTATGTACAAAACAACAATGAGACTTAAGATCTACAGCAACATAAATGGTGAATACACTTGCACCATTATGACAACAATATCATCCAGTGTCTCATACCACTAATCATGATTATCATCCAGACATCAACCACACAGTCTGCATCTACCAACATAGATCACACCAATAATAAAAAACTTCATGCACTCATGTCATATCTTCGTTTGGCCTCCCCTATCTTTCTCCCATTTCACTCCTACGCTAGTTACCGTTGCACAACGTGGCAGGAAGGGGTCGGGAATACACAAAGTATGTCCCAACTATCTGAGTGAATGAATGTTCACAACCTCATCCAACAACATTGAATATTTCACAGTTAAATCAGCGACTGTAACAATACTAAAACACCCTGTGAAGTAACCATATGAGTACCGTTAATAACAATGAGAACGGAATGAAATCTTAATATCCACCAAAAGTGTCATACAGTCAACTATAAGATGATTTGTTATCCAAAATGAAACAATAAGCGTAACTACTTTAGGCATTCATACATTGATGTGCAGATATGAACAAACAGTGGTGAAGGGAAAGCTTAGTTTGCTCTACTAAACATCTGTGTAATAGTGTGGTATTATTATGTTGCATGAATTGTTGTATTCGAATTTGTCATCACGAAATGACCAGGGTTAGACAACAAATGAGAACTAGGAAACATTGAACAGCTGTTTGTTTCTACCATGGAAATCATCAGAAGTGAGTACCCACGTTCATATAGAGTATCGAGTTCGGACCTTCAGAGTCTCAAAGCGCCCGTTCATTAGAATATATAAAAATAACACAGATGAGCGTGTTTTCCTAAAACCTTGGTTACTAACTAATTGGTGGAGCAGACGACGTTGTCCCTTTTCATGGGTATACTTCATCATCTACAGATCATGAAAAAGCTCAAATAACTAGTTAATCTCTAGCGTTTTAGACATTTAAATGGGCGATTTCATTTATAATAGTATGTGTATCATAAGACAAGGCGATTAGTCAATAAAAACAAACCTACCAGGTCAGTTCAGTTACTCGATAATCAGATGATTTCGAGTGAATATACCTTTTTCACAGACTTTAGCAGAAAACTGTTAAATAATACAGTATAAAAAACTTGTTAAACGTATCAATGGGATTCAGCGTATATTGAGATCAAGGAACATAACCAACTTGTAGTGAACCAACATAAACCGAGAAAAATGATTACCTACCCCGGTTCCTATTAAATGTTACTACTGTATAAATATAAAATAAAATAAAAGCATCACTGCGATTATTGCTGTTATACATGACAGTAGATTTTCAGTTTTTACATCTGAACGAAATTTGCAGGACTCTAGGCATACGTGCTACATGTTTGAATACAGGTAGCGAAGTTTTCGTACGACAAATATGAAATACCGATTAATATTGTGCAACTGGAAAAACACGAAAGAAATAAACTGAGCGAATTAAAACAAAACCATATAGAGTTTGAGGTTGTTACCCACCTATGGTAATAGATGAGGTCGTGCAAATATGTAGTAAATTTGCTAAGTTAAAAATATCAACATTTGGAAGCCAGCCAACTCAGCGACCTAGTGGTTAAGCGTTAGCTACGAAGCCTGGAAGTCCTTGGCTCTACTTCCTAGTGGAGTTGTAGATGTGCACTGCTTAAGAGTTCTACACTAAGACGAGGAAGTTGTCTAATGCTTCCCGATTTTCAATGATTATGTAACTCAGTACAATTTGTTATATCAAATTTAAACATACATGTTACCGTGTTGACTTCTTCGAATAAAGTGCAATTCACATAATATACAATTGACGACTTAAGAAATTAGATATCCCAAATAAGATAGATTCAATCAAACAAAACAACATTGTTTATAGTCAACTATATAGGACTAAAAAATCTAATTGATGAGAAATAGTCATATGATTAGATAAAATCACGTCATGATTTTAGGTCGGTCAATACGGATAAAATAATAATAATAATAACTATTATTATTAACACAATTTTGGGTAGATTAATATTATTGAAATTAGATAAGTAGTATATTAATCAGAGCTTCATTTCTCTTACAAATTAAAAAAAGTATTGTTAAAGCATTGAAGGATGACAAATTTCTTGATATGTATGTTCTATCTCTTGTTATATAATTCGTTTATATGAAGTGAACTAAAACAGATGAAATATTTGTTACTGTTTGAATTTGTTTGGTATTTGTCTAGTAATGAAAAGTACATTTTGGACTGTATTGTTAGATGTACTAAAACCTGTAAATTAATGTATACATATATAGCAACAAAGTCTGATCAATTGATTTCTTCTTAACTACTATTTTTTAAATGTTTCAATAGTTTCTCTAATCGTTAACAGATAGATTTCTGTTGTTTAAAGTGATACTCAAATGCATATGATTATTTAATTCAACATAAGATTGTTTACCTTCGGAGAGAATAGAAATCTAAAGCTTTCTGTTCTAAAGTTTTTAAAGCTCAATATTTTCATATTTTCTTACATGATACATTACGACACTTTCATGTATATTTTTATCCAGCCGTAGTGATAATCTTCAAGGCTTCATACTTATATTGATATTTTAGTAACTCATTGATACCCACTTGTTATCCGTAAACAAACCTGTGGGATCCCATAATAATAATATCAAGGATATGATCTTAACTTAAAAATCTACAATTCAATAGATAAAAGTAAAGCAACAGACTCTTAACGATAAGCACAGAGAACAACAAAACTAATAAATGATAAATAGGATTTACACGTTAACCAACAAAAATAGAATACTTCATTAAACAATAGAATGTTAACGGAAAGTATGTAATAAAATATTGGTTACTCATAAGTAATGTAAATAGATAACAACATAAATAAGACAATAAATATTTTTGACAAGATGACAACCTCGGTTCACCACCCCCCTACCCCTCAACAAAAAAATAAAATATGAAGTACACATCGAACCAAACAAAAATCAAAAAACTTACTTATTATACGTTTATCTGTTCTGAGCACTTCGTTATCAGTTACTTGATAGCATTATATATCAATCAAATGTTGTTTAGCATCATCCCGTGACCTGATACCATAGAGGTGTCGTTCATTTTTGTAATATTAATAATCTTTAAAAAAAAAACAGGACAACTCTAAGGTCTCAGGGATACGGATTACAATGCGAAAGGAATCCTATAACATGATGTATTGAAGGGATAATAGATAATGAATCCTTCAATGCGTATCGAAATCTTCATCAACTTGGTCTCATATAATTATGCAACTTTCATTTCAAAGTGTTTAGTATCAGGAAACATTAAGTGATTTTGCTAAAAAAAAAATATAAAATTCTGAAAATTATTGTAAACTTGAATATCTGAACAAATGTTAAGTAGTGAAAACAGTATGAATTGCAGCTAGTACTTATTATGTATTATATTATAAGGGCTTGGGGTATGTGGGTAACTGTACTCCGTGGCTTGGTAGACAACTTGTTGTATATGAAGGGGAAAGTTGTGGGCTCTGATCACAAAATGTAGGTTTATCAGCACAGCTGACGAGTTCCGAGTAGGATGAGACGATTATTCCAAATTCCGTTTCTAACTACAATTCACCTTCAGTAAAGACATTTTGCTGTTGGTTTATAAGATATTAAACAATAAATTAGGTGTAAATAATAAAACAGACCGCATTCACAGTCAACTGACGAGTTCTAAATTAAACATATGTACTGTAAACCATTATTCCAAAAAATATGTTCCATTTTTAGTGATTATCAGTATAAGAGCATTGGTTAAGTAGTTAAGATGTTCGATTCTCAATCAAATTAAACTATCACTCCACTTAATTCGGATTCAACAAACCAAGAGGTATTACTAGCCTTTCCATATGAAATGCGGAGCAAAACTAAGTACACAAGACTACATAAGTTAAATTGGTTTTGCTGAGTCACGTCTGTATAGGTAATCTCGAGACACCTCTTTAGTGTAACGGCTTAGTAAAGATTATCTTAATTATCAACAACATTGCAACTCTTACAAGTATTTACTAAACTAATTGAGTATATATAAATCGTTTTAAAGGTTCTCTCTATTCGACTATTGTGACAGAAGTTGTCATCATCTTTAGATGTCACTTGTTGTTTAAGTAAGACTAGTTATCCCAACTGCATGATGATTTTGTAATTTTACAAGATGGACTATCTTTAGGCAAATTATTGAGAACTGCAGAGTAAATAGTAGTTGTTTCGTCTCTTAGACAATATACATCTGCAACCTCACCAGGTTGGTGGGAGGGGGCTGAAACAAAGATATTCAGGCCATGCCTTCAAACCACTGATTTGGCACTCGGTAACCGTTGAAATTGGTACAATTTATACACGGAATGCTTTGACTGATCTATTTTGATCTACCATGATCACTTGTATTAAATACTGAAACTTGAAATTTTTTATTATTTTTTTTTCTATGGGGGGGTATAGTTTCGTTGTTAACGCAATCACCGAACTTATTGATTTAGGCATAAGAATATCTTAGGAATTAAGATAACTGGAGTCAAGTGATTTTTCACTTCTGAAAATGGAAATACTAATTCTTAATACTTGATTAATCAACCTTTATTCATAGTTAGGCTTCATTTTTGTGGATGCGATCACGTCGACTTTCATCATCTCTCAATATTACGATTGATAATGTAGTGATATTAAAATTCATCGATAAGTATTCTATCAAGCCTTTCAGAATTTGCTGAGATGTGAACTCATCAGTTCAACGTGTGAATGAAATGTACATATTCAATGTTCTAAATACTACACAACTCATTACCATCAAACCAAGAATAAGTTTTTCAAAAATTTATTCATAAAATTGAATGAATTATGACACAATACAGATCACAGGTTTAAATAAAAATCACGAAACATAATTTTCAGCATTATGTCGTAATAAATAATTATAATTAGCTATGTTCATGGTAGTTGTCAAGACGATTTCTACCATACATACATTAACATCATCTGGAATATCAGATAGAAATTTACGGATTTATCAAGTGATTGTTTCGTCCAAAGTTTCACATCACGAACCAACCGTAGTTATACGACTAATCAAATACAGGAAGCGCTTAGTGTCTTAGTGTGGTAACTCCTAATCAGTGCCCACCTACTACTTCATCAGGATTCGTGACTAATACTACATTTACTAGTGATTAATTTTTGGAGATATATCATGTAATGTTGGACGACTAAAGAAGAATAGCGAACTCTTAGAACTGTGTTTTAGAGTACTGTTTCAATTATTTTAACTGTTAGTAGTGTAAACATTTCATTTCTATCATTGTTACGTTCCGCTTACCCTATCCTCCCGTTTATTGTATTTCCTGTTAGCATATTGTCTCTAATTAGAAACTACAATTAATTGGTTGTGTACAAGTTACCTATATTCACTACCACTAACTCCTCTGTTTCATATTAATGTTAAATTCCTAATTAGTTTGCTGTGTAATCTGACTTTACGTATATATAAAGGAATGCCTAAAATATAATATGATTCTCTCTGGCTGGTTAGTCAATCCTATGTTCTCTTATTTCGGTTTGAGACTAAGGGGGCATATGGCAGACATACAGTGATCGACTAGGTATCCATTGGCGTTGTTATTGTAACCACATGCGTACAAGGCCATATCCATAAATTGGTCTCATACATCTAGCTATAGCTGCTTATATTTCTTTTAGGCCATAGCATAATGGAAATCAGATATGATATATTCAGTAAATCTAAACCAGATCGAGAGTGAGATACTCATGGATATCATCAAAAGACATTACGTTGGCCTATATACAAACGGTTGGGCAATATTTACTCCTAATATTGCATATACTGCAGTTGATTTGACTGTCTTAAATTTGTTTGAATAAAGGGATAATGAACACTACTTGTGTGTACTCTCATGACAGTGAAAAGTTTGCAAATCATTGTGATGCCAAACATCAGAGAATTCACGGAGGAACATAACAGTTATTGACATATCTTCCACATTATCTATTCCATGATAAGGTGAAATACAAACGTATTGAAATGTGCGAATCTCGTATATAACAAATAAAAGAATAGTTGTCACACCTAAACCGGTAACAAATTGGTTGTTACAATTTTTGATTTCATGTTAAACAGATAGTTTTTTGCAAATATCGTTCAACTGAAACGAAGAATTCCTTACTGTAACAAAATTTATAGTTTTGAATATAGTTATTATTATTATTATTATTATTATTTAATAATGGCCACATAATATCACGAACCAACAGAATTTATAAATGTGTACACTGGATATTAACCCAGTGGAATAAAGTTTAAGCTTTCGCCCCACCCCCTCCCCAAAACTTGAATGTATTGTATTCAGTTACTGGTAGAGTCAGGGATGTATATTTCTGATGGATCGTAAGTTAGTAACAAAGAGCTAACTAATTCTTCTTGATTTTCAAGGATTTTCTAAATAAAGTCAATATGTAATGCGAAATACTAAATATAATAATCTTTATAATACTTAACTTGCTTATTGTTCAAAGTTATTTATTCATAAATGAATAAAGAATCTCGATGTAAATACCGTCACTTTTGTTTTCTAGCTTCAAACAGTTCATGATTTTGAAATCATCATACAGATTATACACAACGATTACAACTATATAGTCAATTCGCATATTAATCAATGATTTATTTATCAATCATCTAGTTAGTCACATGATACCCCCCCCCTTTATAGGTTATTATCAAATTCGTTTCTTCTTTCTTTTTTTTAGTTTTCCACAAGTGAATGATTTAACCAATATACTACACAACATACACAAAGGAAACGATCAAAGGGAACTTAACAACTGACTGCACATGAAAAGCTGTGCATTATGTATGCAGATAGGTGTTTGCACAAAGTATTCACATTCATTGTGTTGGTTGTTGTAAAGAAAATACACTAATGAGCTGTGCATCGACAGCACATACACATGCTCAGCGGCACGTGGGAGTTTGTTGTTGCAAATATAATAGTGGTGAATACTTGTACTAAGCATATTGAACAGAAGATCATGTGATTAAAGTAAACAACTTTCTGTTGATGCTGTTCTTGTTGTTATTTTTATTCAGGAGTAAAGGGTGAGAGTGGTTAGTGATGGTAGAATACAATCCAGTTTTCTATTTGGATTTCGTCATTATTTATTCAATAATAAAAACAATTTGAATGTGATTTCTTAATATACTACTAGTAGTCAATAAATATCAGTCAGTTAATATAAAGTAAGCAATGGAATTGATAGAGCAATCAGTTACTTGCTGATTGAATAATAATAATAATGATAGATTCTACTCCTACAATAGCCAACATCACTGAGAGCTGAGATTTCATCAGTCATCGACCCGTCAGGGCTGACCAGACTTCCAAGATAAGTGAAGTGGTCAACACACCTAACTATTTCACTTTCTATAATGTAGATATGTCGCGAAGTGACACCTCTTGCTCTGAGGGAAATAAATGCATCTCGAATATGTTTACAACGTTATTAACTGTGATCAAGAGACTCTTCATATTTTCAGCGTGTTCACCGCACTGGACAATATTGTTTACGTAGCCTAAATAGATGAGTGAGTTTCACGTAAGGAGATCAATTTTTATAGAAGTTAGATGAAGGAAGTGTAACTTCTAGGCGAATATCTATGACGACATTAAAGTAACTGTAATGGTTGGAGATATTTGTTCGTTTGGAACATATTTTATTACTTTGCAAATTATTTCTAAGAATAAAAAAGTAGTTAGTTAAAATTGCCTTGTGATTGATATATTTATATTACCTTATGTATACAACCATCATATTCTCTAGTGGGGAAATGAAATACTATTAAACCTCAATATGAATTCCAAGTAAATGTTGAAAGTATCTTTTCTTGGGCTAACTAAGCTAATGAAAGTGTCAAACGTAAATTTATATTCCCCTTTTTCAACCAGTGGTAACTACAACATACTTATTATAGTAAACATCTTATCAACAACGAAGGACGTATCTATAAATAAGATTTACAGTTCTGAAGTGTCATATCTTGAACCAACGTGAGTTAAACAACCATCGAAAAATGGCAAGCACTGAACAAGTGTTTTGTCTGTATAGGACTTTTCAGTAATTAGCAGTATATGTGACCCTGTCAAAGGTCAAACACACATATGATTCCAGTTACTGAGTTGGCATCGTATAGTTCGAATTTCTGACTTTAGTTAATCCGTGATACTGAGTTACATTGTCGAATGACATTAATGGGTAATTGTCTTATTTCCTGGATCTCTGAACTTCAGTAATCATGTCTTCATACTGAAACTCCTGGGGATTACCTCTGTAAGTTAATCACAATTTTCATTTATATTCAAATAAATGGATACTAATATTATTATCACTACTAATATTATTATTGCTATTCGTGTACAGTACTTACTATTTAAGAAATTAAATTTGATTATAAAACTGACACTAGATGAAAAATCGCGGCGAACTGAAAAGTGACAATACCAAAGGTCTGAAACATTTGAATCATCATTTTTCTCCAAACAAACATTTACTACTAGAAATTTTCCTACTTTAATTTTATTTTACCTAATCAATTATGTCTACTAACCTCATGGTTGTACTTTCACTATTTTGTAAAATGTTCACAATTTATCCCCAGTCTAATTACTAATAAACTCAAAAACAAGAGCGATAACGGTTTTCACATTTTCCTTCTCCTCCTCATTTGTTCTTTGGAGGAATCGGAGGAAATTATTACTACATCTTATTTAAATAGTCCTTAGATTTTCGTGTATCCACTCCTACGAAACCAGCCTACTCTATACGGGTGGTTGGTTATTAAACATATGTAACGGTTATGTCGTTGTAAAGAAATCTTAAACTAAAAAAAATCTATCGAAAATGAATCCGTTTTCAACAGATCACAAACAATATTGCAACATGCATTAAATGCCTCACTAGACAATACATTCTTAACATGTGCAGTTTACATTGATGGATTGTACGTCATCATCACTAATGTGAAACTGTTACAAGCATCTAGTTAATTCAAATCCCGAAATCCATATCACTAAAAAAAGAGTAAGGAATAGATTAACTAACTATAAATGAATACTTACATATCGTAAGACAACTGTTATTTGCAAGATTTTTAGTATTCCGTAAAAATGTTGAATACAGCACCATGTTGTTGGGTGAATGCTGGACAATACTAGGTAATTCTCGCCACTGATTTCATATCGAACTTTGACTTCTACTATTATCGCTTTTTATTCAGTATGTCTGACTGAGCTAAACTGAAATGCATACCAGATATATTTAGATAACTTCAGACGTTTAAAACAAAATCGTTAGTGAAAACTACACCATAATGTGCAGTTCGCAACCATAAAATAAATTGGAAGTATGGGGTACAATATACTTAGTGAACAATGAAAACGTTATGGATACCATCAGACTCTCTAGATTATATAAACGGGTATCTGTATATAGTTGTCTACTTTTAATTACAGAAAATCTACAGAGAATCATACAAAACACTATGATGAAAGCACAGTATTCCATACATTTCTATATAAGCGAATAGGCGTAAATGTACTATTATCAATTATTCAAGGTTATGGAACGTCTGAAGGACAATTTACTTTTGTCGTCTCGCTTGAAAAACCTTTCTCAAATAATGTAATGGCTACTAAACTAGTAAACACATTATTTATCATAGGGACTAATCCCCCCCCGCCTTGTGTTTAGTGAAGTTATCAGCTAGATGGTTATTGAGATCTTCCTGAATATTACCAACACCGCCTCCCTCCGCATAACGTCAAAGCATGCTACACAATGTCGAGTCATTTAGATCATTGACCATATTTCAACTTAGCTGATAAAATTCAATCAGTACTGTGAACTAGACAAACCTTACAGTTGTCATGACTCAGAAATCAATAAATGTAGAAAAATCTAGACAATAGTCAACAATATCCATGTGTAGTACCGTGTCTAAAAGCATGTCGTCACATTCTGAAGTTTCCTTTCTCCCAACCCTTTGTTGTTAATTCTGAAAACGTAAAGTATTACATAATAATAATGATAATAATCAATAATTCCAAATTGAAGTTCAGCTATGTTGAGTGTGGGGCAGTAACCTATCAATGACTAAGCGATATCCCAAATTGATTAATGTTACAAATTAAACTCACTGTTCTGAAGGTTAAGCTGTCAACACGAAGCTTTAAGGTTCTGAGATTGATCCATAATGGAGCAATGATTGTGCACTCCTGTATATGACACTGGAAATAAACAGTTGTTTCTGACTGCTTCCTAGTTTCCAACAGTTGTTTCGTTGCAGTCAATATATGGTTAAGATTACACAACTTTAATTTATTTATTCGTGCATTTCTAGAACTTATAAAATACATGTGACGGTGTTATAATTCAAAATACAATTATAGCAGTTTAATTTATTCAAATCTAATTCCTAAAAATACTTCCTAGCTGTGACTAGTATGTTGATTATATTACGTCGTACTATTCACTTTTGATGAGTAAGTTAACTTAGATTAATCAGAATGTCTTCAAGTGATTTTAGCATAATTAAAACTATCACCACCTACAATATGTTTGGAGTAGTACACTTGAATTATTTGGCAGCATGCCGGATAACCAACACCTGAAGAGTTCCACAATCAATGAGTTCAGCTTGTCTTCATTAAGAACATACATAGTAATAATCATCACACTAAACATATCTGAGTTAAACATTCATATACAAGCACACTTACACAACATATGTATATACGATTATCTGAAAATTACATTTTCTGAGAGGAAATATCCAGGTTAGTAAAAGAGTTTATTTGAATAATAAACCCATTTTCTCTCTATGTCTTGGGTTATAGACTAATGCATGAAACAACTCAGACAGTATACATTGTCAATAATGTTGATGACGTAGACTGAAAACAGATATTGATAGACGTTAATGAATAAATGTAAGCTAAAAATAAGACCAATTTGACGAATCATTGAATGTGAAGGTCAAATCGGATAAATACAGTCAGACGTCAGTTGTCAGGCTGTAGTGATGTTCATCATTTTGTAAATGACAGTATTTTTTTTCAAAAAACGAGAAGTTACTCAGAGGTACAGAACAAGTATCATATTTTTGAGGGAGGAGGAAGGATTGTGTGTGTGTGTGTGTGTAAATAGGCAACGATAGATAAGGATTGAAAGTAATTTACTAGACATTAATAATGAACAATAGAAAACTAAATAAAAATATTTATGAAAAGTGATGAGTATGTATTATAAAATATCGAATCTCAGTATGAGCATCAATATTGGGATGAAGGTATATCCAGCCGATGAGTCCCAAATATTGGACGAAACGTGCGTCCTAGATTCCGCTTGTCAGTCACAATCCAACTTAAATATATCTCGGGTTTGTTTTGCAAAAACGTAACTAATTTCAAAGTGGATTTCGATTTAGTAATTATGTATAAATGAAATATTAATGATATCATTAGTGCTCACATCTCAACATAATACATCATGTATCTATTCTAAGTATTTTTATTAATGATTTATAAGTGGGGGGGGGTGATTACTGTCTAGAATAACAGTCAACAGAAGTCTTAAGATTAAGTTTCACACTATGGCATATTTTTTGTAATAAAACAACTTACGCCTTTCATGCATCACTCAAAGATTCCTATCCATTTGTATCAAGTAATTTAACACTAAGCAGTTTTCTTACTGTAACATCAACTTAGTTTTAATTTTGCGATTTGTTTAACATAGAATCCAATCAGTATACATTATTAGACTGTTATGTCGGACTACTAAAGAAGAGTAACGAACTTTCCGAACGAGATTCTAGAAGACTATCCCAATTATTTTTGTCATGGGTAGTATGAACATTTTGTTTCTATGATTGTCACGTTCCCTTTGTCCTATCCTCCCATTCAGTATAATTATATGTCCATGTACATATCCATTAATTGGTCTCATACATCAAACATAGTAGTTTCTTTTTGTGTTATAACATACACAATATGACATTGGTTACCACTACATAGCAGTTATTGATCAGTGTAATTAAAAAAGGCTGAAGAATGAATCCAAGTACCAAGTGATTACCTCATCTTCACAAATTGACTTCCTTTAAAAAGCTACCAAAGCAGTTTAATCTGGAATGATAACAGCAAGGAAGTATAGTGATTTTTTATAAAATCATGTCACAATCACCGAGTTAACTAATATTCTGATGAAAGTTTTGTTGTAAGATGTGAAACATGACGATACGTCTTTGTTTAGAGTCAAATTTACCAGTTGTAAGCAAAGTAGAAGCTGGCACAAATACGCCCCTAACCAGAAAGCATAAGTATAGAGAGAAAAATTTGTGAAGATGATTATCAAAGTAGAGGAAGTTATAGTTGTCGAATCAGTGATAAAAATAGATGAGGTATAAAGAATATGGTTTAATAAGAATTTATTCATGGAATAAAAGTACAAACGAACTCTTAAAATCAGGATTCAATAAAATACAAAGAGTGAGCGCGTCTGCTGCATTGTGATCGACTCTGAGTCGTGACATCTAACGTCACCAACTACTGATCGTGGTCACTGCACTGACTCTAACCAGGTAGAAGTCTCTACGCACCAGCAGGGTTCCGATCAACTGTCAGTGACTTAATAGACTTATGCCATTGTTGCGTATGCCCAAGTACCGTCTGCCTCGACGCGCAATGCTGGCTGATATAGGAATTGAATGGAAGAGAGTTAGAGGCGGCCAAACGAAAACATGACGTCAGTCCATGAAGTCACTGACTGCCGGTTTGAGTCGTGTCGGTAGCTGCAGACTACCTGGATGGGGTCCTAGCGATTACCGTAACCAGTGGCTAGAAACACTGAGTGACATGGCCCAGAATCAGTCAAAATGGCGCAGATGTATTCACTAATTGTCCTTCCTTAAATCATGAGCTTTAACTTTAGCTTTCTTTCTACGCTTCCTGAACCATATTCTATATGTTCACACTCCTTGTTACTATTATTATTTTATTTTTATTGAAGTAACTTCTACTAATGGTGGTGGTGTTAATCTTGCGGTGCCGTAGAGGTATGGCAACTTGAACCGATGCACACATATGCCAGGCTCTATGTTGATTATACATACATACAGACAGACTTATGCCACATCGCAGTTTGGTCGCCAAAAAGTTTACGCACAACCTATCGTTACATCAGTTAAAATCACGATGGTTGGGTATATATGTTCCAATTACATTGCTTGATGAAGGTTCACAGCCTTATCAGCTGATCTATCGTCTTTGTCTAAAAACATATATCTAACGTTAACAATATTTACGCGACATCTTGAATATAGGTGAACAGTACTTTGAAGATATATACTTTGAGAAACTAGTAACCAACGCATGTTCTTTTGGATGCTACATTTGCATCTATAAATTAGGACCGACAGTATGGAATATTCAAAATTTAAACCATGGTGTGTCACAGAAAATTATTAAGGAGAATAAGTCATTAAGTAAGTAGTATATAATAATTGTAGAAACATGAATTTTAAGTTACAGTAATGAAGGTATTATTTTATACTTACTTTTAGTGGATTCATGCTAATGAATTAAAAACTGACAGTTATCTATTATTATTTTTAAGTAGTTTACTTTAAATGAAACAGTCTAACTGCTACCGACTATTCAAAGACCCACCGCTTGATAAGAAAAGGCGGTGCTATGTATTCTCATTAAAATGAATTTACAACTTAATTATAGACTAACCAATCTACCTACCTGCCTATCTTGATAATAAAGTTTTATATTGATGAACTTTTATCATTCCAATTGTTTACATATCGAGCAGTACTGTTACAACTCTACCACACTCATACTCATTGTACAATAACTGTCTTTCTTTTATAAACTGAAAATAATGGTTAATTCAGTTCTTAGAATTGCATCAAAACGTAACAAATGTTATTTATATAACAATGTGAAGAAAAACATTACCAGTAAATATTTTATATACATACGTATTATTAAAATATGTAGATTTGCACATACGCTATGCAGATGATGCACGTGAATTATGTGTAAACGGAAGAAGTTTACGCATAATACCCTATATGAATTGTGAAGTGTCCACAAATTAGATTCATCGAATTACCTTGAGAGTTAATTGGTTGGTCTACTTTGCATAACATAATCACAAAAATACTTGAATAGTACATTCATTGTATATACAATAAGTACATGCATTTATACATGTAGGCAGACAACGTAAATAAGAGAGAATGAAGCTAGATAATTGTACTTATTTATTAATTAATGAATTGAGTGAAAACACATGTCCAAGGTCATTTTTGTCACTTATTTTTAGTCATGACAACAGTTTAACAGTGTAGAAAGTAGTGTATCACTAACATCTCAACAATATAAGATAAGAAGATTAATAAGTACATTTATGCTATGGTTGAGTTTTGTACTTTGTCCATTCACCATTCATCATCGATTCGATTATACTTAAGTCAACCGAACTTTAATGCCACTCTACTGAGAATTAAAGACCATCTTATAAGAAATCACGTTATTTCTGAGATAATAATAATATGAGATGGTAGAGATTTGTAATTGAGGAGAATGAATGTGATATTACTTCTAATGCGATCCCCGTAAGTTATAAACGGAATGTATTGAGTAGCTTAAATTTACTAATAATGACAACAACAGCTTCCATAATGTCATTGAAGTACTAGGAGATTGTTTCAAATATGGTTAGTAGAGAATTTGTGCTTAACATAAGTAGAACTTTGAATAAAACTACACATCTGTAATCATAGTTAGAAGTAGTCGGCAAGTGATTTTGCTCGATCATACTTTCGTACTATTCAGCACTTACCGGCAAGCGATAACTGAAATCTTAAGAGAACTGATGCTGCTTAGTAATGTTAAGTCACTTAAACTAGTGGCTACATTGAAACTTGATCAATGGAATCTGGATTCCACTATAAGAACTAGACAAACGTGACAAATCAGTGAGTGACTAGTCCATGTACTCCTTGACGTCGATTAACATGACGCCTAATTTAGTCATATAGGTGACAAATAGTCTTGCAGATTATAATTACCAAACACTTATTATTTTAAGAAAGCGTAACACTAATGTAACGTACTTGAAACCACACTCTATCAACTCTGGTGTCAATAGTCAGATTTTCTTACTTTTATTGTATATCGTTGACAACTGGCATCATTACTAGATGCAAATGCATGTTATGCGTGCCTCTCTTTTCTAGAGTCTCTCTCACATAATCGACACTTTACGCACACAAACACATTTACCAACATGCAACCTAGATTGAAACTGGATGTAAACGACGGATGTTTATGGAAAATGGAACCTTGTAGACTATATTCTTCGATTATCCATACAAAAGGATTTCATTAATCTCTTATGGAAACTGGGAGGATACATATCAACACCAATCTCACGAAATTTGATTTAGTTCCAAATCTGTTCATATATTATGACACAAGTCTTAGAAAATAAAACAGGTTAATAACAGATGCTATCATGGTATATTAACCAATAAGGTAGAGCATTACAAATAAAGCCCTGTAAAACATTCCAGTTATAAGGTGAGCTAATATAACAATAAATGCAATAATGAAGTTTCATGGACACACTCAGCAAAGTCAAATCGTCGATGCCTGATGCTTTAGGCCTCATTAAAATAACAGTTTAATAATTTAATCAAGGCGTAAAAATAAAACTCTTAATAGAGAGAAATACATAACATTCTCATGAAAAACAGCAGGACGACTAAACATTTTGTTTCATTCTATGTCTGATTCTACACTTCCATGAGTAGTATCTTCAAAAGTTATGATAGATGATACCACTTCACAATGATAAACAACTAGTTACTTAAATTGAAAATGGTACATAGTATAAGTCTAAATATACTAACCTGTTGACAACAAAGTACCAAAGTAACAAATACTCTTATTATAAGAAGACAATATTTATTATGTGCATAAATAAGTAGCCAGATTTCTTATCATTCTTTTCTTAATAGTATTATTCAACTCCTATTTTATGATGAGTAGTCTGTGCAAAATGATTAAAATTGGCAATTGGTTGAATTCAGTTAAGTAATAAATATTGGAGATTTATAAATCTGAAACATATTAAGAAATAAACGGTTAAGTATTAATTCACTTCACTAACGAGAAATAATTGGTAGAGCACTAAATTAATCATATATTCTTTTCAATATCATCTAAGTATTACTTAAGTTGAATTGTGACTGGCAAGTGGAATCCAGGACGCGCGTTTCGTCCTATTTGGGATTCATCGGTTGGACGTACCTGCATCCCGATGTTGATGTTCACAGTGGGATTTGAACTCAGTCCGTTTCGTGTCGAACGCCACCGTATTCACCATTAAACTACTGAGTCCAGACAGTCCGCTCAGGATGCACATATAGCAACAGAGACTGACAAGCTTCAGTCTATAACAAATCAACGGGAATATACAAGTTCATCCTAATCATCTAGGTATATGTAAACTGTTGTCAACTATCATAAACAATAAAGGTGACGAAGTTATATAGGTTAGTGTTAACAGTACGAATAGAGAAAAATATTATAAGATAGAGAAAATTAGTCGTAAACATCTTGTCTCTTAGGAACTTGAAAGTCATAATCATTTAACTATAATACTCCATGTGATCTTAGGCTGTTTAGAATTGTCATGATGCTTCGAAAAAATAATCAGTTCTTCATATCCTGTCAATTGTTTTTAGAAAAGTCGACAGGAACAAAAAATTATTCCTTTCTAGTTAGCTTCTCATCAAAGACTATACAGTAACATGTATAAACACTTTATAATAAGCATAAATTCAATGGCAATCCAGTGGTGATGTGTTAGACTAGATAATGACGTTACAAATTCGCAAATGTTTGTAAAAGTAATTAGAGTTGATTAATGAAGCAATTAAAACACGAGAGTGGATGAGTTGTTATTATTTTGATCCTTTTCATAACTTCTAAATTTGTGTTGCTATCATGTTTACATAACAATGGCGGTTACTTAATTTTCGTGTATGACTCGTTGCAATAACTTCTATTCTTCTAATAGATATTTTATAGTTTAATATGTTCCAATTCATTCACTTAACAATGTATACATTCAAACACTGTGATTATCTCATCCACTCTCGTGTTTTAATTGCTTCATTAATCAATTGTAATTACTTTTACAACATTTGCAAATTTGTAACGTGATTATCTACTCTAACACATCACCACTGGATTGCCATTGATTTTATGATTATTATAAAGTATTTATATATATTACTGTACAACGTTTGATGAGTAACTAACTAGAAAGAAATATTTCTTTACTCCTTTCGTCTTTTCTAAATGCATAGATGGAGACTTTTCGGTTATTGAGATTGTTTCTACTGGACTGTTCGAATCCCATTTCGAAATCTACATTCCACCCCAACCCCCCCCCACCCTCTACTCTGCAATGATTATAACACACAAACCACTGCGTGATTTCATAGTGTCAATCAATTGAGTTTACTGGTAAAAATACTTTTAATAAAAATATGTAATTGGTAGGGCTTAAATTGCAAAAAAACATCAGTACTACCCGTAATGAATTTATATTGTTTAACTACTTCTGAATAAGATTTATGATTGTTACTATTACTTCAAGATATTAGGTAGTAAACAGAAATAACGATATTCCATAATCAACGTAGAGGTAGTACAAATGAGTTAATTCAAGTTGCTAAACCACATCAATTCGATGAGAAGATGGATAATAAAAAATTGGAATTATTGAGTAGTAATGATAAATTTATGGGAGCTGGACATTCAGGGTGTAGTTCGAGTAGACGGAATAGAAGGGTATTTACGAAGATAAACAGTGAATACACTTGCACACATCTTCAACCACAAATCGATGTCGTCTCACTGACAATAACTAGTAGTTTTCACCAATATGATTTTATTCAATGCTTTGATTTGGTCACACCTTTCTTCAAAATTATTGCTACTTTAGCAAAGTACAAAGAAGTAAGTATAACATAATATGTCAAATACTATTACGTAAATGTTGATAATGTAATAAGTTATTTCTTTCACAAAACCAGTGGTAAGTAGCCAATTCCATAATTATAATTGTTCCACATTACACGACATATGAAAATGCTTTCTGTTTTCCTTGTTAACTTTATAATGCAGTTGATGATAATGAGCAACAATTGGACACCGATCAAGAATTAGATTGATGTATTTCTGTGTTTATAAGAACTGCAGAGATTATTACCTTTATTTCAGTAACGGTTCCACATGAAGTAACTTCTAATCATCTTTATTTTGTCATTATTTTAAGAATAGGTAAATGATTTGTTCTTGGTGTTTGGGTGTAAGTAGGAGAATTTAGTCATGATTAATGTAAGACCTGAGTCACAGATATTCACTGATTCAATTTGCCACATCACAACAATACATTGAAATTAAATTAGTAATATAACAAGGAAGTTAAAATAAATATTGGTGTAAACCACGTTATTTGTGACTAAACATTACAGAAGACGAATTTTAACAAGGATATGAAGTGAAGCTACTAAAGTATATGACACAATAATCAAGAGAAGTTTCAACGGAAAATAAATGACGTGAGTACTCAGAGTACTTTGAGTAGTTTGGAGCCATGTTAACACTTAAGATTTTTAACGATCAACATAAGTTCTTCTAGGCAAATAATAATCACTCGGTCATTTTTGATCATCTAGTCGAATACTCGTTAATAATTCAGTTGCTTGTCACGGAAATAGACTAAAGGAATATATTCTAAACTGAAATGATAGTATTAAAGTACATTCATAGTAATTTGTTTTTCAGGCTTGAGTACCAACTAAGGCAAACACTGATGAACTTTGTCACTGCTGTTGTAAAATCTAGTAATTGATGAATAGATAAGTTATTTAGGTACAAACACAATAAAGTCATTAATGAAAGTCATAGCAGAATTGACTGACAGTTCTGGTCAGGTAATATAATGAATGAAAAGAACAATACTAAACAAAGTAGCCAATGTAATTAAGATAAGTTTGTATTTTCCCGTTGATTTGTAATGGACTGAAACTGGTCAGTCTCTGTTGCCATATGTGCATCCTGAGCGGATTGCCTCGATATAGCGTTATTACACAAGTTATATATTTAAGTTGGATTGTGACTGGCAAGCGGAATCCAGGACGCGCGTTTCGTCCTATATGAGACTCATCGGCTGGAAACAGTAGCCTAGTGGTGAACGCGGTGGCGTTTGGCACAAAGCGGACTGAGTTCGAATCCCAGTGTGAACATCAACATTGGGATGCAGGTACATCCAGCCGATGAGTCCCGAATAGGACGAAACGCGCCTCCTGGATTCCGCTTGCCAGTCACAATCCAACTTAAATATATAAAGCAGCCAATATTATTGATTGTATTCTTAATCCAAAAACAACCACATCATCATGATGCACATAAACACTACAAACTCTTATTATTTCCATAGAATACTATAATAGTAACATTATAGTGTATACAATATTCGTATTCACAAGTGTATACATATTCTAATGAAATACCATGTAGGAAATTTAGCCATTCTTTTGAGAAAATGGTTTCACTAAACAATAGTAAGTTGTCTAGATTGTGTTGGTATGTAAAAATAAACTGCATAGTTTATACATGAGTAGATTGAAACAGCCTTTGAAATATTGCTAGCGTATTGTGAAACAACTGAGTAAGTAGTTTTGTAGTTAGCCACAGAGTGCTATACAAATATAGTAAATCGGTTGGTGAGTTCGTGAATCATCATCAAATAAGGTGGTTGAAACATGCAATATGTATGCCCAATCATCAACTACCTTGATGCATAATTATTAGTTAGTGTGGGATTATGAAAGAAGGAAACAATGAATGGTTAAACTAAAATGTAGTATCAATTGTATGATCAACATAGAATCTAGTATATGTGTTCATCGGTCCAAGTTGCCGTACCTCAAAAGCACATCAAGATTAGCACCACATTAGTAGAAGTAGAAGTTACTTCAATGATAATAATAACGAGAACAAAGAAGAGTGCACATATGGAATATGGTTCAGAGAAAAACAGTTGGTTCGTGGAAAAAGGGTATCAAATAATTCCAAGCCCATGATTTTAGGGGGAACAAAGAGTGGATACACCTGCACCACTGTGACCAATTCTGAGCCATATCACCTAAAGTTTCCAACCACTGGTAACGACATTCGCACTGACTCCAACTAGGTTGTCTGCATCTGCCGACACAAGCCAAATTAGCAGTCATCGATTTAATAAACTGACGTAACTTTTCGGTTTAGCAGCCCCTAAATATTAGGTTACTCAATTGTGTTAGAAAACAGTTGAGAAGTTTGACCCACTTCTCATAATAATAACAAATAGTAGGTCAGTTTATGAAAATCTAGCAAATCTCACAGAGATACATCCCGATTTGCTGAAAATCCGATTTCTGAAGTTTACTTTCTGTAAAAGCGACTAAAATTGATGCTGGAAAATGTCAGAAATATAGTTTCCCATATATATATGTATATTAAGGATATATTCGAAGGTCATCTATTTGATCCCTAGGCATTGTCAAGCAGTCCCGAACAGCACAACATAATACTTCTTGATTTTAATTGATTCTGTGGATGATATCAGTTCATAAACAAACCCAATCTAAAAATAAATAAACAATTTTTCGGATTTTGAACGTTCATAAAAAGCTGATCACGTAAAGTAAATTTTAATTATTGAATGTTTCATTACTTGTCAATAGTAGATTCTCCTACATTTATTATTTGAAACAGTCGTTATTTAAGAATACTAACTCTGATGCTGCTTTGTAGAACTGTTGGTGATTTGAATCTAAGGATATTCTACCTAATAAACTGATTATTTAAAGATTAGAAAACTAGAGATTGTATGTTGACATCCCAACTTGGTAATAATTTCATGGACTCATCTTAGGGAAGAGCTAACTATAATAATAGATTTCCTAGGATGAAAGTGGACATTTTAGCTAACTAGTGATATACCATATTCCTTAGGTTTAGCAGAAAACTGCTTGCAACTTAATTACAAAGGAAGATTTAATATTGCTGTATACTGTAATGAACTTCAAACTTTTAAAGATATGAATGATTACAACTTTGCCAAAGTTTATGCATTCGAAATAGATAAACGTTTTTTAGTTGTGTTTAGTTCAATGAATAGGAGCCTTTCCTCCACGAAGTAATCAAGCATTTCGAATCTACTCCCGCTAAATCTTGGAGGGATGAATCATCCACAACTGTTTACTGCACATATATCTATATTATGTTGTGAGGCCAAACATGCCGGATAAAAAAAATGTAATGAAAGTTACGGCTTGAAATTAAGTTTTCAATGGAAATTCTACTCTAACATGATTCATTTACTTCAGAAATAGACTGGGAAATGACTGAAGGCGCTAGTTTTGACACACGTAGTTAGCATGTTTGGCTTTGACAATGCCCCTCTGAAGTTAAAGAGACTTAAATACTTATTTTATATCTTAGTTATTTGCATTTCAGTTTGTTTATTAATTGATTTACAAAACAGATTAGCGTTGATGAACACAATAAATCACTTACTAGTTTAAAACATTGCGATCTTTAATTCTCTCACTTTCTAGTTAACATAATTCTCAGTTAACTATTCTGAAGTGATGGATTTGATTTTCTGCTCGAATGGATACTACTGATATTATTGATTTCTATGAGCTTGAGGCGTTTATTTCATGTAAAGTAGACACAGATGGCGTTATCTGGAACGGCAATGAAAGTTTCCCAATTAGACTATCCAGCTCCAAGAAATCAATGACATCAAAAGCAATGATTATAGGGCGAAGGGGGGGAATGAACCTGAAAACTGACTTAGAATGTACGAATACAATTAATGTAGTGGAAAAATTTAAAGAAATATCTAAAATTATTCTTTCTATATATCTATATTAATGTATGATCAAGTAAATAAAATAAGAAGAAAAACACTTCAATGAACTGTTAACAGGTTCTAACTCATTCAAGACGAAATACAAAACAATGAACAGTACACTAATCGACTGAATGAAAAAAATTATCATAGAGATTACCAAAACACCGTGTTATGTACTCAAATGATACTGACAATAATACCACAACAATTGTGAAAGGTGACAATTAATGTGATTCATTTCAATGGAATAAGTTAGTAAACTCAATCTGAATAGATGTATTTCAGTTATATGGCATTTCATTTCACAAGAAAGTCAATACACTAAACATACTGTTTTGAAATAAGCTTATTTACCTTATCTCCATGTAAAGTACATTTCGTGTTGTTTATAAACGACTGACTAATCCTAATATAAACTTCATTGAAATGGCAAAAACAATAAACATTGTATATTCTACTTGGTTCAGGCTCGTATAGTCGCGTAATTTCAGTAAAAAAAACTTGTTAACATTATTCATGTACTAGAATTTTCAAAGTACACATGTTAGTGTATATTTGGTAGATATGTCTAAATGTATGAAAATGTCCTTGTACCCAGTACTTCATCCGCCACCCTTTTTGGTGTCCCCGCATGCATCTGCACATGATTCTGGTTGGTCCTAAATACATAATAACGCGTCAAAACTAGTTCTCAATTATCGCTTTATTGTTAATACCGTGGATTAATCATTTATTATAATGGATAACTAAAGAAGAATAACAAACTTTCAGAACTATGTCCTAGATGACTATCCCAACTATTTTTGTCGTGGGTAGTGTGAACATTTTGTTTCCATCATTGTCACATTCCCCTTCTCCTATCCTTTCGTTCAGTATACTTACTGTTAGTAAATTCTGTTATTATGAACTACAATTAATGAGCTGTGTACAAGTTACATCTATTCACTACTCTATCTCCTTTGTTTCGTATTAATTTTAAAATCCTAATTGATTGACTGTGCGGTCTGATTTAGTGCATATTTTAATGAATGCCTGAAACATAATATGATGCCGTCTAATTAGTTCATCAATCTTGCGTTCTTCTATTACTGGCTAGCGACATAGTGGACATCTGGCAGACGTACGGCGACCAGCTAGACGCTCATTGGCGTTGTCATTGTATCTTAGCGCGCACAAGGTCGCATCAACTACTTAGTCATACGCATCAATCACAATAGCCCTCTACTGACATTGTAACATTATAATTTTGTAATACTGCTCAATTCAATATCATCTATATTCGTTTACTATTGTCACCAATATTACTCATTTTGAAGCGCTTCGAGTATGTGCATATCACAGTTACGCAAGTAAACTAGTTTGGAGAACTTTAAGTATGATTTGTTTGTTATTTCATTTTACTGGTCTATGGTTGTTGGCCTTAGTTGGATTCTGGTCCACTACCTCTTTCAACCAGTTATAATAACAACACTGATCCAACTTTAACAAACTCGATATGAAGTATGACTTATCAGGCTGTACTCAACATTAAAAAAAATAATAAGAAAGACTGATGCATTATCTTGCTGTTGTAATATTGTTAAGAATACTCCATAGATTTATTGTTCAACTTGAAATGTATATTGCATTAAACGTAACTATCATCATCATCAGCAGCAGCAGCAACGTAGAACCGGGCACATACACCCACAGGTTCATGTTTCCATACCACATTAGCACTACGAGATTACAGAGGTAACAAAATAACAGAATACAAGAGTGAAGAGTAAAGTAAAGGTGTGCAGAAAATTATAATAGAATTCAAGAACTAGGTGAGGTTAAATAGTGGATACACTTGCGCTAATGTGGCCGATTCCGAGCCATATCGCCTAGTGTCTCCAGCCATTTATCGCAATTATCACGCGGACCCCAAAAAAAACAATACGACTACATTTATTTATTTATAGATAATGATAATTTAAAGAATGTACTGAATCCCTAGTCTTGTAATCACTTCAAATGCCCTCTTTGTTATGTGCATGGAAATTGATCAATTTGAGATGTATGTAACTGAAATCAGTTACTTCATATTTTAAGCATGTTTAGGACTACTTAATTTGAATAATGTTAAAGGGTATCTAAACGTAATGATATTTTCTGGAAATGTTATATTCATTGGACAGAATGAGGAGATATAAAGTAAACCTGATTCTTAAACTTAATTATTTTTTCATATCTTAACGGTTAAGGAGTGTTCACTGAGGTACATGAATTATTTTGAAGTCCTTGACTATTGGTCTAAGCCATGTTGGTAGATGTAGATTACCTGGTTGGGATCCGCGTGATAGTCGCGATAAATGGCTGGAGATACTAGGAGACATGGCTCAGAATAGGTCACATTGGAGCAAGTGTATTCACTCTCTAACTTCATCTAGATCTTGAGTTCTATTAATATTTTCTGCACACTTTTACTCTACTCTTCCCCCCTTGTATTCTGTTATTACGCTACCTCTGTAATCTCGTAGTGCTAATGTGGTATGGCAACTTGAACCTGTGAACGTGTGCCCGGTTCTATGTTGCTGCTGATGATGACATGAATATAAGGATTTTTTTACATATTTATGTACAATGTACAACAGTACTCTATATAATCACAATAATAATACTTCTATGGACGGTCAAATAAATGTTACTGTGTTAACAGATTTTAGTCCATTAGAGAACTAAGAAAACATTTTCCTTCCTGTCTAAAGTTAAGGGAATAAACATATAAAATATTTCTAAAGAATAAGAATTAGTATCATGCACTTAATGAGATAGTCTCTAAGCAAATAATTTAATGAATGATCATATTTTAGAATACTGTATTTCATCTACTCATCGACTAATCTCATTTCAAGTAAGAGATGTAAAGAAAAACGCTTTATCATCTCTGATAAAATTTTGCTCTGATCTTGATGGCCTTATACAAACATTTATTATTTACTACAGATAAATTATATTTACGCTAAAATCATACAACGACTTCAAAGTTCACTTATGAATAGTTCATCCGGTGTAGCGCAGCCCTACATTCTAGGTATAAAAACATAAATCCAATGAAGGTTAAATCTTGAAATAAGATCATTATTACACTTTAATATGCAATATTTACCATTTAAATGAGTGGAATAACAACCGAAACTGTTGGATAAGACATGCTTAGAGAACATTAGTAACCTAGTAGTTTCTTAACAAATGAAATGAATAATTTTAATCAAATTGAAAGTGAGTATTGGGTAATAACATGAAAAATGAAACACCTTAGTCGATCAACAATATGTAAGTGAATATGAGTGAAGCTTTTATCTCAGTAGCTGATATGGCGGCTTAAGTTATATATAGATAAAAATTCGGTAATGCAGATCGATGAACTTGTCTTCAAAACCTCTGAGTTTTAGATTGGGGAATTCTATTGTACTAACTTCAAATTAAGGATTTTTGCATATTAGTATCACACTCATGTAACAAGGAGGATACAGAATGAGTCATCAATAAACATATATTCTATGGTCGAAGAGGTTCTAAACCTTCATTGACTTAGATGGATGCGACGTGTTGCTTACTTTTGACCACCAATTACCTCATTGCGCTATGCTGACTGGGCTAGGAGTAGGATGAGAGATTGGAGCAGCCAAACCAAAACATACCATCAATCTATGTAGTCTTTGACTGCTAGTCTAAACCATATTGGTAGATGCAAGCTACCTGGTCGTGATCAGTGGTTGGAGACTCTTGGTGAAATGGCTCAAAATCGGTGAAAGTGGTATAAATATATTCACTCTTTATATTCTGGAGGATCTTAAGTTCCACTACTCTTTCACACCTTCGTCTATTTCATTTTTTTTCTATTAAACTATGTTGTTTTGTCAACCTTGTGAGTTTTACCTCGTCGTGCTAATGTGGTATGGCAATCTGGACCTATGCACATACGAGTTGTACATGAATGAAATATTCTGCGGTGAACAGATTTACATGTGGTTAAGTGAAAAACTAACAATTTAGTATGGCTATATGCACATAAACTAAATAGATTGTTTTTCCGACTATTGATGATAAGTACGGAAAAGTCTAACTACTCACTTTTACCCTGTATAAACGTGCATGATTTACTAATTTTAATTTTATTGCATTACTATACTGAGTTATATTGAACATTGAATAAATCTATATTAATACAAACATAGATTAAGGGGTAGAATCCCAGATAACTTATAATTTAATATCACGAATCAGTCTTAGTTAGACAACCATTGAAAACCAGGAAGCACTGGACAGCTGTTTCATCCTAATATGGAACTCTCCTGCAATGTGCTCCCATAACTCCACTAGGGTACTGAGCCTAGAAACTTCAAATTCCCTGGCGAACGTTTAACCATTAGACTATTGGGGTGAGACCCTACTGTTGATATCTTTAAGTCAATCAATTTGCGATATATTTCGATGACCTCATCTATTGTCATCAGCGGGCAAATGCCTCTCACCTGACACGTTAAACTACACCAGCTATATCTTCTCACTTGAATTACCTTTGGAAGTTAGTCACTAGTAGGCTGAGTATAGTCTAGTCAAACTCTAACCTATTCTTGGTATCATATCAAAAGCAAAATATCTCTACAACAATAAATTACAGCCCATAATTATTAATTACCTACTGAACAAGCTTTCAAATAGAACTGTATTAGTCATGTAGCTGAGGTTAGCCATGATGTTTCCAATGTTGTATAAGTATGTCTTAACGTATATTTTCGACTATTATTCTATACATTTAGTGAGTAGATGTTTCATACTGAAGTGTAATTCTCATCAAAGACTTCATTTCAAGCCCTAACTTTGGCATTTGGTTTATTGAACTATGATACGCTAACATTCATAGTGGGTAGGTGAAGGGTGACGATGAACGCTTGAAATGGCATTTCTAATTTAAATTACACTAGTAAACAGCGGCCACCCAGCGAATGAAAAAAAAAGGTAATAAACGCGGGATACAATTTAGTGAAGATTGAATGATCTCCTATTTAACAGCACTGTAGTTAAAGTTTGTAGGATAAATATAAAATAAATCCTACTACCACTTGTCTCTTATGCTTAGTTCTATATAAACTAATTTGTTTCATGTACGTGTGACAATATAATTTTCATTGAAGTATGCAGTAATCCCTTTAAGATGGAAATAAAGCTGACTGGTGAAGTCGAGAATTTGATAATTATCACCGATGGCAACAGATGATCGTCACGCTGTCACAAATTGATGTAAGTGTGAATTCAACCATTGGACGCTGGTTAAGTAGTGCAGAGGATTAGGCGTTTGACAACCTGAGGCCTCTGGGGTAGAATATAGGGTGCGCACTTCTGAGGAGTCCCATACTAGGACAAAACAGCTTTCTAGTGTTCCCTGGTTTCCAGTGGTATTCTACCAACATCAATCTGTAATGAATTCAATCAACTAAAATATTTAATTTCAATCTCCTTAAACCACCTCAGTTCAATAATTAGAATTACATGAGATATACATGTCAAGATAATTCCTTTAACTTATATTGACTTGTTCAGTGACTGTTTTTCTTTACTCATTCTGACTATCTACGAGATCTTAAATGTCATAACACTTTTTTAACAATAGAAACTTGGAAAGTATTTATTTAGTTGCATAATCTAACTAATTATGACTCAGGTATCCAATCTGTTTGTACATAGCTACTCCAAGTTTCATGGTCACTTAGTAGGGCCTTCAAACATTTTATGGCAATATATTTCGGATTCTATATCTTACCTACGTAAGACCTCATTCTGGGTACTCTATGAGAGCATTTAGTCCATGTTTAGTCAATGATGCAGATACTCCTAAGCATGCCCACCGAGAAGACATTAGGTTAGTTTCTGGACTCTTTAATCTCTCATATAATATATAAATGGCAACTAAAATATGTAGATTTATTCCATTTATCTTATAGTAGGATGAGTCATGTCTTAGGTAATAACATGTTTAATCTTCTTACTACCTCCTAAACAAATCACCTGCAAAGCCATCACACAAAAGTTCACAAACTCTGACCGAGCCAACTTGACGTTCCGTTTCTCCTATTGAGTGGTCAACGAATAGAACGTCCTACCAGAACATGTAGTCAGTTAGTCAATCATTAACAACGTAGAACCTAGCATATATGCCCGTAGGTTCAGGCTGCCATACCACATTAGCATGATGAGATTAAATTTGCAAGGACAACATGACATTAGAATACAAAAGGAAAGAAAGAGCAAACGTGCTCATGAAATAATAGAGAGTAAATACACTTTGACCAATGTGACCGATTCTGAGTCATGTCACCCAGTGTCTCCAGTTATTTATTACGATTATTACGCAGGCCCCAACCAAGGAGTTTGCATCAACTAAGATGGCTCAGATCAGCAGTCAATGACTTCATCGACTTATGCCATAGAAGAAGTAGTATCAGCATAGTTAGTGAACACATTCAAGAAGGAACTGAATCTTCATCGGAAAACATACTCCAACAGGTCAACTGACCTATTTCTTCTTATTATTGAAATTGAACAGTATAGTTTCTTCCTTACATGATTAATAAACAGCTGTCAAAACAAACTGATGTACAACTTACGTTTAACTTTTTAAAAGGTGTTATCATTATTTCTTCATTATATCATAATGGTGTTTATTTACTTTAGATGGATTCATGAAGTAGTACATATCAAGAGAATGATTATATTACAAATCTATGCCAAAATATCTATAGTAAAATGATGTTTACTTGATAAACTATACAATATGCATATAAATGATTAGATTTGTATGTAATAATATTTATGGTACATGAAATGTATATGCTATCCAATATGCCTTTTATCTATATCTATACAACAACTGACTTTATTTGATCATCATAATTATTCAGTAAGTAATTGAAATTATAAGAACTATACACTAAGATTATGTTCCAATGAAATCTGAACGCATTAAAATAAAATAAGAGAAATAGAAAAAAAAACGTTGAAAAATTAACAAACTTACATAGCAACAAACAATTAGCCTACATATAATAATCACTTATGTATTAATACTTAGAAATGCTTTATATTTCCCTTAAAACTTCTTTTTTTTAATACTTTGTTGTACAATCAATTGTTCTCTACCTGTGGATTAATTTCATTAATGACATAAACATTGCATCTAATTAAGTTTACTTTATCAACTATAACTATCACATTATATACATATGCATGCATGCATGCATATACACTAATATATTCAATCTAATGTGTTAATAGCTTAGATATCAACAGAATGTCTTATAATCAGTATGAATATAACCAAAAACTGAATTCAGAACAAAATGACTCATCGTTTAACTACTACTACTACTACTGTGTCTAATGGCCTAATTTATAGTCATTTTTATTAGTTAAATATACATATAATGAAGAAGAAATAATAATAAGCCAAGTTAAGTAACTATTGATGGTTAGAAGTTATTTTGATTATCCCAGTACATTGTCATGATTTATTTAAGTGTATTGATCTTCGTGTTATATCACAAATTGATGAAAGTGTGAGAATCACAGCATCGGATGTCGGCTGGCCCAGTGATGGGTACGGTTAAAAGTCCACTATGAAACCTGAAGGCTATGGGTTTGACACCCTGGCAGGGTCGAAGGTATGCACTATTGAGTAGTCCCATACTAGGACGAAACAACTGTTTAGTACTCTCTAGTTTTCATTGGTATCTAATCAGCATCAGTCTATGACGAATACACACAATTAGAATAACGTGGCAATATACTAGATATTCAAAGGTGTTTTATCTCACTTAATGTTGGAATATGAAGTGAAAACAAAACTACAGATGTTAGACTCAGTTATTAACTCACTACTGAATGAAATGAACATAAGTACTAGTTGATGAAATTAAACTAAATACATGATCTGGATCTTTGAGTTAACTGTTAATATTTATATACTTGATCATGAGAAAGTACTATTTTCTTGTAGTAAGCATCACACAAAATATTAGAAAATGATGCCAACTGAATATATTCTATCTAGAACATCGGTAACAGCATAATTATTACGTAAACTGAATATTGAATTGAACACGTTGAATAAGTATCAGATCATTGGAATCCTACAAGTGAACTTCTCTAGATTGACATTATATACAACATTATCAATGTTTATAATCAACACTTTCAATCATATTTCGATATGATTTTAGAAATACCATTTCATTTGTTTACATAATGTAAATAATAAACTGGAGACTGAGAGCACTACCATATTGAAAGACTATTGAATGAAATGAGAGGTGGGGAGGGATGGTATTTTTTTGTGGTAAGATATGCACAAATTATAAGTGATTTTCACTTCAATAGCTACTTGAGAAAAATGATCCAATACATATTTATATCAGATCATATGATTTATGCCCCCCCCCCGGATCCCTACATCCATCTAAGCCAGTAAAATCATAACAAATACTTAAAGTTGGTCGACTGTGAAAACGTTAAAGAGTTCAGTAGTTCATAAGGTTATAGTATTAAGTTCATTATTTTGAATAAATACGTAAGAGCCCTATCACAATAAGAACCAGGTATGATAGTTTAGTTCACTTCATTACACATTAAGAAGTACTAATTTTAGGGTTATCTTTTTAATGTAGCACTATCCAGACACATTATTTACTATTTCCTTTTAGTCAACCGAGAATATTACATATATAAACTAATGTAACCGACTAGGTGTTCATACCTTAAGTAACATTCCATATGAGATACATCTATAGTCTGTATTATTACATAGAAGATTACATACTATGGGATACTTTATGCATTTGGACATAAAAGTATTCACAGCTTAAAGTTTTAATCACTCTTGGTGAAATTGTTATTAAGATACATGTTTAAGGATTTAGAAAAAGCGCCAATTACAACTATAATACATTTGATTGATACAAATAAAGTACAAGTACTAACTTAACTAGAGAAAGATCTGTTAATTACGGATTCATCATTTATTGAAGCAACGTCTAAATAGTTTGATAATAATTCTCCTGTAGCAATTCTACTCTTTAAAAATTGTCCTAACCAACCTTTTTCGAAGCTCAATGCTCAAACTTTCTGGTTCAATAGTAATGTGTTCTAATGACTTAAAGTGCCTTTTGTAGGAATTTATTACTAAGAATGTGTCATAATGCTTGTACAATCCTAGTAGTAAACTCCTTATTACTGTCATCTGTATCGCTTTACAGAGTATTAGTATTACAATCAACCTGTATGAATATTAACAACACGAATAGGAAGGCCATTCACTGCTTATTTTAGAACCATTGACTCAGAGATATTCATTCCCTCTAATCTATGTGTTTGCTACTTATTTCATCAAGAGGAACAAACTATACACTTTATACAACGATTAATATTCCTTTCAACTCTTCAATCCCAGAAACTTATTATCCACTTAATTATAATCAGTTTCTTAACAAGAAATAAAAATCATATCAGTAAGAACTATTGAAAACTAATCATTATGTAATAGATCCTAAAATATTTCTTATACATACAAATCTACAAAGTGTATCAAACCACAACTAGGATAAACTAAATCTCCACAGTATATGAGATTACCATTTGCCTACTTCTTACTTAGTAATAATTAATTAATTAAGTCATAAATTTCAGTCAGTATGAGCTTACCCAATTCATCTTTTAAAACTGCTTCTAGTTAACTGATTTATATGATTATGCAATGTTAAAATTCCAGAAATGATAGAAATTCAAGGAAAAACAAAAGAAATAAATGACTGTCTGCCTTCTCTGGATTATGACAAGTATACACACCTGATAGTCCATTGTTCCACTATATGTAAGCACTTTGAATAGAGTAAAACAAGATGCCTATGTTAAAAACGCATCATTGAAATTCATAAACAAGACTAGATCTTAAATGAGCGAATGGATAAGAATTAGCCTGTAGGCGTTAGCGTAGGTGTATTATATGTACATGCATATATATATTACTCGAAGGGGGGTGATGAAAACACTAAACTAAAACTATCATTATGTCAGTAGAGTAAGTTCTAAATGTTGGACACAATAAAAAGACCAGACATTTTAAAACTACACTCTACATATTTGTTACAAATAACGGACAATAAGTTTATCACTTACCTGCCCAATTAGACTAACCTATTTGACCGAATTAAAAGACAAAATATGAAACTGGAATTGGTTGAATTTTTCAAGCCTGATCTCATAATCTCTCTAATCCAATCAATTTGTCTGGAATTAAATTGCGCAAGTCTGTTTCATGATGTATTTATCAATAGCCTTTATTTCTATCTTTTTCCTATGGTAAGTTATCGTGTTTTCTTTTTTACCTTATTGACTCTATTAGCCACCACCACCACTATGTGATTTTCTGGACAAATGTCCTTCAGTAAATAAATAAAGTAGTCTTAAAGGGGGGGTGGGAGGAGGATGAAAATTTTAATAATCACATTGTAAGCTACATTAAACCCCAGTAGCCATTGACGTTATATGAAACTCATTAAGCGTTGACATCCGAGACTGTACGATACTTTTAAATGTCTAACCTGCAGTGTCCATACTGATGTATTTGAATTAGCATAAAGTGAAATTCTATAAAGTCAGTTTTGTTCTTTTAGATCCAAATATAACAGATTTTGCAAATACTGGACCAATTTACCCTTATTTTATCTCAAATTTTGCTGACCATGGATCCATTAGAGCGTGTGCAATTTTTTAAGTAAATAGCTATCGTTGCACACGAATACTCATGTCCAAACTACGAAAGTCATTTTAACTTTTAATTGCAAAGTTCAGGATGATTAAGAGTTACTTCATATCTTCATTATTACTACTTAACTGAACTGTATCATCTAGGTGCTGCATATTAATCAGGTGGTTTCCGCTTTAGGGAATCAATTAATAAGAATCTATCTGTAAACAGGACTCAATTCTGAAATAGTTGTTGCCATAAATTAATCTCATTTGAGCAATCAATTAAGATTAATGACCCCAGATATCTGATTCAGTTTAGGGTTAAAGATTATTATTGGGACGACTCCCAGAAACCTCAACAAAGCCTCCAGAACTCTTAAAAGAGCCGGAGATATTCCATCCAATCACTGATCGACAAAAGCTTCCAGAATATCGACGTGGTGCGTTCTGATTGGGTAATAGTTGGAACCTCTTAGTTCGAATTGGATGGATTGTAATACTGATTTTGTTATTTCAGAAAACTATAAATATACGATTATTTTGTACAAAACGGACTCTCCATCTTACTGGAATAAAGTTGCTGTCTACTTGTCTTTTGTCTTCTGTATTTGCAACAGGTAAGATTCAAGGTGTTCGAGTGCTAAAGTTGTTTGTGGCTAGTCAGGCTACCAAACATAAGTCATAACATTGGCGACGGGGTAAACTCATCAAAATGTCATTTACCTTTGAACAAGTTAGGGCTTTGCTGAAACACCAGGAAAAACGCTATGGACAGTTCCAGATGCGTGTACTGGAAATCTTAACCCAGCAAGTGAATTTTACTCAGAAGGGGCTATCAAAAAAGTCGTGCACATCTCACGCCGATTCCATCGTCACTTCTATCAATGAATTTCATTTCGATGGTTTGGCTGTTAGTACATCTGATTTCTAGTTTAAGAAATACGAAGACTAGTTCAAGGTCGACCTGGTATAGGGTGATGACGCAGTCCCTATCATAGTCCCCCCCCCAGGTAGCAGTAACATTGCTGCAGCTGAATGCCATTTAATTTGCCATGTTCGACAGAATCAGCTCTGCCCCTACTGCCTAGAGACGCTAATCCAAAACAACAGGGCGATGCACTGCAGACACCTCCAACCATCTTAAGGACGAAGCAAGCGCCAGCTGACAGTCAGACCACAGTCCCTCAATCATTTGAAACATTGCTGGGTATAAAAATAACCATCTCAATTCAATTACAATAATCATCTCACTGGTAACTAACTTTAGGATGTTCCTGAAGCTCAAACGAGAAGTCGTAACTGGTGGAGATCAGAATTTGTCAGGATTGAGATAGTTATCACTAATGTTAATGGATGACTGTTGCGCTATATATCACAAATCGGTGGAGCTAAGGATTCTACCATTGGATGCCGACGCAGTGGTATAAAGGGTTAGGTATTCACTCATCTGAAGGCCCTGAGGCAGGATCTAGGGTGCGCGCTTCTGAGTAGTCCCACATTGGAACGAAGCGGCTATCAAGCGCCTCCTAATTTTCGAAGGTACCATGCCAACACCGATCTGTGACGTATTCAATCAACTAAAAATGTAGCTATCTGTTAGTACTATTTTCAGTGTAATTCGTGTTATAACTCCAACTTTAAATTCTTAACCGTAAATACTGATCCCGGAACTAGATTACTTTTTGCCCAACGATTCCCTGCATTCTGCCCTACCTTTTATTACCTCGTGTAGTTTTGTAGCAATTCTGAACACAAGTTTCGGAATGCGATTGAGGCTCAATCCAAGAAAAAAGCATTTATCACGTGGAATAATATCAGTAATAGAATTTTAAAATTCTGGTTAGCGTTAAATCCATATGATAAATGGTGTTTCCAGCCTTGAGTTCCATTCTTATTCCTGAACATAGTTTCAGAACTGCTGTAAGACTAGAAAGCCTAATGTAAGATAGGGCAAAACGCAAGTTATCCTTGGACCAAATTTAACATAATGTCGGGCAAAATGTTGCGCCTAACTCTATAACACGGAAAACCTTGAGCAGCGTTCTAAGCCCTTACATATTTTATACATTATTCCCAGCCTTACATGATATGGCGCCAACCTTTTAGTTCACTTGGTTAGTTTTGATCATAGTGTGATTGAGACAGAAGGCTGGATTGTCTTTGTCAGTCTTAGTGATAGGAGTCTCTTAGTTAGTCCAACTTTTTTGAATATATTGACAAATGAACACGTAACTACGTATTGGCTGATAGGATTCTGCTCGTCGACTATTTTTACTATGCAACTTATTTCTTACCCTCAAGCCTGACACAAAATCATGACCCTAACAATAAAAGCCTAATTTTAACTGAAATTTTTAATCTTTAGACTAAACACTGATCCTAGCTAAGATATATCGTCCATGGCATGTATTTTCAGTTAAAATTCGCTGGAACCTTGACTACGATAGTGCGTGTTTCTGTGGTTAATTTCAAATTTTCCCGATGTTATTTAAGTACCACGTTTGTTTGTCCCATTACTGCACACTATTCCTTCATTACTACCAACGGTATTCATTACTAATTTGACTGCATTCCGTTTTTTCTTCATAATTTCATTCTACCGCGCTAGTGTGACGTATCAACTTGAACTTATGTATATTTTCACCAGGTTCCACATTGCATATACCTGACTATCTTCACAGAATTTCTGAGATAAATGATCAAGTCTACTGTTTCATCTTTTATTTGATTGATCTTAGCTGTTTTACCTTGTGTAGCATTTAGGAAACCTGTGCCGTCACGTCTAGATTAGCTAACTAAAAGTTAACTGATCTGTTATTTTAAAAAAATATTTAAATCATTTTTTTCATATTTACTGGTTTCATTTCAAAAAGGATTGTAGTAAAAACATAGATATCACTTCTCACCAAGCCTTTATATCTTGGTGGTTAGTAGTGACATTTACTGCGTAAAGCTTAAGTTTAAAATTCCCCAAATCACAACTTCTAACCCACCGGTAAAAATCCGGTGAACGCTGTATTAAAAAGACATCGGAGTTTGTCAACGAAGGGATTGGGAAAGAGGAATGCACTAAGTCCAAAGCTCCACTAATCTCCAGACTTAAGTTTACTTCGATAATCCATGCCGAATAATAGGTGCTGTATGAAGTCTTGTCAATTGTGGAACAAGAATTAGAATGTTTACAAGGAAGTGGAATTACTGAGACAGCAAATTTTTCTGAGCAATACAAGTTGTGTTTGACAAGATGCCCAATGGGAATATTCGACTACTTTCAGGTTTACAAAAGGACTAAACGAAATCCTAAGATTTCACCAGTATGTCATTACCGGAAGATCTATTCACTATACTGAATGGAGTTAATTACTTTGCAAAGTCATATCTATCAAAAACAAACTGCTTATCGTTCAACAAATCATGGACACCCTGCTGAAAGACATACCTTGTACCACTGTATAGTTGGATGATATTATGGGAACAGACCAAGATGATCTAGAGAAGAGACTGGACATGGTGGTTACACATATATTAGAATTCGGGTTTCGATTATGTGCCGAGAAATTTGCCTTTTGCATAAAGCAAGTACGCTATTTGAGTTTTATAGTGAACAAAGCGTGAAGATAATCAGACCTAAAGCATATCGAAGCAATTAGAGCTATACCCACACCAATCAATGCACCTACGCTACGTTCCTTTTTGGGATTGGTTGGTCTTTTATGGAATCTTCTTTTCTGATCTCCATCACTTACTCGCTCCATTAAATTGTTAACTGATGAAGAGTCCAAGATAGATTTAATCAACGAAACATCAAAAATCCTTCGAGAAAACGAAGCAGCTTCTGTCAGCAGAACCTTTACTGAATCATTACGATCCATTCTTACTTAGTTATCTTACACATCCATCCTGATGGAACTGAAAAATAAATGTTTATGAAACAAAGATCTTTGATAGCAGCAGGAGTAAACTACAACCAAACTGAATAAATTCTATCAGATGCTATTTGGCCTTCAATTAACGTTTTCAATCAACCATAAACTATTACTGATATTATTTTAATTCAACAAAAGCATCCTACCATGCACAGCAAATAAACCATAAAGCTCGACAACTACGTTATTAGGTTACGGTCTCAAGATTAAATAATAACCGACAGATGAATCTGGTCAACCCGATGTACCATCTAGATTAATTGGTTCTAATACAAAACAAGAACATATTTGTCGACTTATTAATTATGTTTGGTCGCTGCATTGTGGTTCCAGAAATTCCTCGATAACAACTCCTGAGGCGGTTTCATAATTAGCTGCTTGAGATAAATATTATGAAATCAATATATCTGAGTTCTGCATATTAGCTTTTAGTGGGTCATGGCATCACATAAAAATATTTAGCTAACGGCACTCTCTCCAAGTCCTCGAAAACCATGCTAAGTCTGAACCCAACCTTATCTGAGACCAAATAACTTTTCGCAGAGAACCTAAGCTGGTTTTACTGGAGCCAAACAGGGAAAAGTTTATTCGATCGATATGGATGGAAATATCTATTATGCCAAGGTTAACATCCGACGGAAATAATATTGAAAATTGAGATCTTTTATGACTCGTGCTTGATAACTTGACTAGCCACAAACAACTTTAGCACTCAAACACCTTGAATCCTACCTGTTGCAAATACAGAAGACAAAAGACAAGTAGACAGCAACTTTATTCCAATAAGTTAGAGAGTCAGTTTTGTACAAAATAATCGTATATTTATAGTTTTCTGAAATAACAAAATCAGTATTACAATCCATCCAATCCGAACTAAGAGGTTCCAATTATTACCCAATCAGAACGCACCACGTCGATATTCTGGAAGCTTCTGTTGATCAGTGATTGGATGGAATATCTCCGGCTCTTTTAAGAGTTCTGGAGGCTTCATTGAGGTTCTTGGGAGCTGTCCTAGCAGGATCTGAAGGAGGATAGGAAGTGAATGCATCTACAAAATTTTGGTCTATTACGAGTCATGTCACCTAGCGTCTTCAACGCAGGTAGTAATCTGCACTAAGCAACACAGCTTAAAACAGGAGTCTATGTCCTATATAAACCGTTGGTACCCTTTTAGTTTGATAGCAACTAACTTTTTTCCAGCTTCTTTATATGTAAATAAATGTCATACATTGAAGTAGTCTATGATTGGGTTAATACATGTCCTATTCATACGATTTGATAAAAACCCACAACCTTTGTAATCGATTTGCCTTATTTTCCAAGTACTCTGCGTGTAACCAAATCAATCACGTTCCACCAGCATAAAATAGAGCGAAATGCTTGTCTTGATTTTCACTAATAACCCATATCCTTTTTCTACCAATCCACACATTCAGAAAACTACTTTTTTAGAATTGTCTATTACTGATCAATGAAATGAAGAGTTCATTGTAATAACAGATTGTAACTTTTTCCTAAAATGAATGTATGGTTTACTTTGTAAACAAACCTGTAAAATAGAATGAAACTGTATACACTTATATTAGTGATGTAAGTATATGTCCTGCTATACAAGCCTAGTTGCAATAAATAACTGAAGAAGTAATGTGTAGCCGAAGCCTTTCAAGTTGGCTTGCATTTATTACTTAAATACATGATATACAACTACTGAAATAAATCAGTAGTATATATCTGAAATATTCATTTTATATTTTCTCTTAATATAACCTCAGGCATTTGCAAATCATTTTAAAATAATTACATTATTTGCCTTGACTGTACACATCATTTGTCACTTTACTACTCTACAGGTTCAAATCAACTTAGTATTAGTTAAGGTGATTGTAATATTGTTATTCTAACAAAATCCTGTCATGTAGACTCATTTATAATATGTATTTATGTTCTATTTATCACCTTTCAATAGAATGAACATTTCCTGCTAAATTTGAATTGTGCAAACACATATCCGAAAACCAAATCAAGATTCTTGGATTAATAATTTTACTTAAGGGAGTAATAAAGTCCTGTTGCAAATGAGATATAAATCAATGTTGTATCATCAAATTTGTCTACTTACATTGGATGGTTTCATTATTTAGCAGATTATAAAACAACGAATGAATTTGGCAGGATTTAATAAAACCACTTTATTATTCATGTGTTGTATTTCGAATAACCTCACCAATAATTTAATAAGGTATTGTAAACTTCTAATTCAAAGAATCGAAGTAACGGTAAATTGTACTGCATAAACTTCTTAATTCATAGTCTGGATATCAGGGTATAGGAGGTAGCCAACAATAACCTAATTAGATGCAAGTTTAATAAAATGAATTTCCCACAGCTTTGCTTTTATCAAGAACTTATTTTAACAGATATACACTATGCATTGCATAGCCTCCTCTATCCTTAAGTCAAGATTCGACTAAAATGGGACATACTGCAATCAGCTAGGAATAACATGATAGTGTAAATGATTGTCTCTCGGTTTGTAGCCCCCGTATGAGTTCTGAATGCATTTTAACCTACTTCAAACACCGCTGATTAAAATGTTATATGATACATTCAACAAACAAAATTTGTTTCAGATCAGAGAATTGAAATATTCAAAACGACATGAAGGCTGAATACATTCCATCAATCAGTGATAAACTCGCTTTGTGTTTTTCTTTGCATCAAACCTTTGTGATATAATATATTCAGAAGTTAATTACAGAATGAATACGGATTTATAGAAATGTTCAAGTTGTTGAATGAGATATGGGAACATTATTTGAAATGCGCCCATCGTTAATTTTCCCAATCATATGTTAAATTCAAACTTATTAATAACTGATAAGGATAAGGTATTGGCAAAATGCATACTTCTAAGAATATAGCATATCAGTTTTATTGTTATTATTGGAATAAATTTTGCAAGCCCATTATTATCTTTAATAAGCCCTATAAGATGAAGCTTATATAGCGTCGGTGATGATGCATCATTAACGTTTTGGGATGATCATTATTGGATAGAATATATCAATTTAGAACTACCATTTGCTTAGTAAAAGAGTCACGATGCTATGATTACTAAGAGGAGTAATACAAAATATGGCACAAGGATATTCCAGTCAAGGTTTATGTGACATATATGATCACCTACAGCTACAGTGGATAAAACGAAAACAGTGAGTACAGGTCAATAACAAAAATATTCTAGGAGTAGTAGGGTAGATAATGTGAGTTATACAGAGTATCAGCTTAATCAGGCTTTGCTTGAGAAGACCTATGGTGATAGTTATTTATAATAAATTTAAGACGGTAAGATCTTATCACGAACCTAAATTTAATTAAAGCAATCATTTTGGCATGAGTTTGTTACCAATTTTATTTGAAATACTGACCATTTATATATTATATCGAATAAGCAAAACGAATAATAAACTGTCTCACATTACGTAAGAATGATCTCATTTAACGTCTTAAATGTGCTTATCATCTTTCCTTCCAGCCAGCCAAGTCAACCACTATCATATTTCTAGACACCATAGTTCATTTATGCAGTGTTCTAGAAGGGTGTCTCTAACAAGTTCACCAAAACATATATCATACACAGTGTGATGTTACTAAACAACTTGTTTTCAGTTGTCTTAAACCCATCTTTATTGTACAGAATTATTCGATAACATTCAGGAAATATCTTTGAGAAAACTGTGTCTTGACAGTGTAGACCAGTTGCTCAGAGTTAGACGTTTGGATGTATATTATTCTAATTTTACCGTCTCATTATGTACTAGCCGAAACAGTACTCAGATGGTATGTTGTAAACATAATTTGTTTCTACCCACTAAGGTGCTTCTACAGGAATATCATAGATTAGTGTTAATATTAAGTTTGATTGTCGACCATCTAATAATAGTAAGAAAACTGCAAGTACAACTTGGATATCTGTTGCTTAAGTGATAGCGAAAGATAACTATACTGAAGAAAGCAATTATAATACATTGAAATTTATTGTTTATATAACTTAATTAATACGATTTTTCACTACAATATCTGAACACCCCAGGTTCCAATGACACTGAATGATACCATACAACAGACATTGATTGACCAATGTATAGTTTCATATTTGCCTGGTTTTTTTATTGATTACTAATCTAAGTGATTGAAAATTGTGTATATTATGTTTCTAGGTCAAGTAGCTGGCGGTGGTTGAAAATAAAATGTATACTTAGACTGGAATGCTAGAGACACTATAAGCATCCATTCTCTTGTGATTGGAAATATGACATGTTGACAAGTACCAAATGGCTCAATAAACACAGCTTTAAAGTTTCTTACCAATATCATACTGTATCATATATTGACCGAGAATAGAAATGTAAAATATGTTAAGTATTTACCTTAAAACTTGAATGTCCTGTGCCCGATCCCTAGCAACGTTGTTTGGTATACACTGTTGACAAATCATTAAAGTTGGCTTTCAGTAGTCCGCCCCCCCACCCTTAATTTGATATTAATCCATGGTACAAGAAAACTTCAATCTAGAATATTTTTATTGAATTTGTTACATCTTACGCCTCATTCTGCTAATATCGCGTTCAACTTCAGTCCTCCGATGTCTTGAACCCACCTAGTTGCACCAAAGCTTCCGGAAACCAGGTATAACACTGCCAATAATTCGTCCAACAATACCTGCATCCAATTTTCTGATTCCTTGAAAGACTTGATAACTATCCCTTCGCCCACCTGAAAATCGCGAGTCAACGTCTAATACTCATTTGTAGGTTTATTGTCTTTTTGGATAGCAACATACTATTAAAAATGATCCGAACTTTCCTTCCGAACATACACTCAACTGGGGACTTCCTTTCTGTCACCACCGTATCGGAGGGGGGGGGCAATTCTGTAGGACGTTAAGAACTTGTTGATTACTTGAGCCCGGAACAAAATTCAAATAATTATCATATTTTTCTATGAGATAGCAGTATATATGCAGGTACTTTGGGTGAATATATACTTTGTTTTCAAGGAATCTCTTGTCAAATTCAACTACATGTTACGTCATTATTTGATTGACTGAATAACTACTTGATTAAGTTATTAAGTTAGTGTTAAGTAATTAAATATAATTTCGTTAGTGAAACGTTAGTGATTAAAACAAAACTTACAAACGAACAATATTGTTTTTCAATTAGATAGTCATCAAGCTTCACTCTAATATGCAACAATGGTTATAAGTAATTATAAAAATTATTATTATTTTATTTGGTGTACGATATAACGACTAAACCATTGGATTAACGAGTGTCCACCATCTTGTTTTGGTAAGGGTCTCATGGAATAATTATTCAGTTGCATTTTGTCACACTTGATAGACAGTGGACATGCAACAGATAGAAATAAAACATTCCGAGTAGTATCGTACGCCGTTAAACTTAAGAGATGGGGTTCAATCTCATCGCCTACATATAGCAGAAGCCATAAAAATCCCAGTCACCAACCCAGGTCTATATGTTTAGAAGAAACTTGTAACATCCCTATAACTGTCATGCCTATATCAGACTTAATAAGCAGCTTACCATTTTTTGTACCATTTTGCTATTGGTTTGTTCTTACCTTGTTCCTTTCATACCCTTTCTTCATTCTGTATACATTCAACCAGACTATTGTTATACCGCCTAGTTTTCAATGATTTTATTATTATTACTATTATTATTACCGCATTATTATTTTTTTACATTTGATATCACAAATCAGTCTGAACAAAACAACCGTTGATCAGAAGGAGGTGTTGATCGTCTATTTCGTCTTAGTATGGGACTCTTTAGCAGTAAGCACCCACGACCCCATCAAGAATCGAACCCGGGACCCTTCGGCTTCGTGACAAAAGCCTTACCATTAGACCACTGAGTCGGCTCCCAACGGTAGATATTTCTAATCCGGTCAATTTGCGATACGATTGTGCTACCCATTGCCATCGGTTGGTAACTGCCTTGCACCGGTGATAAGAACAGACAGAACTAGTTATTTTTCATGTAACTGTTCTCATTTTTGCTATTTCTTTATTAATTATAAAATGGGCGGTAACTGGTACTGCCGTTCATTTTCTCCGCACTGACCTTGTATTTTGTGATTGGTTGTAGTGGTTTTCGGTGTGCTAATTTCTCTGATTGTTGCAAGGTCGTTGTTGCAACTATGTGTACAGATTTGGGACAGAATAGAACCTAATCTCCCCAGTTCTATGTTTGTGTCTTCATGATTTGGCTTTGGAAGAGCAATCAGTTGTCGAGTTGTTGGTCACGGTTTCGAGTATGTGTTCGCGTAGGTAACTCAGCGAGTTAAAATTGCGGTTAATGCTCCCGAAGTATAAGGTAGGTGTTGCGTCATATTAGTTGGCGACATATCAACCCGACACAATTAAATTCCACTGGTCACATTTCACTAGGACTCCAGGAATTACCTCGAGAAGTTAGTCATTGGTGAAGTGATATTTAATGAAATTGGGTATTGTGGAGATTATTGAATTTTATTGTTATTTAATCAGGTTAATTTTCAATGCATTGGCCTGCTTCTTGTGTTGAAATGTTTATCGAAGTTATCATTTGTCATATTCATCCTTTGCTAAAATATGTATTCATACTGTTATTAATCTGCTTATCATTACTAGTAGTACATATGCCTTCCAACAATCAATTTAGACTTTTTACTTATGATTTGTTATGTAATCCGTCTATTACATTTTAATCATTGACTCACAAATTGCCTTCATTGGTTCAACATGTTTCCATATTTCCATATAAATATTACTGTATATTAGAGAGTAGAGTTTGATGGTGATTCAATTGAAAATAGTACTGTTCACTTATATGTTGTTGTAATTCATATGACAGAGGTTTTTACTATATTAGAGATTGTTATTCTCTTTTGAGAGAAGTATAGAATGTCAATTCTTAGTGTAAATTCTTTACAAATTTTCCCAAATTCCCTGTGAAATTTTCTTCAACAAATGATATTTATGTTATCACTAATGGTTACATTATAGATAGATTTTACAAAATTCTAATAAGGATCCAGTGCCTGTATAGTCAAATAAGTTGTTGATGGGGAGGGGTTGGCTTAGGAAGAAGTATTTATATACCAATGATCTCAAATACGAATTGCATTCAGTACTCAGCCATATAAAGTAACTTTATGTTACTCCATGTTACATGTTCTACACATTTTTTTACCATTTTCTTGATAAGGCATCTTAGGTATCTATTCTTATACAGGATACCATTAATATATTCCATTTTCTTATTTAATCTAATTTATTTTGTTTATTCATATGGATTGTTTAACACTTCCCTCACTTTTTAAAAAGTAGATGCACTACTCTTTATATGATAACTCTTACTATAATACATAAATTCTTAAGAACATCTGATTTTGATACTCACGCTTTTAGTGAACTAGCAGGTATACTGTTTATATCCAAGGCGAAAGGTAAAGATTAAACATATTGAACTAAACTTAGAGTCTTTGTAGCCTACTGCAAACTAGTCATTAATAATGGAATCCAAACTTCTGCATTAACTAACACCATTTATGTAGTAATAATACATTAGAGTATTAATAAGTGTCTTTAATATATGTATATTCTGAGCAGATTACTTGAATATGACCATTTGTTTCAGGTGTAGCTGACGTCCTGCATTCCACTACTGGCTACAATTCAAACGCACTAGGTACATAAATTTATTGTGTTTGTCTTATCTCGTTGACCTGTTTTGTTCCCTTGCATAAATAATTACCCTTTCCTCCCCCCCCCCACAAACAACTTTATTTGATCTTAATATTATTATTTATAATATTCTTTGTTTTTTCGATTATTCCCCTTTGTTTTCTGAATGATAGTTTCACCGTATTTCACACTTTAGAATGAAATATCCTAGTTTTATAAGTGACTGATCACTAGGCAACTAATAATAATAATAATAATAATAATAATAATAATAATAATAATAATAGCTTTATTCAATAGTATGTTTAATACAATATGCATTTTCAGGATACAGTGTCTCAACTAGTTACTTTTTTACCGTGTACACATACGATTGGATTTACACCAGTTCATGTTCACGAAAGTATCAACACCACCATTACACTTTTACTTGATGACAGAACAATCCTGACGTGAAATAGGTTGTGTACCCAAGATTCTTGAACTGTGATTAATCGACAGTTACGATATATGTTAAAACTAAGGGAAGATTGGCGGTAGTCTAGTTTTCCAATAAGAAATCTCTAGTTAAGACTAAGAATTTCAGGAGTAGATGTTTGATGAGTATTGATCCTTTTTAACACATGATGCCAGCCACCATAATGTCTATGTTTAGATCTAACTGAATTATTCATGATAGGCGATAAACATTTTATAAAGGCGCTTGAGTACAAAATGAAATTTCGGAACATGATTGATCAGTTGAAACAAGACGAAGAGTAACTTTTTGAGATATCTGGTAAAAGTGGTAGCCCAAGATTTCAAGCAGGCCGCCGCCTCGTTCTATTTTTCAATTTTGTTGATAATCTAGGTGACTTGGGATCATATACACTGCTGTATGATGTTATGTAGTTGCAAGTGGTCAGGAGGTAACCCAGAAGGGCATACTCATGAACCTTGGTGGGCATATGTCGCACAGCTTCATCACTACCACTAACCTATTATACCAACACTAAAGAATCAGACAAACTCTTATATTAGTAATTACTCAGCAATCCAACAATTACAAATATTTCATTCTTTACAATATAAGTTGCGAGGGCCGAAGAACTCACTGGTAACAGTTGTGAATTGTGAATTTATATAGCCTGTATTCAAATCTATTTTAGAGTACTAGTTCCCTTAAGATTTCAGATACGATTTACTGACAAAACTTTTGATAAAGCAGTTTATGTTAGTAGCAGCTACCTCCAACTACTTAACATATACAACATTTGATTATTTCCTATTTAAGCATCGAAATATAGATTTCATAAGAAAATATTACTTATCACTATTATAAATGTACAATCACTTTTTACTATTGTAAAACTTTGTTAAAGAAAAGTTAGAATAATGGCAATCACTGTAAATCTATTTCTTTAGCATATCAAGAATTACAATGATTTGTGTACATGATCTAATATATACACAAATGTATTCACACAACATGGTATACATTATGAAACAATTTGGATCATATACATAACACATATTATCATACATCATTGTAATTAGGATAAGTTTGTATTTTCTTGTTGATTTGTAATGGACTGAAACTGGTCAGTCTCTGTTGCTATATGTGCATCCTGAGAGGATTGCCTAGATATGGCGTTATTACACAAGTTATATATATATATATATATATATATATATATATATATATATATATATATATATATATATATATATATATATATATATATATATGCATACATCATTGTACCTGTATACACAAATTTGTGCCTTTATTGTGTAAGTATTTAACTGTGTTATCTATTTAAGCTAAACACTGAATTATTTACTTATTATTATTTAACTGACATAAATACAACTAAGATTATATGATGCCTAGGTGTAATGAATTTTAAATAACTTTCAATTTCCAGTTTACGATTATTAGATTGTTATTTAAGTTAGATTGTAACTGGCAAGTGGAATCCAGGAAGCGCGTATCGTCCTATTTAGCACTCATTGGCTGGATGTACCTGCTATATCGAGGCAATTTTCTCAAGATGCACATATAGCAACAGGGACAGACCATCTTCAGTCTATAACAAATCAACTGGAATATACAAGTTCATCCTTATACCAGATTGTGATTGTTGTATGGCTGTATCATTCTTCATTTTGATCAATTGCTTTCATTATTAAGCGTAAGTGCACCTTTTGTGCTTACTGAGTTGTCGGCTTGCGCTCTTCTTCGTACCAGACTCTTACACATGTGAGCCTGTATTCCTGCTCCCCCTCCCCCCTAGGAATACAAAGTGCTTTCTGGCTAAACGCGAACCGTTACATCAGACAATGTATCATATTACATATTCACATTTATTAATCAATAGTCTAGCATACAATAATCCTTCTAGTAGATTCCTTCAATTCGTGAGTAGTGTTTGCTAAGTACTGTTATCAATCGATGGGATCTTGGATATCCGCATCATCCAAGCGTGATGCTCCTCATAAATGTGAACACACAACCCATCTCTTAATTGATTCTAGAGATTTCAGGTCACTTCCTGTGGACTTTAATCATTGAACTACTAAGTTAGCACTCAGTGGTACATATTACCAGCTTTTATTAATTTGTGATATGGCACAACTGTTATCCAGTGAAGTTTTCAACTACCGTCTAATTCTCAATGGGGCTGAACTCTACCGGTCATAAATTTTCACCGGGACTTCAGAAGCACCTCTCGATGTAAGCAACTAGTGAGTATACAACTACAGTATTGTTGAAAGACCTTTTGTGTTTTATTTCAAAATAGTTTTATTCACAGATTAATATCAGTTGAAGTGTTACTAGGTAACTAAGGATTACTGGACAGTTTTATCCTAAGTGTGGGATGCTGTAGATGCCAAGGTAAAGACGAAACGGCTATCCAGTTCCCCTTTAGTTGTTTGTAGTACCCAAGTTGATACTAATGAAAGTAATACTAGTTAACATTTAAACTTTATTTATAGTGAGGTAAATTTCCTGAAAACAGATTTATGTACTATATACTACAAATTACGTGTGAATAGTTTTTTCATTTGGTTTTCCTAGGTGGTTAATGCTATCTGGACAACTGCTGAAAACCAACGAGCACTCACTATCTCAACACAGCATCAAGCGTAAGATATTCAAAAATGTATGATGATACCTACCTCACTCTTAATAAAAGCGAACTGTACAAGTTATCAGTTTTTACTCCATTTCATTCTATGTTTACTCATAAATCTAGTGTCAAGTTAAATCACATGTTACAAAGTTGTTTAGCTGCATTAAAAAGTATGAACGCGGTTTCTAAGTCAAGTGGATTGCGATTATATTGCAGTAACTTAGTAACGTGTGGGATATGTGAAGTCGAAGCCTAATCATTTGTGAACAAGTGGCTATAGTTATTTCTTCTTCATGCTTATATTTTTTAATTCTGTGATGATTTCCTGTCATTAACTACTAGGAGATTTATTTATCGACTTCAAATATGTAAATAACATAGTCATGCTTGATGAGAACTGTGAGAAAGTGGAACATCTGATCGTATTGATCATAATACAATGTTTGCTATGTATTAATCTCTTACTTTTAAAAGAAAATGTTGCCTAATGACTGTCTTGCATCATCGCCTAGGGTAATCATATGGAGTAAGACAGTTGACTGTGTTGACCACTTCACTTATTTTAAGAGTTTAGTCAACCCAGGTAGGTCGGAGTCCAATGAAATCTCGCCAACAGTTTAGCAAACTCACTTGGATTCTACCAACTTTCACGTAAACGATACTTAGCAAATGACAAGTATACTTTATTTGTTTTATCAAACCGATGGGAAATTGTTAGGGATTCGAAATCCCTAGAAATACAATTGTCATTTTATCAAGTTGTATTGATTTTTTGTTAACATGATTTGCAAACCTTCATCACTTTATGTGAGCACATTTGACAACATTTAATTGTATTATTAAAAGTGTTGATAATTTTATTTGATGAATAATCATCATGATTATTTTGTATATATAAGCGAATGTGTAAAATATAATCCGACTCCGAATCTTATTCCGACCTGTCTGGTTGGTCTTTGTCTTATTCTTCTATCTCCGGCTTGGGACTGAGTGGGCTTAAGCAAGTCGCGTATTATCAACTAGGCACATTTCAACAGGCGTCTGCTACAACCAGCCGATCAACAGGCGACGAGGCACACTTCAATAAAGCGTCCGCGCACAACCAACCGATTAACAGGACCGACAAACCTTTTTTTCACACGTTATAACAGAAATGCAAATTTTAAAAGTAGAGGACAGTAACATGCATTTCATCTAAGATATCTTCGACAACCGGTTGACCAATCCTCAGGTTAAACACAAGACGGTAGGCAAAAGTGGCATATCGATTGTTGAGGAAATGAGTCTTTTGTTGACTGAACTAGCACGAAAATAAATTGTGTGCGCTCAAACACCGCCTATCTTGATTCCACTGTTGCCTGGAGTATGTTAAAGTTGGGAGTTACGGTGGTCAAACTAATGAATACCATCCGTCCATGAAGTCATTGACTATTAGTTTGAGCTATGTTGATCAGTGCAGATTAGATTGTTGGTCTCTGTGTGATATCTGCAGTCAATGGTTGAAGACGTTCTTAGACCTCGTTCACATCCTATTATGATGGCAAGGAAGTGCTTTCTTTTTTTCAACCCTCAGATAAAAAAGTTTAAAAGTTGCATCATACGTTTTATTCTAGAACTAATTCTTTCGGTCTGAATCATATTCTCTGTAACATTCTGTTTTACACTATCGATGTTACTACTATTTCGAATATTTTGGTATTCAACTTGGTAATGCCATATCACACTACTGATTTGGTGTAGCAGTTGGTCAGTTGCTGATGATTCACTTATTGACCAACTGATATCATTTCTGGAAAACTGGTTGTATGTAAAACGGTTACTTCTTAAAAGAAGAAGTCGGACACAATTAAGTCAATGTAGTTTTGCAAGGATTTGTCTTGACTTGTCGTTGTATTTGTCACAGATTGATCTTGTGTGGATAATGTCGAAAATCAAGAAGGATTGCTCATTTGTTTCGTATGGTATTTCTCAACAGTGCATACCCAAGACTCCACGAGACCTTGAACCCAGAGTTTTCCACTTCTCATGTTTGGGAATGAGGCAGTTATCGCCAGTGGCGTTAGATGATCGTCGCACAATATAATAAGCTGATTGAAGTGGGAATCCGGTCATGTGGTGAGTTTGGTTAAACTTTCATTACATGAAAGCCCTCTGGGTGGACTCATCAGTTTAATGTATACTATAAATAAGTTAGTTGATGAGTGGATGATACGTTAATTTATATACTGAGGGGGTACTGAATGTAAGGCTCAGTGTGAATATCAACATTAATCCTAGAAAGGTCCGAAATTACTTAGTTTCTTTCTCTTGTTAGTCTTTTTTATTGTTTAACGAAAATACTAGTCCTCAGAAACATTTACTTGATAAAACTGCGATGAATTTTCTATCATATATTATCAGTTGCTCTCAGTGTTAGCCTGCTAACTTTGTTATCTTTTACCAGTTACTGTTATTATTATGTGAACGGGATTGTTGTAATGTAAATACGACGTTTTGAATTTTTGTCTTTAACTTCAATAACGTCCATGTGGCAAGAATTGTTATCCTAAGTTTGTTGAATGTTAAACTTTGTAGAGCATTTAGACCTAGGTTGTATGAAGAGAGATTTTCAAATCGCTCACAATTAATAACAAGACAGAGTTATTGTTAAGTTTGAGCTTTTAGTTATTTGTACTTGTTAAAGAGTGATACTAATCGTGTATCACTGAAAACCAAGGATCACTGATAGCTGTTTAGTCCTTGTATGAGACTCCCAAGTAGTGCACACCGTTGGAAAATGGAACTTATGGCCTCCTGATTGGCAAACAGTTAACCCTCTGAATCACTGGGCCAGTACTGAATTGTAGAATTCCCGCTTGCATCATTTGGTGATATACCGCTATGGTCATCTATTGTTGTTGATAGTAATCGTCTCATTTTCGTTAAGTTTGAACTCCACCAGTTATAACTCTTCACTAAAACTTTAGGAACATTCTAGAATTAGTTACTAGTTTCATTTAGGATTCTGTTCCAGCCAGTTAACGAGTTACGAATATAACGAAAGGTGTATACAGGATTCTATTAGTAAAGATAATTCAATTACACTAATCTCTTTTAAGGTAATATGAATGTAATGCACTCAGAATGTTAATACGTTAAAGGAAACTGATCAGTTTCAGTGTTTTATGGGAAAATACACTTATTCTAAGTTTACTGAATGAATTTTATCTACTAGTACAATAGCTAGTTCAAGGCATATAATATGTAACACTACATTTCTATTTTTATTTTCTGACAAAGAAAATTCAAAGATTTCTTAAAAAAAACCAGACTGTTCCATTGTGATAGGAAGCAAGTGTAACCCCCCACCGTTGCCACCGCCACCACCGCCACACACACACACACACACACACACATATACACACTTTATGTGTATATATGATGTCTGTTGTATCTTCATTAGATAGAACAGAAAACAAATATAATTTAATTCATAACATAAATATGTGAATTAAAACAATTGTAATACCGTAAATATCAAATGAATAGTTAGTTTCTTATCTAGGCAAACTATGGAATTTTCATTTACATTGATTTATACTAGAAATGAATGAAAATGTAATGTGGTAAAATGCAAAGAGAAAGATGTCATTATGAACTAACTAACTAACTAACTAACTAACTAACCAACTAAGTAACAATTGATCATTTAATCGACATTATAGTCCAGAGTCTAGACTGGAATTTTGTTAAGCATTCTCATTGGATAGACAAATAATTAGTTAGTTGAATGAATGAATTAACTGTAATAAGTAGAGATTGGTAATTTACAGACAAAGTGATTGGATAGATAGACATAAAATTAACCATAGTAACAATAACAGACAATATGAATTGTAAAGACACTATAGATTAGTGACAATGAATTGAATAATAGTTAGTCTGTTCTTATTGTAATCACCTAATTCTAAGACAAAATACTTGTTTTGTCTATCTATCAATGTAATAACATACAAAAAATTTACATCTGCACTTTTATCGTTTTTCTTTTCTTTTCATTTTTGGTGTTTTCTAATAAAATACAATGTATATGCAATAACATGTACTCTTGTTTATATTCTTGTTGTACTATTCATAAATAGCATGATTACTTTCAATGTTTTTTGGTGTATCTACTTATTAATTTAAAAAGTAGTATTAGATAACTGAGGTATTTTTGAAGTTTTGATATACCAATGTTATCTTCGACTATTCTAATGCTTATTAAGTGTTTAATTCAATTTTGATATCACGAATTGATCTGAATCAGACAATCATTGATCACCTTGAAGCACTGGACAGCTGTTTCGTCCTAGTATGGGGCTCCTCAGCAGTGCGCATCCACGACCCCGTCGGGGATCGAACCCATACTAGGACGAAACAGCTGTCCAGTGCTTCCAGGTGATCAATGGTTTTCTGATTCAGATCAATTCGTGATATCAAAATTGAATTAAACAGTTAACTATCTCTACAAACTCCCCTAATTGCTTATTAAGTGTATTGTATTTTACAATTTAAGTTATTTTAGGCTAATGGTGTATATTAGACTGGAATTCTTACTTCAAGGGTAACAAGTTATGTGAAAGGATGAACATGCCAATGGAGTACAGTTAAATATGAAGGATGAAAAATAATAATCTAATCAACACTAGAGTTTGAAGTTAAACATTTGGTGGGAATTTCACTGTAATACGTAGACATATTAAATGCACAAAAACAAATGACTGGAACTGTTGAGTAGATCAAACTCACTGATATATTGATGATCTCAGTTACAAGATGAATATTCAAATAGTTCACTAACTTTTAACCTTCTTATTAGAATTGTACACTAAGGTATAGGTTTTACTGTTGATAATAAATTTAATATGTATCTATCTGGCTCATGGAGTGAATTGACTTATTGGCACCTGTGGTGATGCTTACATATTTCTCATCCTCTCCTCTCCTCCCCCTCACAGATTCACTGGCAAGAACCTGAAACCAAAGCTAGAAACCTTTATTCATCACTATTGCATCGAAGAAACCAGTATCCATCAACGTCGATTTCAAAGGAGACACGACACTAGAAATCCTCAAAAACCGATTCTCAGTGTTATTATTATTCCTTTATTGTGTCATGAATTATGATGATTGTAAGATCTTCATCCTTTTATCAAAAAATAAGTTCTTCCACAAAAGTGAAACATACCTTGTTTTTCCAAAGTTATTAAATCGGTATTATTACATTTTCATAAAGAGAATAAAATTCTGTTGGGGAGGTTATCACTTAGGTTCTAATGAGAATTCGTGACAAGTAGTGTTCAACCATGACAAGAGTGACATAACTACTCCCCAATTATTGTCATGCAATATGGTAAAATGACTGAAAAAACGAACTGTTGAATGATTTGAAGATTAATTGCTCTGATAGGTGCTTGACTCATTCTCACACAATTTTTTGGGATTCATACTGTTGAGAAGTTTCATACTTGGACTAAACGCCTGTCGAATACTTCCTGGCTTTCAATGGTTGTCAAAACTAAATTCAATCTCTGATGTAAACTATAAAATCCCATTTGTGGATAGGATTGATAGCACTAAAATTGATTGCAAAGTTATTTTTCATAACACGTTTTTATTATTTGGAAAATTATTGGCAATTAGAATCAAATGAATTCGCAAATATCAGACATTGAATTCTACCTCAGTAGTTTAAACGTGGTGTCCGATTGTTTTCTATATCTTTATGTACAACTCTGTGGTGTACCAAACCATAATTAGATAGCAGTTCACTGTGCACACTGGTTTACGATAGTTATTCAGTTAATGTCAATAAGTGACAAACCAATCACTGCAAGTCAACTTACTAAGATACTAATTTAGTCCAAATAAAGTGATAACTAAGTAGATGTACTTGAAAACTTCATCTGTAAAGACCTCTGAAATTAACACTTGAAAACTTGTCATTCTCTACAATTTTAAGTTCCATATGAGTTTTTTTTATTTCAACAAATATTTGAGACATTACTTACCTCTCATTTAAACTGTTGATCGGCAGTGAGCTTCTGAATAGTTGAGCCCAACTTTTTAACGGTCATTAAATAAACATCGAGTCTATCTATACTTAAATTACTTTAAGTCCCCTTCGATTTCAGAATTCATTCAAATAAGTGTTTGCGAATTCATCACTTCGATAGATAATGCAAAAATTCAACAGTCTTCCTAACTGATTGTTAGAATTGTGGCTAAAAAGTGAAATCCGTGACGTTCATTTCGCCCTTTATGAACTTGTCAGTAGGATCTGTTTGAATTCTAGTACCAGTGTTCAAGCTGTGATTCAAACTCAATCCATTGATTGTAAACGTCACCACGTTATCCACTGAAGTATTGGGTCCAGATAACCGCACCTTTAAGATGGAGATACATATCCGAGCGTCAAATACTGAATTGAACGAAGTATGCATCTTTGACTCTACTTTCTAGTAACAATTTCAACTTTATTCAAACTTGTGATTTAGTGCTTTATCAGGATGCACATATGACATCAGAGACAAATCAGTTATAGTACAGAACATCCACAGCTGAAAGATACAAACCCTAATAATTTTGACAACATTACTATTTCTATATCTATTTTTAGATCATACAAACTACTCCTTCATGATGAACATCCTTTCCTCTAATGATCATCAACCAAGTGAAGTTTAACTATGATTACTAATTCCATGCAAATGGTCACTTTAACTTTTTGATTCAACACCATACTCATGTAAAGAAATACATTAATGAGTTGAGACCAATCAGTTAGTGTTGTTATTCTTCTTATAAACTATGAAAAAAAGTTGTCTTCATGTTTTATTTTCAGAAACAATACACCTCATCCATTGAAAGGTTACATTCATATCGTTGCATCTCACACCCACTTCACTTACACGCAGATATAAGTACACTTCGTGTACCGTTATAGATTGTAATAAGTTTCATATTTAGTGTTTGTAAGTGAAAAATAAAAGTACACAGTCAACAGCCAATCATAATTTAATCACACAGAGAGAGTGTGTGTGATAATCGATTTCATATATCGATCAATTGATGAAGTTGTTGTTGTTATGATATACCTCAGTGTTGTAATTATTGTTATTGTTGTCATGGTCGTCGATATTCTATCGTTGTTGTTGTTGTTACTGTTATTTTGATTATTTGCTTTACTCCCTGTTTGAATAAAAACAAATGTGCAGACAATTACTCACTCATTCATTCATTCAACCTACCCCAACTGTAGGTAGACAACAAAAGCAAAAAAAAAAACAATAACTGAAAAACCTAGTGGAGTGGAGGGAGGGGAAAGAGGGAGGAGGGAAGGTCTGTGTATATTTATGTGACTGAGATGAGTGAGATGGTGAGTGAGACAAAGTGAAAAATAAAGAAGAAATAATAACAATAATCATAACAAAACTTGTCAAAACAAATCAGCAGTAATAAGAAGATGAAATAGAATAACAACAAATTGATAAGAATGCAAAGAGATGATATGATTTTCTGGACAAAATATAGTGCATTCAATTAGTGAGCTGTTATTATTGTTACTAACTGATTACTAAATTGCATATCTTTATGTTTTTGTGTCTAGTCATGGTAGAATTTAATAGATGAAGTAAGGTGGTTTAGTGAAGCTAAATATTACGTTTTTTTGAATGGATTTGTCACAGATTGATGTTAGTAGAGTACCACTGAAAACTAGGGAGTATTGGACATCTGTTTCGTCCTATTATGGGACTCCTCAGCAATTTGCTCCCTAGGTTACATCCCAGAGGCTTCAGGTTTGTGGAAGCCTAAAGGTTGTCCGGGTTTTATTAAACCTTTTATTTCATGCTCTGTTGTTTTTGGTTTTCGTCAATTTCCGACTGGTGTGCACTAACACATTCATAATAGACAGTCATGAACAACTTCAGATGCTTGAAGTAAAATGTTACCCAATAATCTACAGCTCTGACGAAATATATAAAATAAAAATGACTAGCATGCTGAATACGACGCATATAGTGCATATTGAAGGTATCCAGACATAATTATGAGGGTAATCGCATTGTTGTTAAATCGAAAACATAGAGAAACATACATAACTTTGACGGTGACTATAGCACTCGGTCAGTATGACATTGTATGCAAATCATGTTAAATAAGAGCTCAGCTAGCACATCGAATGAACTAACATCAGTCAATGAAAACTACTAGTGACCGTAATCAATAGCAATATGGTCAGTTAGAAAAGTGAACCAAATCAAAAAGGTCACTTTGTTTGTCCTAACCGACTTTGATAAATTTTAGGCAGCTGACTGATTGCGAAAAACTTGTGCAACATAATATTCCTGTTTATTATGTAACGAATTTAATAACAATAATGTCAATCACCAAATGTCTTCATGTTCTACGGCCAGAAAAACATCTTCATATCACTAGACAGGTATTCAGGTTTTCATATTTCAAACTTTAATCAGTTAATATCATCATGCTATCTGTACCCAATAAGTATGGGATATCTCGAGGATCGCTTGAGAGGATTTATAATAATAATAAAGTCAGAGGGCAAATGTATCGTCATGAAACAAGGTTACACGAGTATACTAAGTGAGGATATTATATAGAGTGCTCATAATTTCACTGATGGAATAGCAGACAATGATTGGTGTTAACAAATTCAATGTAGTATCAGGAGTGAGTAGTTTACTGATGTCTGCAAATTGGGTTGCCATTGAGAGTTCGAAGGACAATTTCTTTACCATCTTGCAGAAAAATTGGATTTAATTTAAGCCGTCGCTTCCACAAGGGTCTAATCCCAACCTAATGAATATAGTTTCATTGACTAGAGCGTACTCACTCCCGTAAATACCAAATACAAAACAACACTAGGTAGATTCTAATCTAAGTTTATATTTAATGCTAACAATACTGAGAATACAAGTTCATTATTCTAGTAGTGGTCAGAGACATACTTTGCATAGTAGAATATCATCGTCATTGTTATTAAGGTCATGAACATGGTGTGATTTAGATATCTGCAGAGTAACCTGCTCTTAGATTAACAAATTATCTGATTATTTGAGTCCTAAACCAACCCCTGATCGAAACCTAGATAAATTACTTACGTTTATTGTGAAATCTAAATTGAAGCATTCATCATCAAAACATATCCACCACAAAGTTATAAATTTCACTTGGAGCAGCGGACGGCAACCTTGTTGAGTTCATTATTGATTCAGTTGTGTATGTATGTAAGTACATGTTGGGAAAAAAAATTACACATTTAATATCATTGGCATACAGAAAAGGTTTACGCATAGTGTAGCAATTACAAATATAATTTACATGACCTGTTAAACGCAAAAATCTTAAAGCATTATCTTGTATTATACCTCTTGAAACTAACTGATTGGCCATCCTATAGAGAGCAATTTATGATATTTGATATGAATGAACGAAAAACAATGATAAAACAGTTTGCCTGTAAAAAGCTGATGGTTAAACACATTAAAAACTTTTGATATGTCAAAGTGTAACACTAAAACTAAGTGCCAAATACTGAATTTAATAAGCACAAAGTTAAAGAATTTAAAGTCAGAGAAAATTTAATTTGAAGGAAACCCTATTGGAAATTATACAAACGATTTTTTTCTGTTAGAAAATAGTCTAACATTATAAATGTACATTATTATTATTATTATTATTATTATTATTATTATTATTATTATGTTATATACAGGTAGATAGATAAACACAAAAGTGTAAATACCGCCGAAATCAAACAACTACTTTTTATCTACCTTGTCGACATACGATTCGAATGTATTACACAATCGATTTGAAATTCACAATTTAGTTGTTAATTGAATTGATAGACTTATAAGTGAAAATTTCCATTATTATTTAACTACTGAGGTGTTTTATATGCTACATCCATTTTAGATAAATAATTCATTGGTTGATTAAGTGGAATGAAATTATACAAAGAGTTTCTATCATAGACGAAATATTTTGTAAGTGAGACAATAATGGAGTTAGTTACTAGTCGAAGAGAGGGGGTGGAGGGTGGAGAGTGAGGGAATAGCAAGACAATCTAAACCTATTCATTACCAAGGAAATTATTGACTTTATTGTTGATTATTAGCAGCAGCAATTATACCATTTGTTTATTTGCTGAAGAAAAATATCTGTAGTAGTGTAAGGCTAAAAGGAAACGACAGAAGACAAGACAAACAATGTCTGGAAGACTAAAAATATACAGTAAAGATAAGCACTTTTTTTAACTTCGACAAACATGGCTTTGACTGTACAAAGAATATGTTGAAAGAATCAGTTTGATGCATATGGTATCAATGCATTCAGAAAGCTTGTTTGGCTTCTACAAACTTACATTACTTACTGTGTAGGCAAGGTTTCCATCTATCAATCAGAGGACCAGTATACTGTTCAGCAAACCAATCCGTTTAACTGTATGGATATGAAATGTTGCATTAAGAAGCATAGAACGTTTTTAGGTTACTGGTATTTGATCGTAGTTGTCACTAAAACATATAATATAGGATTAAAATATTCTATTTTATTAATTTTCGCATTACAGCAACATCAGAAAGACAATATTCTCAATTCATCCTATAAATCCGTTTAAATGACAAAGCTTTGGTGATCATTTTGTAGATGGTTCTTTCACTTATTCCATATATACAGATTTCTCTCAATTGTTCTTAGTCTTCATATGTGCCGACTGATTAAAGTAGACATCTAATTTCTCTGCAGTTAATAAACTCATGGGTTGATACTACTACGTAAGTCTAACAAAACTGAAGTATCAATTTCCTTGATACTTCTTTAACCAAGTCGTGTAGTCTACTATGTGGTCGGTATTTGCTCCTCAAGAAGAGGTGAAGCGCACAGTAGTGAACAGGACACTCGTGATTCAAATAGTACGTCTTCATGAACCTATCTATAGCTGTAGCGAATTTTGAGCTGCTCTAATTCAAGAACTTAACATATAATCTGAATGCTGGAGTCCATATATCTGTTTTAGTTAGTAGGTTACATTCCAAATAACGAAAAAAGGTAGTAATTTATTCTTCAATACAACTTAAGTACAACCGGAGTCTAAAAATAGTACTACCTAGCTAAAAACATTTTTACCTAGCAATTTTCTTGGTGTGGATATGTCATGACGTACAAAATAAAACTGCTACGGTTGATGCAGGAGACCGATTAATGGATACCGTCTTGTGCTCACGAGGTCATAATGACCTACACCAATGAGTGCCTAGTCGGTCCCTATATGTCAGTCAAATGCCCACTCAATCCCAAGCCAGAATAGAAAGAACGCAAAGCGACGAATCAGTTAAACAAAAACGTATTATATTTCAAACATTCCTTTATATATACGCAAAACCTGATAGTACAGTCAACCACTTAGAAAATTAACATGAATACAAAGTGAGGGTAAAAGTGATTGTGAACTGGAGTAATGGGTATACAATAAGTTAACCGTAGTCCAGAAGTGAGAAATGATACACTTACATTAATGCGTTAATTAGGAGGATAGGGCAAGGGGAACCGAATAGTAATAGAAATAAAATGTTCATATTGTATACAACCAAAATAATTAAAATGGTCTACAAAGAACAGTTTTCAAAGATAATCCATCTTCTTTAGGTGCCTAACATATCAACATTAATTTCAGAAACGGTTGAAATATTTTGGATTATACATTCTATAGAAAACATGTTTACATAATGCCGTCAACTTATCTGACAAAGAACGTTATGTATTACGTGAATTCCCCGTAATATACGAGGAGCTTCTGGTTAGTTACCATCACTGACGTAACATTCCACAGATATCCCTGTCTTAAAGGAAAACCAAAAGTCTACCGATCGTCTTGGCAGTTTCTCAAAATATTGACATAGTCTTCGTTGATGCATTCAGGGACACTAATTAGTAAAGCTGTACACTGTAATTGCTACATTTGTATGTAACGTCCGTACTTACAGCATCTCGAAAACAAATAGCTAAATTCTTGTAATCAAGAGTTGAGAGGAAATAGCACCACCGTTTACACCACGTTTAAATTGTCTTTTGTCTCCAAGACTGATCATGTGGGGTATAAATGTTTCAAAGCTGCCTGCTAAGTAAAACAAATGATAAAATCTTGACAGACCTAAAAGTTTTGATTGCTTAGGCATTCAGAGACTCATACTAAAAATATCCCCTGCGACTAGTTCCTTCCAGTATACAAACCCAATTACGACAAATGCAGTAGCTCTAGATATCAATAGTGGATGAATAATGGCTATCACTACTATTGAAATAACAGATGTAACTATTTCCATAGACTGTTATTAATCTAACAGACTCTACATTTGTTTAGAATTTAACGCCCATGAATATATAACCGGCTTCACTGTTCGAGACACATACGACGATATGACAATACTAGTAAAAATTTTGAATAGCCATATAAATTGCAAAACCACCATTTTTATTGAACATTTATTCATTGAGTTTTACAGCTTGAATTATGCCGTCTAAGTCTAATCGTTTTTACTACTGTATATACTGTTATTACTCCTACTACTTTGGTGCTCATGACGATGGATTGGTGTGATGTAGAGAACTGAACTGATACAGATAAGTTCCAGGATATACATTGTACTTGATTGACTATGATGGAATTTATATTTATTTCTACTACGATATATAACCCTTTCAGATATGGATGATGTTGTGTTCGTTGACCGGGATAGCTTAATTGTCAAGTCTTTGCTGTCTTTTAATACATCAATGACAGCCAAAACCACCTATTAGTAAGGATATGTGAGTCCCTGCTGATGAAAACTACGACAACATTTGACTTGTGCCTCTCGGCTAATGTGAAATCTGAGCGTGCAAATTAGATGCAATATTTCAGTTACAATAATTTAGTATAGTTGTTATATGGATAGCAGTGGAAACCATGAAGTACGTTACGCAACTTACTGACTACAACTAATATATCCACACCTGTTGAAGAAGCCTGTCATTATCAAGACTCACTACTTTTGTGTATAAAGTGTTAGTGATCGAAAAAAATAGGTCGTGAGTTTGAATCTTAATATAAACGTCAGCGTTAAGATTCACGTAAGTCTAGATGGGATAAATACACAACTATAGATTCCACTTTTAGCCACAATTTGAAAATACTTAAAAACACTTACTCATCAGCTTGTTTTGTCAATATGAACTGATTCTAAGAATTTCTAGACATTAGATGTATCATATTATGTTTGAATAATTATAAGCTTCTGTGTGTAGCACATCATTATTGGTACAGATAAATTATAGACATTAGTGATATTTGTACCTAAAAGATACTTTCTGAAGTAAGTCCTCTATCTATATCTAACGTCTTTTATTACATGTTTGGGGTCCTATGTAAAGGGATTTTAGAGGACAAAGAGGTCTTAAAAGTCAATGTTACAGTAGAAGACTATTCAGGTGTCTAAATTAACACTTGTAAATAGTACATCTGAGCATTATTTTTTGAACAAACGATTGGAATCAAAGCTACAAAAATAAAATTTTCTACACGTTGGGATTCCATAAACATTATTTTTATAATACGTCTGGATGTTTAATCTTTTCAAAGAAGCCACAAAGTTGTTTCCATAGTTCATCTCTGATATAATCTAAGCTGTAGTCAGTGGAAACGTGTTCAAAGAATACACGATATACTTCCTAGTCTCGACAATACCAGTGGAAGATCATATTAAAGAAGTACCTGGTTATCCTTGTGGAATACTGTATTGTCATCATATTTAACAGTACGGACTCAGAATTTGACCTCTTTATACTTTTAGGGTTTTAAGTTTGACTACTGAGGTTAAGGAATGTCAGTATTGACTGAAGCTTTGTGAGCCACTATATGAACAATCTGTAACCTGCCTTCTAATAACAGAAGTGTCCGGAACAATCTGCTTATAACTTATAGAAATTATTAATTTACAACAACAACAACTACTACTATTACTACAAAAACTACTACTACTACTGCATACATTGCAAATAATATTACAGTTCAAAGTAACTTCATCTATATAATTGACTTTTAATATCCAGTATGTTTTCAAATAATGTAATCATAGTCGAATTGTAGTGGTTTTGTAGTGATAGATATAACGTTTAACTGATTGTATTCATCACATGTTTATGTCTGCTGGGTATTACTGAAGGCCAGGGAACACTGAACATCTGTTTCGTCCTAGTATATGACTCCTCAGCAGGTCATAATCTCGATTTCTTCAGGGAATCAAACGCATCGTCTTCAAGTCTCACTGAAAGCGCCTAACCATTAACGCCACTGGGTTGGCGTTCAGTGGTAGAACTTCAACTTTCATCATTTTGTGATAAAACTCGACAATTAATCACTACCATTAGTGATAACTAACTCATCCTTGACATGTTTGAACTCCACCAGTCAGACGGTTATTCGTTCACTATAAGACCTCTGATGAGATAGATGGTATACAATACTGAAAAGTTATATATTAGGATGGAACAGTTGTTCAATCGATTTTAGTTGTAACCAGCTATTATCAATCTGTAGCCAATCTATAACCAACTAATTAAATCTCAATGGAAATTCATCTGAACTAGAATTTCGAGATTCACGATTCAATATATTTAATAACATACCAGATAACCAATGACCATATACGATTTGTTTTCTTTACTTTTAATAAAAGTAATGTATTATACGACGAATCATTTGTTGTCTTTAATTCGACATAGACAGTGATTAAGTGAAATTGTAATCGTCAATATGAGTTAGTGAATGAATGAATGAATGAATGAATGAATGAATGAAGTAACAGTTATTCTTGTTTATATTTACAGGTGGTCACAATAACAAAAAAAACAAAATTAGTTACATTTTCTCTAAGTAAGATAATCATATTAATAATAGACAATAGTATCTATGCAGATGAGTGAATGGTTGGGTACATTTCATGTATTCACCTTGCATAATTACATAATTAAATAGATAAAGAGATTATCAGATAACAGTTATATTGGTGAATAATAATAATAATAATAATAATAATAATAATAATAATAATATGTTAAGAGATAAAGCGAAAGTAGTAGAAAAATGAATGCAATTAACTGTATTATTGTTTGGGATATCACATGCCCAGAATTCTCTTGGTAAACCTGTTATTTTTGTGATTTATTTGTGTAAATTTATATTTCTCGTTTTCGCACCAAAAGTACCTTTTACACCTTCAGTTTGTGTTACCCACTTAGTGAGACGCTAAATCTTATTGGTTCGTTGTTTATTTTAGTAAGCTATTTGTAACATTCCAAGGACTCTCTCTTTTTTTGTATATATAAGCATGAGATGTGTGATTGTCATTCCGTTTGCCAGGCTGTCTGTGGAATTAAACTCTTCTACTGACTTTTGGACTTCTCCCTCTATTTAGCTTGGCTGGGGCGCTGTGAATAGCTTAGCTTACCTGTTGTTGTGTCGCTGGTCATACGTTCACTGGCAGGTATCGAGGTGTTTTCCTTAATTTGCGAAATCCTAGCAATTATTTTGAATCTATAGATAAAAATGCAATTCGTAGCAACAATTCCACAATCACAGTGCCCAATTACAATTAATATCAGTTTACCTATGACTAACTTCTCAAGGAAATTCCTAAAGTTCTAACGAGATATGACCGATGAAGTTAAGCCATACAGAGTGTGAGGTAGTTACCTACCCATGACGACGGATGAGATTGAGTAAATATATCTTCAACTGAACGAGTTACAAATGTCAACTGTCAGAAGCTGGTCAGCTCATTGGCCTAAAAGTTAAGTAATCGTAGCGAGTCCAGAAAGTCCGGAGACCTGGTGAGATTGTGAATACATACTGTTGAAGAGTTGCACACTAAAACAAAACAGCTGCCTAGTTCTTCATGCTTTTCAGTAGTTCTTTAATTTAGATCATTTCGTGATATTAGATCCAAATATTGTATTTGTATTTTATGAATAATGAAAATGGGTTGTAAATTTCAATAAGTAAAATATTTCCTATTTAACGATTTAGAAAAGACGGAAGGACTGAATTTAACTTGGATTGTGGCTAACAGGTAGAATCTAGGACGCGACTCTCGTCCTACTTAAGACTCATCAGTTGGATGCACCAACATTTTAGTGATAATGTTCACACCGGAATTCGGACTCAGTTCATCATGTGTTAAATGTCACTGAGTTCATCACTAAGCCATTGAGTCCAGGCAGCTACACTTGTGCAACGGGTATGCAGATATAATTTGAATGTCTGAATTTTCTTATATACGTTATCTCAATTCCTTATCATTATTGATGTTGTTATGTATTGATGTTAATTTACTATTTGGTTGGATATGTAGTCAGGTCTTATTTGTATGTAAAGGAGTGCTTGAAATATACGTAGACTCTAATTGGTTGACTCAATTGTCTTGTGATGTTCTGTAGGGTTTTGAGGCTAGCAATATATGATCAGAATTATGGGGATAGACCAATCATTTTGTGTATTAGTTTCTGTATTGGCTCCTAACAAATTTATTATTTCTGTTTATCATGAGTGGTTGTAGTTTACGACATACCGCTGTTGCATTGATTAATATTTTAGTTTATAGAGTAAAGTTATGCTCCACTCGTCATATCGCCTTGAGCATGCTTGCAAAACTAGTGTGCCTGTACTTAAGAATAAATTAATATTATTATTGTAAGTATCCGCCTGGAGCCCCCCCAGGGTTTCTACCTTTCCAAACCCCGATAAAGAAGGAGGGTCGGGCTTGGGGTAAACCAATTTTCATAAAAGAACGTTAACCAGAAAAACATTTTGAATCATTTTAACTCTGTCCTGGGGGTTGCTAGGCCTTCATTTCGAAGAGTTGTAACGCCTCATTGTAAAACATGGAATCTTTGCACGATGTGGGAGACAGGGAGAATCATCCAAATAACTGATGAAATGAAAAGATGCAACTTGAAGATATCTAGAGGAGGAGAAACCCATTGGTTACACTCTAGACAGTAAAGATTATTCTCAGGAGGAGTGCTTTTATACTCCGCTCACGAAGAAAATGCCCCCCCTCACACAAAGAGTAGCACTACCGTTGTCCCAAGAAGCATGGGAGGCTCTTATAAGATGGGAACCTCATGGACCTCTGATAATCAAAACATCCTTCAAGACGAAGAAGGAAGGGATTACAGCGAACGTCATCCAGTGCTACGCACCCACCAACGACAACCACGAAGACGACAAAGACTAGTTCTGTACGAGGCTGTAATCAACCATCGATAAATGCTCAGCCAAAGACCTGACCATTCCTATAGGAGACTTCAACGCCAAGGTCGGAGTGGACAACGCCGGATATGAAGACATCATGGAACAACATGGACTGTGAGAGGGGAACGATAACGGTGAGAGGTTTGCAAATTTATGTGCCTTCAACAAAATGATTATAGGTGGCACCATATTCTCCCACAAACGTATACACAAAACTACATGGGTGTCACCGGACCACATTACGGAGAACCAAATTGACCACATCTGCATCAATAAGAAGTTTAGAAGGACCATGGAAGACGTAAGAACAAGAAGAGGGGCTAACATAGCTTCAGATCACCATCTGGTAGTGGCTAAAATAAAACTGAAGCTGATGAAGCACTGGACAACTGGAGTAGCAGGATTACAAAAGATTAATATAGCTCTCCTCCGGGATACTAACAAACGCAATGAATTCCAAATAATTCTCAACAATAAGTTCCAGGCATTTCATGATCTATTAGAAAAAGGTGGAACTAATATAGAGGACAACTGGAAGGAGATTAAAGAAACAATAACTTCAACATGTCAGGAGGTTTTGGGTCTCAAGGTACAACACCATATAGAATGGATTGATACTCTGGACAATATCCAAGAAAGGAGCAGAAAGATAGCGATTAATAACAGCCAAACAAGAACACAGCAAGCCAAGGTACAGGCCGAATACACAGAAGCCAACAGGCAAGTGAAGACGAGCATTAGGTCGGATAAACGGAAATATATGGAAGACCTTGAAATGACAGCGGAAAAAGCTGTAAGAGAAAGAAACATGAGGATCCAATATGCTACGATGAAGAAGCTACCTTGGAAATTCAATAAGCCAGAACGGCCAATCAAGAACATGGATCGTTAACGGATCGCTGAAAACAACGAAACAGGTGGGTTGATCACTCTGAAGAACTTTTGAATATACTAGCGCCACTGAATCCACCAGTCACTGAAGCAGAATCCACGGATCTCCGACCCACCAACAGTCGAAGAAATCAAAATGGCCATCCGACAAATCATGTGTGGCAAGTCAGCAGGGCAAGACAACATGCCAGCTGAGGCACTGGAGACAGATATAGACGCAACTGCTTTGATGCTCCACATTCTTTTCAGGAAGATATGGGAGGTAGAACAAGTACCAGCAGACTGGAAAAAAGGGTACCTCCTCAAGATACCAAAGAGAGGAGATCTTAGCAACTGCGAGAACGACAGAGACATCACTCTACTTTCAATACCAGGAAACGTCTTCAACAGAGTGTTATTGAACTGAATAAAAGATCCAGTCGACGCCCACCTTCGAGATCAACAGGCCGGATTTTGTAAGGACCGATCGTGCACTGACCAATTTACGACTCTACAGTTCATTGTTGAGCAATGAATTGAATGGAATTCACCACTTCACATCAACTTCATCGACCACGAAAAATCATTTGACAGAGTGGACAGAAGAACATTATGGAGCCTTCATCGACAGTACAGTGTACCCGAAATGGTGGATAGTCAATATCATACGGAATTCATACGACGGATTAAACTGTAAAATCGTACATGTAGGTCAGCTCACAGATTCATTCGAAGTGAAGACCGGTGTCAGACAAAGCTGCATACTCTCGCCCTCCTTCTTTCTATTGGTGGTTGACTTGATCATGAAGACTGCAACATCTCAAAACAATCTAAGAATACAGTGGACAACATGGATGCAACTAGATGACTTAGACTTTGCAGTTGACGTATCTCTCCTATCCCACGCACATCAGTAATTGAGATGAAGACGGACAGTGTAGCAGCGGCCTCTACAGCCAGCAGTAGGCTTCAACATACACTAAGGGATAATCAAGATCCTTCAATACAAAACAACGTGCACCAACGCAATTACACTTGATGGAAAAATTTTTGACGGTGTAGAAAACTTTACGAATAACAAAGAAAATGTAGTTATTCAGTGGATATTCTTGTTGGAATCAACATATTCAGTGTATTGTACAAATTTCTGTCAAAGTGAAAGGTATTTTCTAATAAAGATAAAACCTTAGCAAATATAAAATACAGCTGTAGTGTTAGTTTAAAACTAAGAAGAATAAGCCAGTGTTATCGGAACACTTTAAATAGTGGAAGTTACACAGAGTGAAGTGAAAAATACCCGTTAATTTTAATGCTGAATGATTCACATTCAAGGCATTCTTTGTTATTCACGCAAAAAAGTACATTTTTAGAGATATTTTACTGTACACAAGTAACAATTTAAGTAATTCAGCATACTGTTACACAAAATATGCATATACTAGTAATAAAGAAGCCCGAAGGTCCTACTCTAGACCTTTAGATGGAGCCGTATATACATACTTCTAAGGCTAGAACTGCATGTCAGAGGTTTTCTTCGATTCAATGTTTGTATAACTACAACTCGTATTTAGTATAAATTACAACAGAATTCAATAAACTTATAACCCCCCCCCCCCCACCACCATTCTTATTACTATTAATAACAAAAATGATATCACTTATATTGATTAGTTGATAGGAAATGCCAAGATACATGAGATATATGTTTTGTACTTGTTTGCGTCCACTAACAAAAATGAAGAACATAGTTTTTATATAAAGTCTACAGTGTCGACATTTAATATTTATATCATATTTTGAGAGAAACTGACGATTTCTAGGCACATTTTTATTGTAGTTATATGCAGCCTATTTGCAAATATATAAGTAGTATAAAATGTATAGTTAAATATATCTGGATAACCGGTCACAATTATGTATTACAATTATTAGAATCATTCACAACGCATGTAATACTTGATAAGTTTAAACAAAGCGAAAACAATAGGATTTAGGTAGTAAAAGGGGGCTTTCATTTCAAAGCTTCTCAGAAGCTGCAGTACTGACTGAAACCACAAACAGTAATATAGTGAGAAACTAGTATATACGTATGTACAACATATAATCTGGCATATATGTATCCACCCAGGTTGTCATACCTAGGCGACACAGTAGGATGAATACCAAATTAATAGAAGCAGTAATTACACCAATGATAACAATAATATGAGTAAAAAAGAGTGGGTATATAGAATATAGTCCAGGGAAAAAGAATTGGTTCGGGGAAAGAAGGCGCACAATTTAAAATAGGACAAATAGTGGATACACTTGCACCGATTTCGAACCATGTCATTCAAAAGTTTCCATCTACTGGTTACGGCATTCGCATCTACCGATAAGACTCAAACTAGCAGTCAGTGAATTAATTTGATTGATGCCACATCTTGATTTAGCCGCTTCCAGCTTTTTTCCATCTTATACCTATATCAGTCATCATCGCGAGTCGAGGTAGACAGTGGCTTGGTATACGTAACATATGTCGATGAAGATTCACAACCTTATCAACTAATTCACTATCTTTCGTTAATACACTGTGACTAACCTCACTATTACTTATCCCGTGATCCAAGTAAATGCAAGCAATATTTCGTAGTTATCGATTGTCAAATACCAATAACCTATGAATATCATCTGCTCTTAATGATTACGTTTAACATTCGTACAGTAAGATAGAATAAACTGCTGGGCAGTATACTCGTCCTTTAATTGATAGACGGACTTGATACGGCTATTTTATGCGAAGTAGAATTCAAGATTAATAAAAATTTCAAAGATTGATAAGTATTTTTATATTGAAGAAATAGCCGTGTACATGCTCACAAACTAAGAACATCGATTGTTTACGCGATTATCTACTACTTCAGCTTAGATTGTGATTCATTATAATTACTTATTAATATGTCGCCAACTAATATGACTTAACGCCTACTATATACCCCGGGAGCACTAACCGCAACTCTAACTCGCTAAATTATCTACGCGAACAGAAACTCGCAACCGTGACCAACAACTCCACAACTGATTACTCGCCCAAATCCAAATCGACAAGACACAAGAAGACACACAGTACTAAGAAGATTCGATTCTATCCTGTCCCAACTCTGTATATATTGTTGCAACAACGACCTTGCAACAATTAGAGTAATTAGCACATTAAAAAGTCACCACAACCAATTACAAAATACAAGGTCAGTGTGGAGAAAATGGACAGCAGTATCGGTTACCGCCCACTTTGCAATTGATAAAAAATAGCAAAAATAAGAATAGTTACATGAAAAATAACTAGTTCTGTCTTTTCTTAGCACTTATTGTGCTTACTAATAATATAGTCTCATTCCAGCTCCTCTCCTCTGTATATTCCATAAAGCTTTCTATTTAGACGAACAGGCACATACAGTAATGCAATATCTAGACTTTCTGCGGATATAGGACACCAGGTTGAAACTTTGATATCTTTTAAGGGGATTAGTTCACAGCCAAGGTCTAGTGTTTACTAGACTACTGCGATGAAGCATTAGGGGCTTTGTTAATGTGATCAAAAAAACAGTTACAAATCTTTCTGTGTATTGATATCATAGCATTCTAAAATGTTTTGCGTAATCTTTTTAAAATTCTGTATTTTATTTAATCGTTGCTAGGTTTCTGTTTTGTCAGTTATCATTAAGATTTACACATTACATAACGAATAATTTGTAGTTCTTCAGTCTCCTGTTACTGTCGAGGTTATACAATATTCTCATACACATGATATTTGCGCGTAATGTTCTATTCCGTTTCCTAATTTTTGTTTAGGTTACTGTTATAGTATGCCAATCTATATTTACTAAAGCTTTCAGACAGTCTCATCAGTGTTGTAAGCAGCTGATGAGAACCTGAGGGGATAAAACGAGTTCATCTCATTCAACTCAGACATTCATTCTTGTTCTTTCAGATCAATAAAGTTAACCGTGTGTATGAAATCTTCCAAGTCCGACACAGTGAGTGAACTGGAGTTGCGAGAAAAATAAAGTGTGAAAAATTCTCTGTATGAAATTATACTAATGTCTTCTCTATCTAGATTATATAATAGATCAGGTGAGTAAGGATGCATGGTTAACTTCTAGAACTGTTTTCTGGAAGATTATTTCACATATTTCGGTTGTGTTTACACACGGCATCTCATTTCAGTTATATGTATATTCACTTCACCGTAACATCCCATCTCGCCTATTATCTGTTGCCGTGTCATTTTCCATCTATAAACATCATCTATCTGGTTGTTCAAATGTTACCTTATTTCCTTATTATCGTTACTGTTATTGTGTATTGATGTTATCTTGCTAATTGGTTGGGTGTGTGGTCAGGTCTTACATGTATATGAAGATACGTTTGAAATACACGTGGACTTTGTTTGGTTGACTCAATTGTCTTGCTAAGTTCTTGCAAATTTGGTGGCTCTCAATATGAGGTCAGACTTAATGGGAGGTACATCAATCAGTCTTTATGTCCTGTTATAGTATTGACTCTAGCAAGTTTATTATTGCCATTTATCGTAGTCGGTCGTAATTCACGACGTCTTACTATGGTAATACAATGCTCTGTAGATATAACATGACGATCATTCATTGTCATTGATGGGCAACTGTTCCACTCCCCACATGATTGGATCCAACCAACCATTGCTTATCTTCTAGATATCATCAGTCCATCCTGAAGACAATCGGAAATCAGCAGATGATTAAGTTTTCGACGTAAAGATTAGTTTGGTTTTAGTCATGATTTTTAATACAAATTGACATAATTATGCAGTGTGTTCAGGTGGTAAGCCTTCAATCTAAGTTCTATTAGTATATCATGTTAAGGGTATACTTATCATATAGGTGCCATTTACAGACAAACTGAGAGCTTTCTTAGAGATAGCAGAATAAAGACTCGAGCAGTTCAGTGATAAATTCATTGATTATAACAATATGAGACATGGATTCTATATGCAGTAGGTAATATGAATTCCCTCAAAATTGTAGACATGTCTTTCTGTCAATTGACAACTAACACATAGTTAGGTTTGCATTTCCCTCCCCACTCCCAACTACCTTAGTTCCAATATGTAAACATTAGATTATTCAAATCATCCACGGATGTAATGTGAAGATTATGAGTTCCACTGAAATATTACTATTATTACTATCACGTGTACTTATTGCTATTAAGCTACTTCATGATATACATTAATAGTCTGTACAGTTGGATAGTTAACATTCATCTATACAACGATGGTACTTTGTCTATATATTAGGTGCAAGTTGGTTGTATGAAGTGAACAGAAACCCTGGACATTGGTTTTGTGCTCATCAGCACTTGTTAGTAAAACTCACCTGAAATCCAAATGAAACTATAATGTTTTAGGAGATTCAAACACGGCTACATAAATATTGAAGAAATGTATAGCTACCAACTTGAATAAATAATTGATCATTAGTTTCTTATAGGTTGCGTTCGACTACTTAGCATCATAATCACTGATGTTATTTCATTTCTATTCATTGTATATTATGTTCATACTTCTGTTGCATTTCATATTATCCTATTCCATTCCATCAATTCTTATTATATAATTCAGTCTTGTTGTGTAACATTGTTTTAACTGATTCTTTCTAAACAAAATTTAACTATTGATGCCTGTTAACTGCATGTATATACAAATTGAAATTAGTTACTATGAAATGAAAGGAGAAATTCAAGGTCTAACCTTGAATGTAAGTAAGAGTTTCAACATGTCATTATAGAACGTATTTCTTCTTTCTGATATTTAAGACGATTGGTGCTTTTTATGAATTTCGATAGTGCAATAGGTAGACAGAGTTGAGCTGAACAGTGTAATTTTTCACGCTATGCATTTCGAACAATCTACTTAAACATTTACTAATCAAGGCATTAATATATATACATGGATAACTGATAAAGGTCAAGTTACACAAAACGTTGAATGGCTAGCCTGTGATAATTGAAGAATAAAAGACGGGAAGGTTAGAATAGTAGTAGTGCTTAAAAATTGCCGGGGTTGATTCATGGTTATAACAAACTGTTTCTGTACACACAAAAGTGGCATAATTTCTCTAATGTCTATGGCTTCTATAAATTTAAGAATAAGTTTGTGATAACTCCTATACGAAGCTGTAAAAACCTTTGTAAAGTCAAACTTATAGCCTATATCAATTGTGTTTTCAGAGAGATGAACATGGTGATGTGTTCTCTTCTTTTATTAGACCGCTTAATGTTATCACTTAGACAATATGTTCCCCTTCACACCCTAACCTTAATTGGAGTGTTCAGTTACTCCTACCTATGTATGTGCATTCACAAATACAATATGAACTGGTTAATGTAATTGGATATGAAGTAATCATTCATGTAAACTTTCTGATATCACAACTTGTGTGACAGTGAATTCATTACTTAAAATATTATAACCACATAAAGTAATGCTAATTAATGATAGAACTAAGAATGTACCAGATATTAACACCATATTTAACTATTAAAATATCCCTAGTGAAACAAATCTTTTTCTCGTTGATAAAGCAAGTATTGTTTTAAATGTAAAGCGGATCCTATGATACCTGAAAACTTCCAGTTACGCTATTGATGAGTTACAAGGTAGGAAATCCTTATCATACAAGTTCTATTAGAAGCAAGGACTGTTCTACGAACTACAGTTTATAAGGAATACTAGTTTAATTTGTTACGTAAAATACACTTAATATATATTCTGTCACCTACTTCAATAAGTTAAATTAATACCCACAATGGTTAACCAGTCAAATCATTTATAAAATGATAAATAGTTTGGAATATGGAAGTCAATCAAGCAATCAATATCATTAACTCATAGAACATGTAAACCAAAATTATTTTCATGTGTTATATATTTAGTTTTATGTACTAGTCACCTAGTCGGATTTTCAACTTCTATTAATCTAAACATCTTTAGCTTTGGTTTAATAATAAGGAATGCTACAGTATACTTATGTACTCCTTACAGTTAATCCTAGTAGAGATAGTTATTGACACTTCTTGATTGATTACTTAAAGGGGTTAACATTTATAATTCTATGGTAAACAATATTATTATCACCTGTGAAAAAAAAACACACTACAAACTTTAGAAACACAATAGAAATCATGTTACCTAGATGAACTTAAATACTGTAATGTTACAAGTAAAAATATATGAATGTATCTGGGTTATCAAAACAATTATGATCAATAAATAGAAATGACCTTAATAAAATATAGATAACAAAGAGAAGAATGCTAATTATAAACAACAGATTATACTTATGAAAAATCTGCAATATACTACTACTATGCTATACTACTACTACTACTACTATCACTACTACTACTACTACTACTACTACTACTACTACTACTACTACTAATAATAATAATAATAATAATAATAATAATATGAACAGTTTAGGCCAATCCTAATTCAGTGGTTAATTAAAACAAAATTTTCAACCAAATATCAACTATTGAAATGATGAAAGGGAGAGTATCTTTAGCTGGCATAACTTAATAATGTTATGCAATGACTAAAGATAGCTTTTAACTAGCTGGCCTGAGTGCATCAAATAGCTATCGATCTTCCAAGGAGCAGTAGTTGCTCTCCGTTGAAAAATCTCATTATTAACTTAAATAAATGATCATTGCTTTGTATCTGTTCATCTGATATCGGGGTTTAGTGATATTCATAAACCAACTAGTCATCTTCATGAATTGCGTTGAAACACATGTAGCTAATCAACAAATGGACCAGTATTAATTAAGAATGAATAACAATTGTATTATATATAATGAAGTATGATAATTATTCGAATACTTAGCCCGTTAAATAATAATATAATAATAATAATATAATAATAATAATAATAATAATAATAATAATATAATAATAATAATAATAATAATAATAATAATAATAATAATAATAATATAATAATAATAATAATAATATAATAATAATAATAATAATAATAATATAATAATAATAATAATAATAATATAATAATAATAATATAATAATAATAATAATAATATAATAATAATAATATAATAATAATAATATAATAATAATAATATAATAATAATAATAATAATAATAATAATATAATAATAATAATATAATAATAATAATATAATAATAATAATAATAATAATATAATAATAATAATATAATAATAATAATAATATAATAATAATAATATAATAATAATAATAATATAATAATAATAATATAATAATAATAATAATATAATAATAATAATATAATAATAATAATATAATAATAATAATATAATAATAATAATATAATAATAATAATAATAATAATAGTTTGACTGGATGTCTTCGAACATTTAGTTGTTTTCATAAGTTATTGTCCTCCAAGATGAACAGTTTAGCCAATCACTAATTCAGTGGTTAATTAAACAAAATTTTCAACCAAATATCAACTATTGAAATGATGAAAGGGAGAGTATCTTTAGCTGGCATAACTTAATAATGTTATGCAATGACTAAAGATAGCTTTTAACTAGCTGGCCTGAGTGCATCAAATAGCTATCGATCTTCCAAGGAGCAGTAGTTGCTCTCCGTTGAAAAATCTCATTATTAACTTAAATAAATGATCATTGCTTTGTATCTGTTCATCTGATATCGGGGTTTAGTGATATTCATAAACCAACTAGTCATCTTCATGAATTGCGTTGAAACACATGTAGCTAATCAACAAATGGACCAGTATTAATTAAGAATGAATAACAATTGTATTATATATAATGAAGTATGATAATTATTCGAATACTTAGCCGTTTAATTTACTAAAAAAACAATTCAGAACACCGACAAGGCTGAAACAGCTATTGAATATTGAAGAGTTGACATAGGAAAAACACGTCAATCAATCAATTAATGCCTGTTACTCCATGTGGAGCATAGGCCACTCACCAGTATTCTCCAAACAGCTCTATCCTGGGCTTTCCTTTCCACCCCTTCCCAAGTGCTGTTCATTCTGTTGATATCCGTCTCCAATTCCCGACAAAATGTGTTCCTGGGTCTTCCTCTTTTTCTTTGGCTTTTAGGATTCCAATTTAGTGCTTGCCTTGTGACACAGTTTGATGGTTTCCTCATTGTATATTCAATCCACCTCCAGCGTCTTTTCCTAATTTCTTCCTCGGCTGGAAATTGATTAGTTCTCTGCCATAGAAGATTGTTGTTGATGGTATCTGGCCAACGAATCCGAAGTACCTTACGCAGACAGTTGTTTATAAATACTTATATCTTCTGAAGATTGCTTTTCGTAGTACTCCAAGTTTCAGCTCCATACAACAGAACTGTTTTCATATTTGTATTAAAAATTTTAAATTTAATATTGACTGACAGTTGATTTGAGTTCCAGATGTTTTTCAGTTGTAGAAATGCTGCCCTTACCTTTCCGATCCGCTACTATACATCCACATCAGACCCTGCTTGTTAATCGATGATGCTGCCCAAGTATGTAAAGGTTTCTACATCTTCCAGAATTTCTCCATCAAGTGTAGTTGGGTTAGTGTTCGGTGTTTTGTATCGAAGGATCTTGCTTTTCCCTTTGTGTATCTTGAAGCCTACTGTTGCCGAGGCTGAAACACACGTCAGATTTTGTAAATAAAACTATCCTCAGAAAGCAAACATTTTTAGCATTCTATTATATATTAGTAATTTAAAAAGTAATTATCACTAAGTGAAGTGAACTGGAGAATTAATGACTCTCAAAGAACATTTGTTTCACCTGAGTTTGAGACTCTATATTAGTGAACAATTGTTACTTGACATGAAATTATCATCTACACCAATCTAAATTTCAACTGAATAAATTATAATAGTCATTTACTGAATAATGATATCACTTAATATAAAACATCTGTTAAGCATAGTCTTCTTATAATCTGGAGTTCGAGTAGGCAACCATAAACGCTCCCACCAATCGATACGATCATAAATGAGAGGAAAAAGACTTTAATATAAAATTTAATATAAAAACCTGCATTACAATAGTCCCAATTTATGCGTATTAATTTGTGACTAGATTGATCACTATAGTATGTAGGTGGTGAATTTAACTAACTTCTTAATTCTTATTCACTTACAATGGTTCTCTTATTTCTAAAGTCTATCAGAATGACTATGAAAGCTCTGTAATTACATTATCTACATCAGAAAACTTAATTTAACTAAAATATTTCTGATAGGCTTACATCTTAGGTGTTATACAATCATAATATATCGTGCAATCTATTACCTGTTCATGAAAAGTATGAAATAAACACTAAATATTATTTTTTGACTGAATTGGAAATATCAACCCTTAGGAGCCGACTCAGTGGTCCAATGGTAAGGCGTTCGCCGAGGAGCCAGAGGGTCCTGGGTTCCATCCCCGACGGTGTCGCGGATGTGCACTACTGAGTTCCATACTAGGACGAAACAGCTGTCCAGTGCTTCTAGGTGATCAATGGTCGTCTGATTCAGATCAGTTCATGCTATCAAAATTGACAATTAACTATCTCCACGAATCCCCCTATCTTAATTATAATTGATATATGAGATTTGGAGATTGAAACTCCTGTACTCATATTTTGAAAGTTTCAGATTGATTATTGGAAATAAAATAAAACTTGATTATTCTAAGGAATGCAATCAGTTACCATGTATAATGTATAAACTTATCCCACTATCATAATAAACTATTTTATACGTTGATAAATAAGAGAAAAAAAAACTGATAAAACGAGATTTTTCTATTACATAACATCTTAGCAACAATAATAATAGAGTTTACATTAATCTACAATAAGATGATTTGTTTTCAATTAACATAATTTAATAAATGAACAGTTTAAGTAGTCCGGTTTGAGTAAACTGATATACCATACAAATTGACAATAATACACATTTAACCAGTTATCATGAAGTATTTTTACATATCAACATATTGAATTACCTGTTAGTATATTCTGTGCACATTTCAATGGGAATAACAGAACTATGTACAGGAAATTAGTTACAACAGTTAAACAATTACAACATACTGTAAATACAATTAATAAAATATAAATTGGTGATAATAAGAATGCAATTGGCCATGCAAATAATATCAATATTATAAACCACAATATACTCCAACATAGTTGAATACAACTGAATGCCATTTATTCGTTACAATTTCACTGTAGACTATTAATTCCTTCTATCACTTTTATATCTTCAGTCAATGTGTATACTTATTATGATTCCAAAAAGATGTTGTTCTAATCAAATATAATCTGTATTCAATGTTTTTAACAAATACGGATACACACACACACACACACATATACCAGTTGATTTTTCCTAACGATGATTATTGAATTGTTTACAGGAATCCATGTAAAATTTCTTTTAACTTAACACTGAGAAATAACTCTTGATAGTTTCTTTGTATAAAGATGAATAATAAACTTAATACAAATTATGGTATCCTTGTTTTATTTTCAAGGTCAACTTTATTCAATGTTTCAATTGGGAGTCAATTTAAAATTGAGTAAACATATAGAAACAATTACAACATTACACTTTATAATCATACCAATATAATTTTGCCTAGATAGATTTTTTATCAAGTTATATGTCTATAGGATTGGTAAATGTGAGTTGTATGTGTTTGATGACAACAAAGTGAATACAATACATACACTTTAAGGGCATGTAGAGATGGATGGGTATATTAAATGAGTTGTGTTTATTACTACAAAAATAGTAGAGAAACATAACAATCCACTGAAGTACATTGTGAAAAATATTAAACAGAGAATGGGCGAGACAAACAAAATGAGAAAACCACAGACTATAGTAGTACTTCCTAATCATGATAATTAAGGAAATTGACAATTTTAATTAGTTGTATTTCGTCACAGATGGATGTTGATTAGGTATCACTGAAAACCAGGGAAAAGTTTTGTCGGTTGGTTGTAGCAGACGTTTGTTGAAATGTGCCTAGTTGATAATTCGCGACTGCCCTATGCCCACTAGGTCCCAAGCCGATAGACCAACCAAACAGGATCGAAATCAGATTCGGAGTCAGATTCTATTTTACACATTCCCTTATATACACAAAATAATCATAGTGATTATTCATCAAATGAAATTATCAACATTTATAATAACACAATTAAATGTTGTCAAATGTGTTCACTCACAAGTGATGAAAGTATACAAATCATGTTAACAAAAAATCAATACAACTTGATAAAATGACAATTGTATTTCTAGGGATTTCGAATCCCTAACAACTGGATAGATGTTTCATTTTACCATGGAACTGCTCACACTACACAACCTCGGTTCCGAGAAGGAACTAACACCTAGGTGTTTGGGTCACATGGTGACAGCTTAACCATCTGCACTATTGAGCTTTCTGGCATTCACTGGTAGAATTTCAACCTCTCAAATTCAACTACAATAATCAGCCTGCTAGTGACCAACTTCAGGATGTTTTTGAAGTTCTAGTGAAAAGTCGTGACTGGTGTAGTTCAGAGATGCTGTAAGTGAAACAGTTATCATTAATGACAGTGAATGGTTATCACGCTGTATCACAAATTTATGGGGGTACGAATTACATAATCGAAAGCCAACCCAATAGAGCCAGTGGTTAATGATTTTGTTGTGAGGCTTAAAAGCCCTGTGTTCGATCCCTTGACGGAATCCAAGGTGCAAACTAGCAAGGGGTTCCATACTAGGATGAAACAGTCGTCTAGTGATCCTTGATTTTCAGTGATGCACATCCTACATCAATCTGAGATGAATACAATCAAGTGAACTTAATAGTTATTTTCACAAAACCACATCAATCAAACTTGTTTACTATTAAATAATATCCACTGAACGAATAATTTAGTAGTAAATTCTAGTTGTGATACTCTAGTTGTGATACACGTTTACATGGATTCGAGTCTGATTGAAAATATTAATTACTTCAGGCTTGAAGATGTAGTTTATTTATGAATGTATCAGTCAGAGCTAAAACTAACAACTACTTTCATAACACTAAACCACAGTATGAATTCATTTTAACAAGTAACCCTCTTTGCAACTTGTTCAATAGGATTGATTTACAGCTAATAATTAGGAAATATGTAGCTAGGAACTAATAAGTTAGTGATAATTTGCATTCACTTTTTCGATAAACGAGGAAAGATTAAAAAAACATAAAAGTTGCATAACTTATTCCTTGTACTGAGTATTTTGAGTGGGACTTTATCATTTAGGGACTTCAGCTGTAGCTAAATTCAGAACAAAACGGAAATAAAGATAGGTTTTGTCCTAGTTCTGGACTTCTCAGTGGTTTGTATTCATAACATATCACCGAACTGAATGCAATGCTTTCAGGGACTGCTGTAAGCCCAATACACTCAACTCACGAAATCATAGTTAACTTGCTAGTAGCTTTAACTTTAGTCAACTGATGACATCAAACTCTCAAGTAGAGCCACCAACTAATCATGGTTTGCTTGTATCATATTTTGATTGTATTAGTAAACTATAGGCTATTGACTGAAATGCATAGTGATCAGTTTGAAATAATTGTCCAGTATACAATCCATGACTATGTATAACCTCACTGAGATAATGAATACATATATATTGTTAATATTGGTTACGTATTGGTGCAATTTATCCCTTGTATTGTTTAGCTTAATTTAATTTTGTTTACTGTATCATCCATAATACTTGTTGTCAACCATTTTGTGTGAAAGATCCAGGAGAAATACCACTAAAAGTATCTTGTAATTTATTGATACCTCTGTTTTACTTGAGTTTGTTTCTGTCCAGTAAACTATTGATATTTATAACTGTTGTGCATATATACGTGTATTACGACGTTTAGGTTATTTCCAACTAGCAAATAGAGTTGTGTGAATAATCTAGCTGTAACTCTTCTGCATGTATGAATCGTGCGTATTCATTCTAAGTTGGTGGTAACATAATACTCCAACTCAATGGATCTGGTCAACGAACATTGGTCGACTCACACTCAACACATATATATTTAATAAATAAGTTCCAAATGAAGACCAATTTTGTATTCCGAAATTGTTCATACTTTACATACATTACAATTTATTATAAGTACTTGAGTACTTTTGATTAACGCAATTGACTATTAGCTTTGATTTAATCTATCGTGTCTATTCTTTGGGACAATTACGGTTGACCTACATTTAACTAAACATTCATTAACTATGATATTTATTTTACCCAAATTCTAAGCTTTTCACAATCCCATTCACGATTGTCAAATGTGTTTCCCATTTCGAATTATTGTAACCTTATTATAATCTTATTTTTCTATCCCCCCCCCATCACTTCCGAAATAACGTCGAAGTTGCCTGAAGTAAAACGATTCAATTGAACTTGTATTATGAATACGACCTTGTAGACTTGAAACCCTAATTGATTGGGACAATCGTCTCCAAAGGTATGGATAAAAAAAAACAAACATCGGTGAATGAGTATTAAGATCACAACATTTTCTGTAAAATACAGGGTTTGCAATAATATGATCATAATAACGTTAAGATAATTCTGGTAGGAAGACGAATACGAGAACTGTTAATGAGTTTGAAAAAAACTTACTAATAAGGAATATAATTATTATAGTTATTGAATGTTCGACCATATGTCGTTTAATCATAAGGGTCCCAGTAACACGAACAATAGACTTGAAGTGCACCTGGTATATGACCAAGTTACGTTTGGATTATTACCAGAGCAACTTCTAACGATTGAACCCACTCTTACGAATGAGAAGAAATCAGAAGGCAATGAAGGATGGAAGAGAATATTTGATGGTAAAAGGAGCGGCAACGGGATAGCAACGTCTAGGCTGGCAAACTATAGAGAGTTGCTTTTTACGGTACGGCGTGACGTGATCTGGTGGTGATGCGTGACCGAGCGCCTTCAACTTAGTAGTGTCCGCTAAAACAAACATGGTCAGCATCAATGTCGCAACCTATGTAACTATTTATTTTGGGGATTATTTACCGCTACAGACTCAATAAATTGTGATTTCCCATTCTTTGCCCCAATTTAAAAAATGTCCCCTAAGCATACTGTCCATTTAATAAGTAAGTTCCGTAAATGTGTATGCCATTTTTATAATGGACATTGTAACGGGTATCTGAAGTTGTCAGCAACTGTCTGCTGTGAACGAATTTGGTGTAGTATACAATAATCGTCAAATTTATGTTTAGACTAAAGTTTCTTTATGATAATTACATGTATTAAATGAAATCGAAAAATAACTGAACATTAAGAACATTGCATACATACATTATTACATAATACTCACATATTCTAAAATTAATTACAGAAATCATACCAGTTTACATGCATGTTCAGATTGTTACAATGATAAGGGTACATTGTTCACAAAGATTAAATATTGTTAATTATTTCAGTTAATTGTTTAATTCCAAGTTGTTAAGAACTGAGGTGTTGTAACTCGTATTTGATAGTTTGACTAGCCACAAACAACTTTAGCATTTGAACACCTTGAAGCCTCCTAGTCGTAAATTTAGAGGACAGAAGACGAGTAGACAGCAACTTTATTCCAGTAAGATAGAGAGTCAGTTCTGTAAAAAATAATCGTATATTTATAGCTTTCTGAAATAACAAAATCAGTATTACAATCCATCCAATCCGAACTAAGTGGTTTCGATTATTATCCATTGAGAACGCGCCACGTCGATATTCTGGAAGCTTCTGTCGATCAGTGATTGAAGGGAATATTTTAGGCTCTTTTAAGGGTTCTGAAGGCGTCGTTGAGGTTTCTGGGAGCCGTCCCAACAGAAGGAAAAAGTGTTAGCGAAATCCATAATCATAAATGATAGTAAATTGGTTATGTAATTATTACTACTGAAGATAAATAGTATATGAAAACTAAACCTTTTTTAGTGACTTGGTGAGATACATTTTCATAGGCATTTCTGAATGATTGATGTAGTGTATGTAACTGATAAAAGAACCATGAAAATTCAACAATGTAGCCCAAAGAAATTCCACTTACGTTGTCTCAGAATGCGTCTACACCTAGAGAGAAGAAAACGAAAACAACGAATTAAGAATAATAACAAAAGTATATTCATAGGGGAATGAAGTGAATACTGTGAGTAGGGATGAGTTTTAACATAATCAGGCATCGTATAAAAATATTCATACTGGAAACGTGATAAATTCAGTAGTATATACAATTACTACAAAATAAACTTAAATAAATGTACTGAGTAAAGCCGATGTTCACATATTAAGTCAATCCTATAATTTTCGCTAATATTGTAAGAGTTAATTGTTGACACAAACACATTATCACTGGCTCTAAACTTATTCAGAAGAACCAGTAGACTCGTTACGTCAGAAGATGACAAGAAATCCGAATACAAGAATATAACCCAATGAATATTACTAAGAATTTACTAAAACGAAGCGATTTATTACTAACTAATAGTAAATCAATTGAAGTATCATGGATTGGTGCAGGCGTTCTACCTTACAGCCAAGATACAACAGATGAATTGCAAAGAATTCTAAAACAACATGGAATCCAAACATTCTACAAAACTACCAACACTATTCGAGGTGCACTAGTTAAAACAAAGGACAAGATCCCGTTCACTTCTACACAGAATTGTGTCTACAGGCTAGGTTGTGTTGATTGTGATGCTTTCTATATTGGACAGTCTTCACGAGAAAACAAAACTCGTGCCAAAGAACATGAAAGCTACACTAAACAACCTCCTAATAATCCTGTTGAACTTGAAAAATTACGAACTAAATCAGGCAATAGCAGTCTGCACATGCTATCTACTACAATCGTAAAATCGATGTTAAGAATATCCAAATTATTCCAGAAGGTTTTTTTAATTATATGGAAAGATGAATAGTTGAAGCGCTTCATATTTTGTTAAATCCAACTGAAGTTAACAAAAGGGAAGGCCTTTCTATCAACCCAACATGGACTTTCTATCCAACTAAGCACAATTAAAGCACATCAAATTTCATACACATGAACATACATACAATTTTTCTCATATATTCACATATTTTCCTTTCACATCGTACAAACGTATGCATACTGTCTCACTACAAATCACCTTGACCTATATGACTTGACGTCATGACACGATCAGACTCGCATTTTGATTGTACAAACTTATTTTGTTTTCGATTTGTTCCATTGTATTATTTAATCTTGTATTAATTCAATTTAGTTATTCCTTGCTCTGAAGAAGCGACTTGCACTAAGCCGCGAAACGTCAGGGATTTCAATTTCTTCTCATTGGAATTTTACAAATATATGCATCACTCATTTTATTATCAGTTCAGTATAAACAAAGTAAATTATCATTGTGCCCAATCAAGTAACAAGAAGTGATTTACGTATGCATATTTCACTGAATAGTGTCATAGATCTTATTGGTTTATTAGGCATAGAAATTGAGTAGACACCTACGCACCTTTTTCTTTACTTTATTTAACTACCTACAATATTGTGTACATTGTAATTAGTAACTGTATAGCATAATCTATCATCTAGATATTAATTCATTTTGTATTATTTCATGTAATATTCATTATTGAACAACATATTCCGAAGAATATAAACAAAGAACATTAAATATTTACAGTCGTCTAATAAATATAAACAAGTAAGTAATATTCAATTTACATGGTTATATGAGTAGTATATTGAGTTTAAACTAAAATTTACTAAGAAATACTTAGATAATAAAAATAAATTTATTCAGTGAAAGGATTCTATTTTCAACAAATTCATTGTTAAGCTGCATATAGGAGAAAGTATAGGTTAATAAATAATTGTAAGAATTTTCATTAACTATTATATGAAATGTTTAAGTTGGATTGTGACTGGTAAGCGTAATTCAACACTTACGTTTTCGTCCTATTTGTGACTCATCAGGCGAATGTACCTACACCCCCTAATTCTTATGTAAAATCTTTTGATTAACTAGTACTGTAACTAATCAAAAAGTAATAGAAGGAAAGGATTTCTGAAGCATGGAAATTGTATAATTAAATATGGTGGCAACACAGTGATTATTGCCATTGTTCGGTTACAGAGATATGTGAATGAAAATAGTGAAAATAACGTTGGAGACAAAATTTGTAATAATAAACTAATAATAATAATAGTTGTTATAATAATCATGATTGTTATTATAATAAGCATAATAATGATGAAAGTGAATAACAATATTAGAAGTAGGAATGAGATATGAGCAACTGGAAAAGTGATAAAGAAGTAAGCAAGTCGGATGATACGATTTTTAAACTAAAGCCGTTGTAAAGAAAGTGATCTCACAAAAAAAGTTGCTTCTTGTATGCTTAACTTTCAGCTTCAAGCTTTAGATGACTAAAATTGTTGAAATGTAAACTAGATCCAAATATGGGTCTCTTGATATATTTGACTGAAATATGTAGATTATATCAAACGATGAGTTTGAGGCTGACTGCCTTACAATTATTCATTGACCTATAACTTATCACACATACATCACGTATATATATATATATATATATATATATATATATCTTAAAGCCTGATAATGAGTTCGTTGGAAAGAGATCCATTCGTTGAATAAATTTTTTTCAGGAACGAATTTAGTACTTCAAAATTTACAAGTTTAACTTTGAATGATGCATAAGCGAACAGTACTATTTTCACAATTAGATTTTCATTAAATTCTACTCTCTAATGTACAGTAATATTTATAGGTAAATATGGAAACATGTTGAACCAATGAAGGCAATTGTGAGTGATTACATAACAAATCATAAGTAAAAAGTGTAAATTGATTGTTAGATGGCATATGTACTAGCAGTAATAATAAGCAGATTAATAACAGGGTGAATACAAATTTGAGCATAGGATAAATATAACTAATGGTAACACAAGAAGTAGGCCAAAGCATCGAAAATTAACCTCGTTAAAACAACAACAATATGACATCAATAATAATGCTAATAAAATAATCTCTAAAAAGTAGAAAGTGTGAAAATAACTTGGTTGAATGTATACAGAACGAAGAAGTATGGGAGTATTAAAGTAGGAACAACAATGGGTAAAAGAGTGCAAAGGAATCGTAAACTGTTTATTAACTTTGATATAGTCATGAAAGTGATAGGGATGTTACAGGTTTCTTTTAAACACATAGACTGGGGTTATTGACTCGGATCCTTATGGCTTCTGTTATGTGTAGGCGATGAGACTGAACCCTATCTGTTAAGTTTCATGGTGTACGATACTACTCTGAATGTTTTGGTTCTATCTGTCCACTATCTATCAAGTGTAATAAAATAGAACTGTGCACAGATTAAAATAATCCTATAAGATAATCACTTTCAGTACATATCTACAACCTATTGTCGGTCGGATTCCGAAGAAACTCATGAAATACCATCTTGGGAATTCGTATTATCTTCATTCTGTTATGTTCTTCAGACAGACAAAGAAGAATTACTGTCTGAATTGTCCACCAACCATATTCGTGAATGAAAAGCAGTGTCATGAGAGTAAGATTTATGGTAAACATCCACAGATGAATATGAATAACAACTAAACTCTGTTTACGACTGTTTACCCTAGTTTTTATAGCAATCATATGTGAAATGTTTGTAAAACAGGAAATTTGTCAAAATTTTTATTGTATACGAAGAGAATTCGCCATTTAGCAAACATAGGCACTGAATAAAACGTGTAATACAGTTATTTAGGTTGGATTGTGACTGGCAAGTGGAATCCACGACACGTGTTACGTCATATTTGGGACTCATTGGCTGGACGTACCTGCTTCCCAATGTTGATGTTTACAGTGGAATTCGAATTCAGTCCGTTTCGTGCCAAGTTCATCCTAATAGTTATTTAGTTTAGTTGTTTGTATTCGTCACATATTGATGTCAGTTGGGTACCGCTAGAAACCAGAGAGCATTAAACAACCGTTTCGTTTAAGTATGGAACCCCTCTACAGTACGCACCCTCAAATCCTTCATGCAATCGAACCCATGGCCTTCAGGTCATGCTGTGAAGGCCTAAACATCTGTACCATTAGACCGGCGTCCACTGGTTAAATTCCTACTTCTATCATTTTGTGGTAAGGTGTCTCGTAATAGGACTAGATAGCCGTCCAGCGCTGCCTGGTTTTCAGTAGTACCCAACTAACACTCTGTGACGAATACAAACAACTAGGCTTAATACCTATCTCCACAAAACTGCCACAGTTTAATATAGATATTATTAAGAAAGATATCACTAACTGCGATTTATTTGTTACTGATTCTATTTAATATTTAAACTTACTTATAAATCAGAATATATGTAGAAGTAATAGTTTCTCTAAGGTCACTGATGACTGGCAGAATTCTAAGGATCCCATATTGGCAGATTTTAATTTGCTCTCACGTAGCTCTATATACAGTTGACATATTTCACTAGTTAGGTTCCAGTAAATAGGAAATGTAATCCAATTAATTCCTTAAGCTCATGCTATTGAAAAGTCTTTTAGCTAGACCACTTTGACGACGAACTATCTACTTTGAAATCTACCCTTATAAAAAATGGATACCATTTGAGATTAATCAAGAGAAATACGGAGGAAAATGCATTTTCAGACTAAATGCATAGTTCCCAAGAAAATATTGTTTATGAACCTTCAGTTCAAAGAAGATATTGCTACTAACATTCTGAAAAACCGTCTAGAGAGACCGATTTGAAAGATGTTCAACGCTGCACATCTCCACTTAAGCTGCTCTAATCATCCTTTTATACACAACCACGTAAAAGATAAGTTTACAGGACTGACTAACTTAGTGTGTATATACAAATTCCATTGCCTCTATGGAGCCAAGTATATTGGTCGTTTATCAAATCCACTTGCCCACTGCATTCGGAAGTATTTACCAGCATGGATTTGTAAGAAACAAAGAAAATCAATCCAATTGTCAATTCTCCAACATGTAATAGACTCAGAATATTCAGATTCATCCTTTGACAATATTTGCCAAATTCCGTCAACAAAATACAGAAGTGTACTCTCAACTTCATTTTATACAGCAGAAGCCTTAGCTATTCATAATCTAAGACCTGAGTTATGTGTGCCAAAACAATTTGCTGAATCCTTTTCTTTGCCATGGCCATAGCTTACTCATTATTTTGCTTTCATTTTCCCCCAATTTTATAATTACTTTAGACGTTGTCTTTACCGCGAATTCTTGATTCATGCATCACTTTCATCTCAACTTAATAGCACTATCAGTTACTTAGTTCTGATAACCATATATTTATCATCCATTCCTTTCAATCATTAATTATTTGTGTATTATATACATTTTGTCATTATACATAAAAAAGAGTTGATAGTTCGAAACCAATACTGTATCTAAGGTACTAATTTTTTATATTTCCTTGATATTCAAAGATACTTCAACTTTTATTCTTCAAAGAGGAAAATCTAAGAACTATGATATACTAACCACATCTTTACAGATATGATTAAGTTTTAAACTAAGGACATAGCAATAATACCTTAAGATCTGAAATGTGTTATAGTGAATAATCGTCATCTAGAAGCTGAATCTATTTTGAAAAAAATCTTTGAAAGTAAGTGAAAAAGTCGGTTGATATGGTTAGAAATCATTAGAATACTGAAACATCAATTACCACTTCCTGAATGATTAACTAAAATTTAAGTCAAAATATAGTGAATTTACTGAATCTTTTCCTTGTAGAACAAAAGATGGATATTGTCTTCTATGTAGAGGTATTTAAAGCTATTGAGAAATATGTATATCGTATATAAATATATTTGTTTGATGCTGTAGGATGGATTCTGTATCATAACGATTCATCAATATACTCAGAGGCGATTTTATGTGTATTTCTGATTAATAATTCAGTAATCATACTAGATAACCCTTCCTACTAACTAGACTCAACTCTGCAACCTGTCTTTTCTCATAATTGTCAAAATGGGTATACAATATTTACTCATACTCAAACAATATAAGATAGCAAGCTATGGGACAATGAGATATTTGAAAACTATGATTACTTGGAACTTTCAGGAAAGCATTGAACATTGAAAACTAAGAAGGATTACGTACATTGTCATAAATAGGGAGTGTGGGGGGGGGGTATTATGAATGAAATACTCATAATGTACTCTAGATTTTCTAAGATAAATGTCTTATAATTAATGAACATAGTGTGCTCCCATAATGAACTAGACAAGATAATTAAAATAAGTTCTCTTTGTATATTCATTGTTAATTCAACAATGTTTTGCAGATAACGTTGTATCTATTTACGTAATGCACCATTAAAGAGGAAATCAATAATGGGTGAAAGAATTCTTCAAGATCACGAGACTACTGTGGAAAAGTGCTGACCTATATTTTATATGATTAATGTTAAATAATACGACAATAGAAGTAGTTGTGTGTATGTTATTAGCTTATATACTGGCATTATTCTGTATTAGTAAACATCTGTAGTTTCTCAGTGTAGGCATTCAAGATTGAATTTAATCACTATCTGCTTTCATATGTGTATTCTGAGAGGATACCTCTATATTTATAACTATCGGTTGAACTGAGTAGTAAGTTTTAAATAACCCATACTTTTGTGTTCAATGAACGTTTATTTCTAGTCCGACTGAATGATGTATCGTCAGATTCATAGTATTGCAGTTAGTAGTCTATTAGGTCTTTTCGTCGAAGATATTTTTTATAGTCATTCTCAAAAATACAAAGCCCAAAAAGACGATTGATGCAATGAATCATTATTTCAGGTATGTTAATGATACGTTTAGTGTGTGTGATTAACTACAATATGCAAATCATTCGTTGAAAATGTTCAATTCACTGCACATAGATATTCGGTTTACCATGGACTGTAGAAAAGATAATAAATTTTACTTTCTTGATAATGACTTCCAAAAAGACAGAATGGATTAATACAGTGATTCATTTACAGAGAAATTAAAGGCTTTTCTCTAATCCATTACAAAAAAGCATTGGTTAGATCGTTATCCTTCAGAGTAGAAATGATCTATACCTCCCCCCCTTTCCGTCAGAAAAGTTGATTAGATGCAGAACTTATGAAAATCAAATGAGGCCTAAGAAATAATGACTATCCAGTGAAATTTATTGCCTAATACAGTGAAAATGAAAGCAATAAATCTAACGAAATCAGGGTTCAAAACAGCCTGCTTCTGTCCAACTCTAATGTAAAGGTGATGAAGTTAAAGTAACATTCAGAAAAAGACTTAACACAGCACTAACTAAAATATATTTAGAAGAAAAACTAGTTATGCTGTATAAAACAACATGTTCCCTGAGGCAATGGAGACTTATCAAGTACTATTTTTTCCCAATTAGGGGAGTTTGTAGAGATAGTTAACTGTTAATTCCAATTTTGATATTACGAATTGATCTGAATCAGACACTCATTACCACCAATTGTTTGCATAAACTTAGGTGTACTAGCAAAAGCAGTTATATTTAGAGAACACAAAGAAGAGTTTACTTGCAACTTCACGAACAGGTTCCCAAAAACCTATAATTAATATTAATGAGGGTATTTACTAGTGCATGCACCAGACATCTTATAGACGCAGGACAGCAGGTTGTTTAGTAAACAAAAATCTTCAAACCTAAAATTTCCTGATACTATCTCTACCGAACGCTTGAAACTCAACTTGTAAGCCCAAAAGAAAACACTTATTATTAATCTTTCTTTACCTTGGTAACTTAACACTTATTTCACTACATTATTGTTAGTATTGTTTCTTTTAGTTCAATTTATTCTATTACATTTCTGACTCGGATTTATTATTCATGTCATACCTTTTAATTCTGATCTAAATGACTGGATTCAATTCACATCAATTTCAAATATTATCATTTTTGTTTTTCTCATTATGTAATCACTCAAACTCCGAATACTATTTTGTTTTCAGGTTTAGTATCCTCTTTTACCTCATACACATTTACATTTTCAACATCGTATTCCACATTTTAATGACATTTACATGTCTATAAACTTTGTGTATATGTAATTTCAATCACCTACATAAGTATGTTAAACTTTACTTCAATTACCAATCTTTAAATTATTCCAGTTTGTATGCAGCTGATGAGAGACTGCCGAGACAAAATGAATTCATCGTCTTCTGTACAAATAGTTGTTCTTGCTCTTTACAAATATATAAATGAAACGATGTGTATGAGTTTAGAATGAATAATTTCATTCATTACTTAGCTTGACAGATGAATGTACTTGTTGAAGCATACCTATTGTTTCAAATGTCAATACGTTATTGCATGTCGGTGTGTGGATGTTCAGTTGATCCTCTGAAGTGATGTAAATATAGAGAAGAGGAACAAATTATTAGCATGAATGAAAAAAAACTATGAAATATATAGAACAATTACAGAAAATGCCCCTCACTTTCGAGAATCCTGACACAGATATTTAGAAGAATAAATAGAATTGAAAGTCGCAATAAACTACAATAGTTACAAAACATGATACAGATCTTCAGGTATCTCACCCCTCAATTAAAATGAAAACATGATAAGCAAATTAAATCTCTTCTTCTCGTCATATCGAGAAGAACTATAGATGTAAAGTTAGTGTGAAATCTGAATCAGAGTAAAAGAAACATATCTAGTACTTGTAAATATGAGTTTCTGTAATATAGAAAACACTAAATAAGGCAATTCAGATATGAAGTTCAGTGTATCGAAGTAACATTAGTTAGATAACTATTAAAAACCAGGAAGTAGTAGACAATCATTTCATCCTTGTATATAATTTTTCAGGTTAGGCGTCGACTTTCTGATCTAGAAGTTAAGTGCTGGATGTAAAAATTAAGGAATCTGAGTTAAATCAATGATTGGCTCATAGGTGTGTACTACTGAAGGGTCCTACACCAGGACGAAACAGTTCTTCCTGATTTTTGATAACCGTTTAACAACAGTTCCTTTTTCTTAGGGAACTTCAAGTTTAACATTCTACACAACACCTTCTTATGACATTTCAAACAGAATGGGTATTATTATTTAAAGACAGGAATAAAGTGTAGATAATAAAAATTACCACTGAAAATAGACATGACAATTAATTGGCATTTCCTCTTACATTAGTTTTGTTCACAATCATCACTATTCTTGAAAGTGAGCATTAACTGTCCATATAGATCGTTTGGTCAAATCACTGTGTCGAATTACGTATACAGTTTTATCACTTGGATGCAAGGTAGCTAAAGGTAGTCTATAGAAAGCCATAGTTGACATAGGTATCATGCTAATTAGCATTCATAAGGAAGGTGTACCTAAGTAATCTTCAGAGAAATAATAATCTTAGCAAAATTCAAATAATCGGCAACTAGTTTCACGGTCTTCATTCATTACCTACTATGCAGTTGAAACTGCAGTTGACATTTCCTTGAGCTGAGATATTTATGTTTAGTGATTATTGGTGATTATCAACAGTTACGAAACCTAAATCAAACAAGATTTCTTCCCAATTACCTCCAGTTATTTATAATCAAAATAATACACGGAATGTAGAGTCCCTCAGTAACAGCATTACAACTTGATCAATAGAATTCTATTATTATTATTAATGAACGACGGAAACATCATATTGATTACTACTTAGTTATCATTCATGGTGACTCTATTACTGTTTAAATAATAGTTTCCAGCGGATAACTTGTTAGCAAGTTGACAACAAGGAGTTCGAATAGAACACTAACAGAGCATTTTTATATTCACAGCGTTGTTTATCCATCAAATAAATGTGTCGATTAGTCACAGAGCTAATTATAATACAAGTGAATTTATCTTTACGTAACAAGTAAGTTTTAAGTTGTATAGTACCATTTCTTATCAAGTGTTTCAGTATTTTGTAAAGAGAACTATTTACAAATATCTTGACCTAGTAGTTTGTCATGATATTAAGTGTAAATTCGCTTTTTAAACACAGGTACCTTCGTAACGTTAATTAATTGGAGTTAATATAAAGGTAATCTCGAACTTGATTTCAATACAGGTTGATAATTATCTCTGTAGAATATTTAAAATCTTAATGGAACTGATGTATCTTTGTAGATTATAAAGTAAATCACTTATTGACAGTCTCGTAACATAAGACAAGCTTCATCATTACGTCTCATGACTACGTCCTAGTGACCTTATTCGAAGATCAATTAATAGAATTCAATCATATTTAAGAACTACACAGTACTATTTAGTGCAAATCAAACAATTGATGTGATATATGTATGTAGTGATCAATCACGAATTGGTAAATAAAACATGTACGCTAATATTTATAGCTTTTGTCAACCTACGTTGCCTGAAGCTTAAGCGAAATGTTCGTAGGGCAACAAAGAGTACTACGTAAATATAATAGACTGATTAATAAGATTGAAAGTACTTATAACCGGGGTGGGGTGTTTGGGACATACATTATATATTCCCCACCACAACCTATCTCGAAACGTCATGTTGGTTAGAGTAGGAACAAATCAGGAGAAAGTTAAGATCTGCTTAACCAAAAAGTAGCACCGATTCCTGGTGTTGTTGGCTGCTAGTATGTATCTTGTTGGTAGGTGCATACTAAACGGTTAAGGTCTGAGTAATTATTGTAATATGTCTCGGAACTCGTTGTAAAATATCATACGCCTTTACTCTATGTCTTCTTCCTCTTAGACTCAACGTTTCGATATTCTTTTAGGACTTTCTTTCAATGAGTCTAGAATAATATTACCTTTTTTATCACCACTCTTATTATCACTATTTCTACCATTTCAGTATTCATCTAGCTATACTGCAGTGTTTAGGCACTTTGAATCAATGCTCAGCTTTATGTTGACCATCAATAACTGTCTTTGAGGTAATTCGACCTATACAAAAATCTCTAACTTCAGTTAATCTCTTTCATTCTCATAGAAATATGTATATTCATAAACCTCTATAGCATTTCAACATATTAAATTGAAATATCAATAATTTCTTAATCTATTCACAGTATGATGTCAATGTGTATTATTACTAATGAAATAAGTATATAGTCTATCATACATGTAACTGTTGACAGTTTTCAATAAACTATTGAATACATCATATCAACATTTCTTGTGTAACAAAATAAAGAGGTAGGCGACAATAATTACGTAGAGAGTATGATATTTCAATGGAATACAATACACCTCTCTATCAATCATCTTAATCATTATTTCTTTCTAATCTTAATAGACAACATATTAATTGTTAACTTCTTCATTTGAATGTCATCAACTGATTCATTGCAATTGTGATTAATTTAATTGTAGAATTGACGTTAAAAACATCTTTTATTGTCAAGTGTCAATTCCCCTAATTGAATAAAATGGAATTATATGTAATCAATGATTGATCACTGTATAGTGACAAATTTGATATTGATAAATTCCTTTGTAATGTTGATTCAATTCTATGCATGTAGTTGTAATGTAACCACCAGTTGAAGTAACTCGAAATCATTGGACCTATATATAAATGTAATGTGCTTTTGGGGGGTAGTAGGCCGAAAACCTTGGACCCATGTTTGTGCTATTCGGCACTCGTTAGCAAGGCGTGTTTGCAATCTTCACCTGCGGTTTCAATCCTGCGTCATCCATTTTCATAGTCTACAACTGTTACCACCGAGGTATTTGGGTCACGACTAATCACTTATAGAAACTTCCACCTTCCGTCTCATCATAATGCTAATAATATTGAGTCACTGAGATTAGTGTCTGCATTGCAACTCGATCGATAGAACTCTATTATCACTTTAAAAGATATGGCGAACACCAAATTGGTCATTACACAGTGATCAAGCAATGTATATATCTCAATTCTGTAGAGAGCAGTGGCCGCCCAAATAGGTCAGTGAGGATGGGATTGAATCCGCTAAAGAGCATAAATCCCCCCCACGGAAATGTAGGTATGCCTTGCTGACGATTGCCAAACAACACGAAACTTAGGTCCAGTGTTCCCTATCAAGTATCACTAAACCACCTTCTATTACACATAATCGTCAAACAAACTTCAGCTTATTGACTTTCGGATTCGTTTAAATATGTATAAATAATCTGCACATAAGATAATGTGTTCTCTACTCTATTTCATGTTGCTAATAGTATCATTACTACTATAAGTATTATTGTTACTACTATTACTATTGCGAATGGATTGTTTTAAATTGTGTTTTCTTCAAAACAGGATAGCTGAAACTAATTCAATCATTATCAATAACAAGTGGAGTATATCAACGGAGGTAACATACTGCTAAGAAACAATAACAATGCCATGTAAATGTCCTAATCTTTGTTGGAGTATTCTATGGTTCTTTGTTTTAATACTTATTGCATGGCCATTATCATTTTTATTATCAATAGTTTATTTAATATTAGCTGTATTTAGTGTATGTTGTCCAGCTTTACAACCATTAACCGATGGTATTAGTAAATTGATGATGTTTCCAGTGATGTGTGCAAAAGGTATTGTAGAAGGGAATCAAATGTGTTGATTAAAAAATGGACATGATAAATACAAGTACATAATGATACAGTTTTTTTTTTATTTTTTCATATCATATTTATACATTTATGCGTGTTTATACTAATTTTTCTTTTATATTAATCATCTGACATTGTACATCTTCACATTATCATTTCATATTTAAATAAGTATTTCACAATTAGTTTGATAATGAATGTATAAATTCCCTTGCATTCATTTATACTGTTGGTTTATTAACATTGAATATTGAATATTAAAGATTGTACTTTGAATGACCATTTCACTATTCATACTCTAACTGTATACGTGTATTGAAACTCTTGTATTTAATGTTTAATTATTCAGAAATTAAAATGGATGCTTCTTTTTTCTAATCTTCTTATTTAATCTGTACATACATACATGACTTTTTAGTTATTGAATATTGAATGCCTAACAAGGTATCACAAAATTGTTAACCACAGACTAGATTGATATAGACGGTATATATATCTATATCTACATTTATATATATATATATATATATATATATAGGCAGAGAGAGAGAGAGAGCAGTATACACAGAGCAGTAGTGTGAGTTTATAATCATCAGAAGATTTACACATGTCATTGAAAATAAGTGTATAGTTTCTAGAAAAAGGCTGATATGTCGCGTACTAATATGACGCTACGCCTACCTTATGCCTCGGGAGCATCAACCGCAACTCTAACTCACTGATTTATCTGCGCGAACAGAAACTCGCAACCATGACCAACAACTCCACAACTGATTACTCGCCTAAAGCTAAATCAAGAAGACATAAACACAGTACTGAGAAGATTCGATTCTATTCTGTCCCAACTCTGTATATATAGTTAAAACAATGACCTTGCAACAATTAGAGTAATTAGCACACTAAAAAACCAATACAAGCAATCACATAATACAAGGTCAGTGTGGAGAAAATAAACGACAGTGCCGATTCCAGCCCATTTTACAATTAATAAAAAAATAACAAAAATGAGGATAATTACATGAAAAATACCTAGTTCTGTCTCTTCCTAGCAAAGGCATTACATGTATTGTAATGTATTCAACTATGTGTTTCTTCATAGACAGTTTGTCAGTATCGGTTTTCCATGATTTCTATTATTTGAATAGCTTGATGTTATGGGATATGACAATGATTTGATCATTATAATGCGGTAGAACTATACAGTTAATAATTGTACAAAATCCATAGATGCTTGTTTCTATGTATTACTGTATACTACTGGTACAATAAAATAAGTAGGAAATTAGTAACTTTAATGTAATACTTAAGAATTTTAACTCCTTAGCAAATATTCTAATGAGATACTAGTGAGAAGCACACCCATACAAATGACTAACATATAAAACTGAATGTCATCGATGCTAACTGATATATTGTTAATAATGGTTAGCATATTTTAGTCCTACCCAAGAGTATCACACAGCAGTTTATCAGTCCAAGGTATCCTTTCTTAATAAAGGGACTGGTTAAGCTTTATCCATGCAATGTAAGAGAATCCTTTTCTATATGCTGTAGATTGTTTAACAAATAAACTGAGCAATTTTAGGTGGGACTAAACAAGAACTGTACATAACCACGGCGACAGTAAAGCAGCATCTATATGAAGAGTTTTATTCGCTTATTAATTAATGGTAAGTTAGATTATCGGACACTATAAAAATAATCCACCATAAATGTTTACGGTATTTTTACATGAATTATGAGTTCCTCAAAAGTTTTCCTTACAAAAATCTACCATTGGATGCCGACCCAGTGGTGCAGATGGTTAGGCGTTCGCCGTCAAACTGAAGCCCCTAGTGCGGAATCTGGGGTGCGCACTACTGAGGAGTTCCACACTAGAACGAAACAGCCGTCCAGTGCTCCCTGGTTTTCAGTGGTACCCTGCCAACATCAGTCTCTGACATATTCAATCAAAAAGCTATTTGTTTAAGAGGAAATCATTTTTAGATTGGAATTTTCACCAAATCAGATAAACATTTACAAACATAATAGATTAAGTAACATCATTAGGCAACGAACTAAGAACTGTCGTTATGAAGCATTCATACAATTGAAGAGTGTCTATTATTCAATCCATTGAAGACATCAAGACTTAGTTCATTACTTAACTTGAATAAAACACAAAGAAATGAATTCTTATTGAATTACATTTAACATGGGAAATGCTGATAAGGGAAAATAAGCTTCTCCTATACACTGCTACATCATTTTCTTCTGTCATCGATAAAAAAGACAACTACAAACATTTCAACAAGATAACCACTATCCAAGATTAGATTTTAAACTTTTCCCAAAAAAATCATTAGAAGACTCTGACTTTGTTGCTGCACCAAACATTCATTTTTAAACATCCAAGTTAGTTCATAACACTTTAAGATGTTATTACTGACAAACAGCAGTCACTAATCAGAAAGCCTCTTCAAAAGTGATTACATTCATTGATTATGAATCAGTTAGCTGAAGTTTTTATAGTTAGGCAAAATTATTCAATCGATAAATATTTTGTCTTATATGAGACTATTCGTAGAAAACAAGATTAAGCATTATTTATTCATATTAAACAATGCAATCAAGAATACTGTCTTTATCAGTGATGACAAAATGTTTGTTATAGTTAAGGTGATTCTGTGGAAATTTGTTGTTTATGTTTATCATAAATTGTTGTCCGTTGAGTACTGGAAAAAATCAGAGAACAATGGACAGTTATTTCATTTTAATGCTGGACCCAATGTGAGATGGAACTCCCATGACTCAATTGTGGGATTTAATCTGGGGGGGGGCTTCTAGTCTTACGGAGAACTCTTAACAATCAGTGTCACAGAGGCAAGTTCACTAGTAACCTACTTTAAGACTCATTTGAAATTCTAGTGAATAGCTATGACTACTAGATTTTATACATGTCGAGAGTGAGACGATTATAACCTATGTAATTGGGTGCTCGTCGTGCTAAATCGCAAAGTGATTGACGAGATAATCCTTGTATTCTACGCCTACCAATTGTTCATGATGATGAAATGTTTATCAATCCGAAGGCTCTGAGTTTGATTCCCTGATTATTAGTGATAGCTAACCAATATCATTCTGTGATGGATGCAAACCGCTAGCTCCATTGAACCACCACATTTCAAAGTGGCTAATTATCAAAAGATGATTTCAGCAGGCTTTTATTCAATTCACTCATAACGATCTAAAGTGACTACATTGGTAAATGCTGAAATGTTCACTAGCAATTTTAAACACAACTATCGGAACCAATAACACATATTAAGGGATGATGATTTTAAAAGTTTATAGGAGTTATTGTACTCTAACAAAGTAACTGATTACATTAGTTCGATGGGTGGAGACGATAAAATTAAAAAAAGGAATATTAGTGATCACTTCCCTATGAAACTCAATGGTATAATCATAATGTAAGCGTTATATTCTATATTATTCAGTGGTAAAAGTATGTAGCTACCATTTACATATATCAATTCAATTCAAGCTTCATACTGATCATAATACATTTGACTAGTTCTGATTCTACAACTGTTTTCAACAACGTAAAACTATAGATAGATTTACTTATTTATTTATTTCTCGACTTGTCACTAGAGCTTCAAGAATATCCTGCAGTTACTCACTAGTTTAATTGGGATGGTTATTGGATGCCGACCCAATGGTGCAGATGGTTAGGCGTTAGCCATCAACCTTAAGCCCTTAGTGCGGAATCTGTGGTGCGCACTACTGAGGAGTTCCACACTAGAATGAAACAGCTGTCCAGTGCTCCCTGGTTTTCAATGGTACCCTGCCAACATCAATCTCTGATATATTCAATCAAATAAATAACCAATTTCCACAAAATTAACCATCCCAACTGAACCATATCTTGTATCATCAATAATGGGTGACGGTGACAATACCGATAGACTTTACACACTAATGACTCATTACAAAATAAAGTACAATATGATTTAAAGTATTCATCTTTTGCTACTTTATCTTACTACCGCCCCCCCCCCGCATCGCCTTCTAAGGTACCAATTCTATTTCAATTGTAAAAATTGTTAAAATATAACATAATTAATTATTGTTATCTAAAAATAGTTGACAACTATGCTGTCATTAAACCACATGATAATTAATATACATAAAGTATTAATGACATATGAAGATAATCATATTTTAACTTTGAAACTAATGTCTTAATGAGTAGATACTACTCATGAGTAAATATAGCTTAAACATTGAAATTATTCTAAACATAAACATCTATAATGAAAAGTTATTCATCTAATGTTAATACTGAAGAAGTTATAACGCATTCAAAACTATTAGTTCTGATTACTGAATTATTTTTGTTGTACGTTAAAGTTATTCATTATTATGATCACTTACTTTCATTATTAAGTGTAATTGGTTTTTTTGATGTACCTTATTGAATAATGGGTTCATTTCTTCTTATATTCTTCTCTCTTTCTAATTCTTACACACTCTACTTTGCATACTCTTTTCAGAATACAACTTACTTTTACGCTAAACACAACATTATCAAAAGTTGGATCTTCCAAAACATACATTCACAATTTGTAATAAAAACATAAAAGAACACAGACACTGTTATGGGGATTATCATATGTTCCCCTCAATGTCATGATGTACAATCCTACTGTTAATATATTCAGTTGAAATTGAACTCGTGAAAAATTTAGTGAAGCAGGCATCAGTAAGTTACTGGATAATTGTATGTATGTATTATGCAACACTGTATATACCTATTAGACACAAGAGAGGGAAATGAGTAGTTGAGGGATAAAACTGTTTTAGGCAGGACCTGTATGTTCGGTAACAACAGTCATTTAATGGAGATTAGGAGCAAAATCCCATAACATGTTAATCGTGAGTGTATTTGTCTATTTCTTATTGCTGACCACATTCTGTCCACCAAGTTGTAATGTAGTCACTGATTTTACTAACTTTATATCACGTACATCATATTTTGATGAAACGTGATTAAAAGCATTAAGGAGGAAACCGTAAATGCCTTGAGTTTTCTATAAGTTGTGACGCGTCAGCGAAATATAACTGAACGAAATCTAAACTTATGGTTTTCTGCCGACTACTTCCAAGCGCCTGAAGTAAGTAGGTGAAAGATGATTACAAGTCATATAAGACAAATAAATTTTTTTGGAAAATATTAACTTACTCCTAAGCTACTAAAATGTAGTGCAATAGGTCCCAACTGAAATTATAAACTCCCTATTTTACGACACAAATCGATCTCAAACGACCATTAGAAGTAAAGAATAACCGGTACAGTTGTTTAGTTATAGTATAGAACTCAACTATGCCACTTCACGTTCTAACCAGTGATCAAACCGGCGTTTCTTAAGCTTGAATATGGGCTTTCATTCTTGTATTCAGTGATTTATATATCTAACCTCAGTTAATTCTCGACGTTTTACTATCGTCATTCCATTACCAGTGGTGGGTAACTGCCTCACACTCGTTATGGTTGAACCTCATCGGTCACATTTTATCCCTGAAGCTCTACAATTACCTCCTTAAGGTAGTTATTAGTGAATTCATGTAGAACAGTTGTCAACACTCAACCACGATAAACTTTGTATTTACTACATCGGTCCGAAGGATAAACATGTCTTCGAAAAATGAGTGGATCTCGATATTAAAATATCAAGTGTATTTTGAAGCATTACCTATTATTTCTACTTTGTAGTTTCACAGGATACTTATTATTCAACGAATGATAATTCAGACAGATATGTTATTTCAGCAAGCACTTCTCATTACGTAATTTTCTTACATTTACTTTTCAAGCTTAGACCTACTTCATATGCTGATATATGCTTAGTTGTGGAATCTCTTTTAATTGTTATCATCAAAACATAAGCTTTAAGATGATTTGAAATTACACTTTCTCCAGCCTCAATATGTATATATTGAAGCAGCTCACTGAAATTAAAGAAACGTGTAGATTTATGTAGGCTCTATATCAAATCTCCCAAATGATCATGGATTTAACTAGAATATTTAAATCAACAGTGAATCATTTAACGTCTTGTTTACTTCATTTGAACCAAAGCAATGAAGTAGTACTCTCTCGCTTCTCTTCATCAATCACACAATTCTTACACCAATAATCGGTGTTAAAGCATCAGTATAATATTAGTGACATATTAAGTGATTTATTTTAAATACAAATTCGAAAGGTGAGGAATTGATAACAGATAGGTGACAAACTTGTAGTTTGTATTATGTACCTAATATATCTGGTTACTTGGTTAGTGAACTATAAATATTGATCAAAGTAATTTTATTAATCCTAACGGTAAACACTTCTTCTATAAAAGATAAATCTTCATCTCATTTTGAGCATATCAACAGAACTACTCAGAGAAGTCTTTTACTGATTTTGTAATTGCTCAACTATAAAAAGGCGGAAGCACTAAATAACCACTTCATCTTAATGTGGATTTCGTCAGGAGTGCATTATAGCCCCATCATAGATCACGTATACGACCTTCATACTTCGCATTGAGATCTAGACTTCCTGAACACTAAGTAGACATCGAGTGTTTCTTACCTTTAACTTCAATCAATTTACTATTGTTGAAATGCTCCCAGAAACCTTCACAGGTTGTTAAATTGTGTAAGTTATTTTACTAGTAACTGATCGTAGTGAAACGCTCAATTTAAACACATGGTTAGTTTTCTGTTGCTCAGTTTTTATTTAGTGCTAATCAATACTTACTTTTTACAAATGATGGCTCAGCGAAATGGATGAAATTATACTTGATGGCATTTGAATGTGAAATTCAGAAAGTGCTTTTTCATTCTATTTTCTATGCTGAAGTTAAGTTCATTAATAAAAATGGATAAGAATAACATTTAAGGACAGTCGTGATAGATAATTACCTTTATAAACCTTCATTAATAGTAAAAGAATTTAAAATTATAGTAATTAGTGTTGAATAACTATTCCAAAATGTAAAAGTACTTCTTTACACCAGTAGATTAACACTTTCAACTAGTCAATAGAAATTTGTTGAGACAACTGAACGTCATTTATCAGGTAGTGCACTACTTAGATACTACAACACAGAAAGTAGAAAAACATGTACTGCATGAATACATACATTAGCTTGATTATTTTTTACAGATACGATAAAGATAAAATAGAGCATGAATCATTACAAGTACTTAAAATAACAATAACATAAAGTCGAAAATCACATGAGGAGCATTTAACATCCGATAGTTCAAGAAATTCCAAAAATTGTAGATCTATGTATCTATGTGCTTATCTATCTATCTATCTATCTATCTATCTATCTATCTATCTATCTATCTATCTATCTATCTATCTATCTATCTATCTATCTATCTATCTATCTATCTATCTATCTATCTATCTATCTATCTATCTATCTATCTATCTATCTATCTATCTATCTATCTATCTATCTATCTATCTATCTATCTATCTATCTATCTATCTATCTATCTATCTATCTATCTATCTATCTATCTATCTATCTATCTATCTATCTATCTATCTATCTATCTATCTATCTATCTATCTATCTATCTATCTATCTATCTATCTATCTATCTATCTATCTATCTATCTATCTATCTACCAACCAACGAAACATATTTTATAGTGATATTAGTTATGCTCTTTAATATTTGTGAAGGGATACACCCACTTGTTTTCCAATAATGCATTCTGTTTTAAACGACATTGCAACAGCTACTTTTGATTCTACCGTTTTTTTCTTAGTATAAAATCTGTGCAGACTTATTATTTTGTTTATCATTTTTGTGTTACTCAACCAATACTGATAGTTTTAGAACGTCATGAACTAGTATAAAACTTCACTAAAACTGATTAATTACTAAGGGAGAATTCTGTTTCACATTTTCGTTATGAATTCCTATTTAGTAAAATAATTCATACGTATGGAAACATGTTAGTCTGTTGCAGACAATTCACATGTGATAACTTTGTAAATGAGATTCTTCTCTTCATAGTAGTTCTTTTTTATTGTCACTTCTCAAACTACTTGAATATGACTGATTGTTTTGTTCAGTCTTTTCATCACTGATATTTCATAAGATAATGGTTTTAATATCGAATTTTGTTACTATACATAACTTCTGCATGATATTTATTATGTAATATATTTGAATTATCAACACACTGTCATTAAATCTAAATTTATCAACATCTACAATTAGATTTAAGTTATGAAAGTCAAATCAAATCATTTCGTTGTTGTCAATTATACTTGTTTAACTACCAAAATCAAATGGCTATTTTGTAAGAGATTCTAGAAATTCATCTGTTGCAATCTATTTCCCTAAGCTTCCAATTTGTATAGTAAATTGATACTTCAAACAAAAATCAAGAAGTAGAATGATCCTATTTTCAATCATTACAATGAAATTAGATTAGAAAGTCAAGATTACAGTAATATGGACATTTAAGTAAATTGATGGTGTAGCGGTAAATAATCCCCAAAATAAATAGTTACATAGGTCCTCGACATTGATGCTGACCATGTTTGTTTTAGCGGACACTACTAGTTGAAGGCTCTCGGTCAGGCATCACCACCAGATCACATCACGCCGCATAGTGGAAAGCATCTCTCTCTCTAGTTTGCCAGCCTAGACGTTGCTATTCCATTGCCGCTCTATTCACAATCAAATATAACTTCCTTTTCATCCTTTATTGCCTTCTGATTTGTTCTCATTCGTAAGAGTGAGTTCAAACGTTAGAAGTTGCCCTGGTAATACCGCAAACGTAACTTGGTCATATACTGGGTGCACTTCAATGGTATTGCTTGATAACATCAAAATTCCTTCTGTTTCTATGCCATTTAAACTTATTTTAAATGATCTTATTCTACAATTTTGAACCTTAGTATTTTCTAAACACGTTTAAATTTTATGTAAAATATAATGGATACTTTCGAAAACTAAGCTTACATTTTAACGTCCACCTTTTCAGTACCAAAAATAAATCGTGTTTACTCGATCTGGCCACTGATAATACATGGGATACATTTAGTGAAACGTATACTTAACATCTGTCATCCAGCTGGTAAAGAAATAACTTGATGGACATCTTGTTACTTTGATAAATGATAGTTGTTACTGAAAAATTCTAGACTCGATTCTCATAGACTATACAGAAATACACATTCTCTATTCGGCCACCTAACTTTTTCCTATATTTATGACATAATTTCGTCAATCTACTGTAACTGAACTAAGCATTTAACTTACTCAGTGGAATGTAAATCATAATAAAGTTAGAGATTGTCACTAATGTGCATTAACCCTCGTTGCCATATTACATCAGTACGAAGAGATAAGTTAAGGAAACTTGGATTGGCAAAAACTCATTTTAGTTGTCGAAGGCAACAGAAACCTTAAAGTCAGTGATAAGTTATTCTAAGCAATTCTATTCCACAGAATAATTATTTCATCCCATCTCATCTCCTATATGATTTAGTTGCTAAGGCTTTTTGTAGTTGCTCCAATAAAAGAAGTAATGGCTGAGAAAATATAAGATAAATTCTGCAAATAAATTTGAAACAAAATGAAATAATATGTAAATGACTTAATTTTATCGTATATTCTTACAGAGAAAGGTTAACATCTGAAGTCCTACACATATGGGTAAATACTAACAATATACATCGACGAGATAGAGTACTGTTTATCGCACCATGGAAACTAATAAGTAACAATGAATTCAAAGATTATCTACTACTCCAACTTCCAACACATTTCAATGTTATTTATTTTTTCAGTTTAGAATCATTTAGTCTAATTACACAGATCAATGTGTTACCATTTGTGAATACCCATCCATCCTTGAACTCATATTCATCATCATCATCATATCTATTTACTCCTAATTAAATTTATATGATTAGATAAAGTGATCTAGTTTGTCTAACCACTTCCATAAATTTAAATCAGAACAATATCTGTGCACAAATGATTGCAAATAAAATTAAACACGCTATACACACCTATCTTCATCCACTACAATTCAATATTAATACAATTGAGATGGTTATTTTTGTAGATATTAGTAATTTAGTTGATTGAATATATCACAGATTGATGTTGGTAGGGTACCATTAAAACCATGGAGCACTGGACAGCTGTCGCGCGATATAAATATATATATATATATCACAAATTAAGGGGAGTGGGAATTCTACCGTCGGATGCCGACCCTGTGGCACAGAGGGTTAGGCTCTCGCCGTGAACCTGAAGCCCCTGGTGCGGAGTCTGGGGTGGGCACTGCTCAGGAGTTCCACACCAGAACGAAACAGCTGTCCAGTGCTCCCTGGTTTTAAATGGTATCCTGCCAGTATCAATCTATGATATATATTCAGTCAACTAAATCCCATATTAGTACACTCGTAATGACTCATGTAATATTTTCATACTCTGTATACGATTGGATATTCGTAATGAAATTTGCCATCTTATTTACATTTATATGAATAGAATATATTTGTAAATAATTTCAGCAGATGAAATTAAAGAAAGAAAAATCTCAACGTTTTGCTCGGCAAGCTGGTCCGAGCTTCTCCAGGAAAATAACCAAGAACAAAAATTATCGAATATAAGTAACAGATCAAATTTGAATTACGTATATTCAATCGTATACTGGGTATGAAAATGTTATATGAGTGATTGTAAGTGAACTAATGTTGAAATTGTTGTGGATGAAGGATGTTGTGCACTTCGTGTGTAGTTTCATGTTACAATCAGTTGTACACAAAAATGCTGTTCTGAGCTATGTTCACGGAGAGGGTAGACAATCTGAAGATAGGTTTGCTATCAAATCATAGTAGAAGTACATCATTGCAATAATAATTATGGGTCAAAGGATGAGTGTATATTTGCAAATGGTAACATGCTGAACTGTGTAATTAGAGTAAATAATTCTAAAGAGAATCAATCAATAAATAGATGGAATGCGTTGGAAGTTGGAGTAGTAGATGTTTGAATTCACTTTTTAATCATTAGTTGCCATGCTGCAGTTAACAGTACTCCATCTCGTTGGTTTATATTATTCGGATTTGCCCATATGTGCAGGGCTTCAGATGTTAACCTTACTTTGTAGGGATTAAAACCTTTTTGAAAGATTTTAATTCCATCAAAATTGATACTGTGCCCTGATTCTATTGAATGTAATACTATTGCGACTTAATTTCAAGTTTCTGTATATCGTCAGGGGATTTGGGAATATGCTTCAAACAAAGTATATGTTCCTTCACCCTTACATTCAACTGTCGAGATGTTCCTCCTAAGTATATAGCATTGCATTCATTATATTTGATCTCATAGACACAGTTTGCTTGTTCTTCCTTTGGTACTCTATCCCAGATATTTACAACTGCAGAGCCCAGTATATTGTTTGTTTGGAAAAAAGCACGCATACCGTGTTTATTTAAAATTCTCCTACCTTCTCCAGATGTCCCATTACTGTAGGGTACGACCACAGTGTCAATCCACCCTTTCGGTTGGACCTTCCGTTTGCCCTTCCGACTACCTTTCTCCTTAAGTATCTTGTTGACAAATTACTTCGGGTAGTTGTTCATCATTAGTGTAGACATCACTAAATTTAATTCGGTTTCTTGGGCTTTTTTTTATCTATGACTAGTTGATGGATCCTGTTCATCAAGTTCCCAACAACTGTCACATTTATTGAATTAGCATGGGTTGATTTATAGTCTAGGTATTTTTTAGAATACGTTGGTTTCCGAAAAATGTTAATCTTAAGACAGTTATTTTGTTTCCTTTCTATCGGACAGTTGAGATAGGATAATTTATGACCGATAGTCTCGATTTCCTTAGTGAGATTGATGTTGTTGGAAATACTGTTGACCTTTTCAAAAACTTCATCATCTCGTTTCGTAATAATGAAAGTGTCATCTACATATCTTAGCCAGAGTTGGGGCTGTCAAACATATTTTGAGAGTTCATTTGTTTCCATTGAGCGCATAAGCAAGTTAGCAACTATTGGGGACACTGGAGATCCAATCGCTGCACCTTCTGTTTGCTTACACAGGTCTCCTCGTAACTTAAACAATGTGGAATTTAAGCATAAATTCAAGCACTTAATGATTTCAGAAGGATCTAAAGGACAACGTAGACTTAAGTCATTGTCTACAAGTAAATATTCATTTTTAATGTCTAACGAAATATTAATGGGGACATTAGTGAATAAAGACCAAACATCAAAACTTGCTATTACTTCATCTTCTTCTAAACGTATGTTTGTAATCATGTTTTTAAAATCAAATACATTTTAGCCCCACTTTTTTACCTCTTTGTCAAATTGTTTAAGTATTCCAGCCAGATATACTACTAGATTATGTCAGGGAATTTATGAAGTCTACTGGTCTTAATGAAACATCCATCTTGTGGATTTTCGGTAGTCCATAGAATCTACAAGAGCTGCAACTTTTGGGGACAAGGGAGAACCATAAGAAATATCCCAGTTTCGACTTAATAGATCGTAATACTCTACTTCTATCAGCCTTCAGGTTGTCAAGGGTGGCACGATATTTTTTTATCTTAATTTTTTCATATGGACACTCATTTACGAATCGATATCCGTAATCGAATATGACCTCTTATTTTCATTTATATTCGGTACTTTTTGATTTTCGTTATTTCTCTGGAGATGCTCAGACCAGCTCGCCAAGCGGAACGTTGGAAGTTTTCTCTCTGTAATTTCATTCGCTGACATTATTTACAACCATATATATTCAGTCCACATGTTTCATTGCACATTGCTGCAATTAATTCGTCCCAATGAAATATACTACTTATTTAATTGTTAGTACTTAATCAAGATATTTTGGAATTCATAAAATTTTGTTCGATAAATACCACAGTGACGAGAAATGCGATAAATCCTTATACTACATGTATTTTAATGATAATAATCACAATAATTATTATCAGACAAGAGTGGTCTCAATGCAAACTGATAATCAGTCAATTTAATCAATACCTATTATCCCACGTGGAGCATAAGCCACCAACCAGCATTCTCCAGCTAACTCTATCCTCAGACCTCCTTTTGAGTTCTTCCCAAATGCTGGTCATTTTCTCCATGTGTCTCCAGTTTCCAGCGCAATGTGTTCTTTGGTCTTCCTCTTTTCCTTTGGTTCTCGGGGTTCCAAGTTAACGCTTGTCTTGTGATACAGTTTGATGATTACCTCAACATGTGTCCTATCAACTTCCAGCGTCTTCCCTGATTTCTTCCTCGACTGGATTTTGTTTGCTTCCTGTCACAGAAAGTTTCTGTTGATAGTATTTGGCCAACAGATCCGAAGTATCTTGCGCAGATAACTGTTTGTAAATACTTGTATAATTTGAATGATGCTTTTCATAGTTCTTCAAGTTTCAGCTTCATACAATAGAACTGTCTTGACGTTTGTATCGTAAATGGTGGCTTTGTTGTTGATTAGCAGGTGGTTTGGATTCCAGATGTTTTTCATTGGTAGAAATGCTGCTTTGCCCTGCCGATGTATGCCTTTACATTTGCATCAGACTAGACACTCCTTGTTTATCAATTATGCTGCGTAGATATGTAAAAAGTGTTCACATCTTCCAGAGCTTCCCCGTCAAGTGTAATTGGGTTAGTGCTCGTTGTCTTGTATTTAACTGACAATGGAATTAGACGAATATTTTAATAAGAGTTATGTAAGCATAAAAGGACAATGAATAAGACGATTAAAGTAAACAACAAAGAAAGATTTGGCAAGATGAAGGAAAACTGAAAAAAATAAGGAAAAGGAAGTCAGACAGATCCGTACTCTACTATAGCCTATGACAGTGGTCCAAGTAGAGAAAGTGACTGCTCAAACTTTTCTTGAATACACAGATCAAGTTGTTCGATATGTATGGCAATAGCTTCCAATGTACATAGAAGGCGGACTTGCAAACCATGTGAAATCGTTAATGGAATTCGATAAACAATTTTAAAGTATTTTATAAGATCGACTCGATGTTCTGAGTCAATCATTTTAGCAAGAGTAGAACTTTTTATTTGTTTCATTACTCTTCTGTTCAATCAGAACAAATAATGTGCTGAGATACGATGACGGGCTGTCTGATTGTGTACCATACATAAGGGGCTCCACAGGAGGAATGAAATTAATAAATACACGAAAGAGGTGGATAATCTGAGTAGTCTCTCTTTCATTGTTGTTGAAGTCAGAGGTTGGTTGCAAAATGTCATATTCAGTTTTGCTGCGTAGGAAGTTTTCCGTAGTATCTTCCTCAAACTCTGAGTCAGGATTTTGTTAGCAACGTCATTTCTAAACTGTAGTTTTAGAAACAAAATCTTCTTCAGAGTAGTCACTAACTACGGATTTTGTTTCACCTGGTTCTTGTGTTCAGTCACGGAACTGGTTGAATAACTATTACTACTAAGTAGATTTCAAATGTTAATTAGCTGCTCATCGGTTGCATCTTCGGAGTAAATTAATTGAGCTCAGTATGTAAGGATTTTTACTAAGTTTCTTTTGTACCTATTTGGTACACAGCTGTTGAAATGGGTATATTGCACACATGATGGTTTTTTGTGTATATCTCACCTTAATCAACTATCTACTCTTCTAGTCGTACGCAGAAATTTGCAGCACAACTATATATGTAATTCTGTTGGGTACGATAGCAATACATGCATGAAGTTGGCAAATGCACAGTTTGCAACAATTGAACCTCTGACGTTTTCAGGAATAGTTGCATTCAACGTATTGATCTCGTGTATTCGACATTTCGTAAGCGTTTGAAGCAGCAAGATGTATTCAACATGCGTCACAAGGTCTTCTCGCAATCAAGCTTCCTGGGAAATAATTGATTCTTTTTTATGTTGATAATGCAGTTTCTGTTACCTAGACGCTTGCAATCTCATCAAGCCGAAACCACTACAAACAGTCAGCGATAGATGAATGTTGATTTGAACGAGTCTTTGACAAGTTCTGATGATGTCACCATTATCTCAACCAATTATGAAGAATTTTACGCCGGGGACGAAAACCCCAACGAAGCAGTCAATAACACTGCCTTATGCGACGACGACAAATCAGCAGGTACTTTGAGAGTGGAAATTGTCAGCATAATGAAGCCGATTCACAATTATATACTTACTTGAGACCTTAAATAAAATATTTCTACCGAAAACGTCTTCTAATCTTCTTTCGTAATCGATATGTTTCCACTAATTGTGTACACGTAACTCGTTAGATCGAATACTCAGTTATCGTTATTGGTCCTATTGGAAAACAAATGAAATGTTATTCGTGTTCCTTATCAGTAAACCAGGCGTGAATATTGAAGATAATATAACTCCGTCCGTCGGACGGATTGCTGACAACTTATCATGCATACACTTATTGTTACCAAAGGGCTTACCACTTCGAATGGACTTCATTGAGGAAGTATTCATTGTATTTTTGTAACTAATGTAATTCAGCGCTTTATTTTGCAAAAACAGTAGTTACTATGCTGCATGATTAACATGTAAACATCATTTATCAGATGTAAACACAGATGTAGTCACTTCGTTAAGAGTTTTTGAAAAGTGTTGAGGAAAACTCAATAATCAGTCATTACAACTTATGGGAAAATTCTAGTCAATTAGAATCATACTTAACTGAGATGATAACCATTCGCCTATGATAAATATCACTCAGTGAAAAGTTATCACTAAGCCAAATAATAACAAGAAACTATGTATTATAAGGATTATACATGAAACTGTACTTGATAATAAATCGTAGTTTTACTTGATTGAATATATCACAAATTGATGTTGGCAGGGTACCATTGATAACCAGGGACCACTGGACAGCTGTTTCGTTCTAGTGTGGAACTCCTCAGTAGTGCGTACCCCAGATTCCGCACCAGTGGCTTCAGGTTGACGGCAAGCGCCTAACTATCTACACCACTGGGTTGGCATCCAATGGTAGAATTCCCACTTCCATCAATTTGTAATATATATAGCGCGACGATCATCGATTGTCATTGGTGATAACTATCTCACTCTCGACAAGTCTGAACTCCACCAGTTACGACTTCTCACTAGAGCTTCATGAACATCCTGCAGTTACTCACTAGTTTAATTGGGATAGTCATTGGATGCCGTCCCAATGGTGCAGGTGGTTAGGCGTTCGCCATCAACCTGAAGCCACTGGTGCGGAATCTGGGGTACGCACTACTGAGGAGTTCCACACTAGAATGAAACAGCTGTCCAGTGCTCCCCGGTTATCAATGGTACCCTGCCAACATCAATCTGTGATATATTCAATCAAATAAAATAACCAATCTCCACAAAAATAACCATCCCAATCGTAGTTTTGTTAGCTAAATGAAGAATTATAAATTCCTAAACGTTGTATGGAAACAAAGAAATGTTTAAGGTGAACCTATGGTTAGTATAACAAAACTAGGAATAAATATTTGTCAATATACATCAAGTAATGGATTCAGTGTATTGATACACAAAGTAGGGACTATTGTCCTTCAATTTGTTTTAACGACTACCCATAGTTTTCGAAGTTACGGTGGTTTGGGTTTTCTGTACATCTTCCTATTTCATATTTCTTCCTGTTAATAATAAATAACTAGGATAATCGAGTCTTTCAAATATGGAGGAATCATTAACAAGCACTATTTTTATACGTAAAATTATCTACGATAAGCAAATAATTCCAATGAACTGACTGACTCCAATAGATTGTTAAATGTTTACAAACTATTTACCATTGAGGTTTGTACGACGACTAAATACAATCTACACTGCCAAGTTACTATTGGCACTTCTGTCATCATCATACTCATACTAGTAACAAATAAAATGAAACAATTAAAGTAGTGCACATGTGTTTGCCTTCGTATTTATTAGTGCGTTCACTACAATGACAAGGCAAATGAACATCCCCTAGTTTGTCATATCAATTCGAGTCTAGTTTTTCTAGTTGCATATTTAGCCTATTTGACTTATAGTATGGTTACAATCAGTTATTATAACATTCAAATGGTTTTTAACTAACCTACTAGAACAAAAAAGGAGATTAATGAATGTTTAAGACGACAATTGTCAATAATGAACATCATCTTTACGTATAATGTAATTCAATTAAGTTCATCTCTGGAACTAATCTAATATCTTTCTACACACATCGAAACGCTGAAGCATTCATCATGATTAAAGTAATCATATGCTCTTCTCATGATTGTTTTATCAAACCATTAGATAATTAACTTAAACATTTAATTAATGTTCTATGAAATGACAATTCGTTGTGACATTTCAGTGATTTATTACCTAAGTAATTAAAAAAAATGTTGCATACGACATATCCCTAAATTCATAATCAAAACTGAACAACTACAACTTTCAAATATAAATGGGGCATACAGACTTCCTGATACACTTACATGCATCTTAAAGTCATTCACTATCTTACCACTTACAGATATAATGAAGATATGAATAATAAGAAGTCTTCCCTGTCTATTAATGAACTTAATTATAGCGGTCGTATACATTAAGATCATCAGATGTTCAGAAGAATTCAAGTTTATTTGAATGAACATTTCAAATTCATTCTGTTTATGTTTGCTAGTTGAAATTAGTGAATACTGTCATATAATTTAGTCTGCTGGATAAACCACGTCTTAAGTTAACTTTCCTTAATCGAACAGTCTTTTAAATTACACTCCACATCTACATAGATGCATGCAATCATGCGACTGTAATTAATAAAACTGTCGGAGTAAAAAATAGACATCATATAGCAAAGTCATAACAGATATGCTGAACCTACATTATTACTAGTAAGTGAATGTTTACTACTTATTAATTAGTAGTTTTTTTCTTCATTTCAATAAATATACAGTTACTTCGAATATCTACTTTATTCGTTTATCATTTTACATTTGAAGGAAATTTACTCGACTAATCGCCTAAAATGATAGAAATTGAAAATAAAATGACCATAATAGAAAACGATTAACTTCTCTGTTGATCGAACTGGTATTATTAATAGGATTATTATTCTTATTTCTCCCTAATCACTAACACTAAGTAACTCAGTTCGAATCCTCAAAGTTTTCATCTGAACTTGTGGAAACTTGAGTGAATAATTAAACTTTATTAATCAACTACTAATCATTGTATCTGATATGAACTAAAATTATACTATTTCTAGTAAAATGGCATAACGTTAACTAGAATGGAGTTCCTATAATACAATCACATCTTCCATTCGTCTTTCATTCAATATTCAATTATCTAAGTTAACACGAGTATTGAACGTTTTTCAACAAATTTCTGTTAGTTCAATTAGGATGGGATGAAGCACTAGTGAGAAGTCGTGTCTGGTGGAATTCAGACTTGTCGAGAGTGAGATAGTTATCACCAATGACAATCAATGATCGTCGCGCTATATATATTACAAATTGATGGAAGTGGGAATTCTACCATTGGATGCCGACCCAGTGGTGTAGATGGTTAGGCACTCGCCGTCAACCTGAAACCACTGGTGCGGAATCTGGGGTGGGCACTGCTGAGAAGTTCCACACTAGAACGAAACAGCTGTCCAGTGGTCCCTGGTTATCAATGGTACCCTGCCAACATCAATTTGTGATATAGTCAATCAAATAAATTTCTGTTAATTTAATTTTCTGTGGACATTTGATGAAATTTTACAACCAATCCAAAGTAGATAAGATCAGTTTCATTAAGCTAATCAGATTACACCAAGAGATGATTTCAGGGGTCGAAAATTGAGAACAGTATCACGTTGAAAATTCACTCCTTTTCAGTTTTCAGCCAATAACAATTTAATTATTCAATTGAGATGGTTATTTTTGTGGTTATTGGTAATTTAGTTGACTGAATGTGTCACAGATTGATGTTGCCAAGTTACCATTGAAAACCAGGGGACACTGGATAGCTGGTTTTTACTAGTGTGAAACTCCTCAGCAGTGCTAACATCAATCTGTGATATATTCATCTAACTATATTTAATTATTATTTACGACAAGGAATTAAAAATTCAAATCACAGTATGTTTAGGTCTAACCTTAAACATGTCTGCCTCTTCTGTGTACGTAGTTCATCATCTCTACTCTTACATATCTACAGAGTTAATATCCGTTTCTTAGCATAACACTGTCAATTCTCCTGCTTTATATTATGTAATCAGTCAATTTAATGTCAACATAATCTTATTCGGATTGAGGTGGTTTGTGGAGATTGGCATTTGGTTTTAGTTGATTGAATCTTCCACAAATTGATGTTGGCAGGGTACCATTGAAAACCAGGAAGCACTAAACATCTGCGCACCCTATATTCCGCGGAAAATATAACACATTATCAGTGTAGATACAGTGAAATATGAAAGATATGGTGCAGTGTCTTCTTTGGTTGGTATTTGGACAAGACATTCCAGTAGCTTTGTGAATACATTTTTATGGTTTCACATCATGATTAACTTCGGGATGGATTTCACAGAGTTTTGTAGCGAAGATATAATCCACAGAAGTGTATTATCATATAGGAAAGATTAGTGTAATAATCGCAACCGATATGTGCTGTTAATAAACGAGATAATCACAGGTATAAATAGCAATAATAAATAATCCCTCTCCCCACCCGCAAATGAACCTTTTTACTTCGATACACTATAGACCACTAAAAGTTAAAGCCTGGCCTATAACTTTTAAAAATTAATTTTTAGGTAAACTACTGTATTTATGTGTATTATGAGTAATGTAGAATTACAGTGAGAAAATGATTCAATAGTTTATCTTGATTAACCCAGCAACTGGATAGATTATTCCATTCTGTCATTCTTATCAGGTACAAGTGTGATGCAAAATCTTGAGTAGAAAAACTTCCACATCAGTGAATAAGGGCCTAATTTATTTTTCAGTCATTTCATATCAGAATTAACCCATATTGAAGGAGGATTGATCAAAGTTAATATTGTAAACAAATTGATTAACAGAAACAATTAAAACTCAAAAGCTTTAAGATTAATTCTATACATAGTTTGGTGGGTGAGTCCTATGAAGAATTCCTCATGTAAGAATATAAAAATTGTTTAATAAGTCATGCATTTTAATAACTTGGCACTTATCGCAAAATTCGTTTCAAAATCTCTTAAAGTGTTCATTGAAGCCTATTTTAAAATCACTCTCTGCTTTCGTAGTAACAATTCTGAAGTTAGATATCTATTATTGATAAAAATTATTATCTATCTTTAAAAATGTACCGTATGATTTGCTTAATTTGGAGGATTTCTATTTCCTCGAAATCACCGTTGATGATAGATAAAGAGAGCAATTCAAAGAGGTTATAACATATGGGATATTGGTGTAATCCAGTATAAACCTCTTATCTCGTTATAAACTCCTCAACCAGACGTTCTTACCACATCCCATTGGTGATTATCATAATGAAATTCAACCCTAGTGTTTTTCGCTACAAACGCCTTATATCTTATCCACTGAGCAAAGTGGTCCAGTTAGTCACTAACTGATATGCAGGGCACCTAACGAAGATTGTCTGTCTTCGAGAACTGTGCTTTTGAACATCATTTTAATTACTATAACTGTGAACAGTTTAAACATTTCATTTCTAAGACTGTTACGTCCCCTTTGCTCGGTTCTCTCGTTTGCATATTTACTCTTGGCGCATTGTTTATTTACTAAGAACTACGCTTACCTAATTGTGTACAATCTGTACTCATTCACTGCCACTCTTCCCTTTGTTCTGTATCAATGTTAGATTTATGATTGGTTTACCTTGTGGTCTGACTCTATGTATATATAAAGGCATGATTAAAATATAATACGTTCTCAGTTCTTGCTCTCTCAGTCTTCCTGTTCTCAATTCTGGTTCTCTATTGTCGGCCTGGGAGTGAGTGGGCTTACGTCAATCGAGCATTATCAACTAGGCACACATCTTCATTGGAGTTCGCGTCCACCAACCAAATCATCCTTTCATCCAAACTCCTCTTTTTCAATCACGTCATAACACTAACTTGATCAATCAATATGGAGCTCATTGTAAAATATTGTAATTTACCGTTGTTGATATTCAAAACCTCATTTTGATTAGCATTAATTACCATATGTGTATCTTAAGCTGATTACTTGTGTATAGCATTCAGTCAAAAGTTTTATCAATATCAATTAGTGTATAACCGACAAGCTCTTCTCATTGCCTCCGACTTGTTAGTCGTTCTAAAAATAAACGACAACTGTGAATTATATACTATTAGCATTTAGTACAACTCTTATAAGAAGAATAAAATGTTGCCAACATTTACATACACACACACACACGTATAAAGATAAGAATAATATTTTCAATGTTCTATTTTGTTGTCCTTGTTGATTTCTTTTTCTGTTGAAGATGTGTACTTGTTTTTATTAATTTTTTTTATATTTAATTTGCCTATTTTTATTAATTCACATATAGAAGACAGAGAAAAAAAAAACGTCTGTTCACAGAGTTTTCTTATCAGTTTACATCATTTATTGTTGTTAATTTCTCATAGTTGACACAATCACACAATCCCTACATACATTACTCAGAGAGTAAGATAATGTAAATGAAGTGAAGTTTAAGAATGTTTAACAAAATAGAGCCTAGTGAGCTGGCCAAAAACCTTGAGAATAAGTGACAGACGCTATAAGAGGTTAAGATAAAGACGAAGAAAAAATTGACTGTCATGAAAAACAACAACAACAACAACAACACGATAAACAACAATGTGTTGATCTAAGGCAAAAAACAGGATAATTAAATTATTTAGAATTCAATAGAATGATTATAGTTGATTTAGACTGTTGATGACGGAGAAGCAAAATATGAAACGTTCTACTGAAAAAATCATTTGAAAGAATTTTTTATGAAAGAAATAAGCAGATTAAAAAATTTCCTATTGTTCTAGTGAGAAGCTTTATCCAGTGAAGTATAACTGTTGGAAATTCAACAGTTACCAATCAATAATACTAAATGGTAGTCAGGATATATTACGAATTAATTGAATTTAGAAGTGTAGATTATTCGATACTAACTCAATGGTTCAAAGCTTGAGCGTTCGCTGTATAACTTGATTCTATCCCTGATGTAGTCGTGCATGCCTACTGATGAGGAGCCCTATAATAAAACGAAAAATATGTCCACAGCTTAATGGTTGTCTAATTATTATCTACAGCTATTCGCAACATTTTCAGTATTTTTGACAATTTAGTGAGTGAACACTTGTATTAGGGTGTAAACTTCGCTAATAAATTCATCCACTGTTGTCAGTAATATATCAGTATAGCATAGTCTGATATATCAGAGAAATGAAAAGGTAACTAACAACAACAACTAATCAAGTTTAATGTCGACAAAACTAGTCGTTTGACAATAAACCCTATCTGAAGTTAATGTTTATCGACTTTGTTCTAAAAAGATGATGAAAACCTCACAATTAAACCATTCGACTCAAAGAATACAACTCGACTAAAAGTCAACTACTGTTTACTTTCAATTACTTTCCCTCTCTCTGCTTAACTGAAATTACAGGTTGAGGTTATTTATCACAATCTTTGACAGATTTAAAGTCTTTAAAAAGCACTACTGATATGTCATCAAAGTGTAATTAGGTGCCGAATTTTCTTACACTATTTTATTGGAGTCTAGTTAATGTGAACTGCAATCACTTAAGAAGCCCTTGAAAATCAAGACAAATTTAAACTTCATTTAAAAATACTAAGCTATGGGAACTATGACGTAATAATCATAGAAGTCAGCTCCGATGCGTTAGTGTCTGGTGAATTCAAAAGTTCTTTTGAGTCTTTCCAACTTACGTCATCTATGGCGTAAGTAATAAATCTACCCACCTACCAATTAAAAGATGAGTGTACTCCCCACCATTCCGTTCTGTCTTACTGTATGGATCTGAATTGATAGGACTAGGAGTGAATAATATTTGTAGATTATCGGCGTCTCCGAAACATCGCTTGCACTTACTTCAATCACCGGGTAAGTAGAATGCAGGGTATTGACGAGAAACAATATATCACTTAGTGAAGCTGAAAATCTCCATCCATTGTGATGGGTGAGACATATGCTACGCATGCCTAATCACTGCCTACCTGAACTCACCATTTCGACCGATATAGGAGTAGGATGAAAGAAAGTTAGAGGTGGCTACATCAAAACGTGGCATTATTCCAGTGACTGTTGGTCTGAACCATGTTGATAGATGCAGACTTCCTAGTTGGGGTCAGTGTAAATATCTTAACCAATAGTTGGACATTCTGGGTAAATATGGCCCAGAATACATCAGTGGTACAGGGGAATTCTCTCTTTGTCTTGCCCTAAATTCTGAGCTTAAAATTATTTGATATCTTACTTTCCACGAACTACTTCTTTCTCCTAGTATCACATTCTATATGTTCATACTTTTTCTTCATTACCACTGACGTAACTCCTATTTAGACTAATCTGAGATTAATCTCACTCTACTCCGAATGTGTGGCAAGTTGAACCGGTGCATGTGTACTAGGTTCCATGTTGTTATTAACATGTTATAAGGTAGACATGTTGGATGTAGTTCTTCTGTAAATTTGACCAACAAACTAAATGTATAATAAATATGCTTGTTTTTTTTTATTTTCGTCTGAAAAAGGCACACAATCAACGGGACATTTAAGCATAATTAAATATCAGTAGATTAACTGACAGACCAGGTATTATTTTTTACACTATCAAAACGTCGTAGTTTCAATTATGTATTTCAAATGAATGAAATCAACGAATCATTTATCAACTGCATATGTGTACAACGTCGTTTACTTCACGTTTCATGAGGCAAAGAATTTGTGAACTAATTGGCAAACTTTAGTACTTTCACTATAATAATATGTCTAGAATGTCCAGAATCTAGAACCCAGACAATTTTTAACCTTGAATACTATGGCTACACTTTTTTTGTACTCCAAAAAAAATGTATTCTATGACCCTATAATCATTATTATTATTACTATTTATTAAAGCAATCTAGTAATGATGACAACTCAGCTTCAGTAACGATATCACCAACCCACTGAGTGATAATTACACTAGTTACATATTCCTGCGATTGGTTTATTTGAATGACCTTGAGACACCGCCTACTAGTTGACAAGTCAGCTGTTAGTGTATTGCCGAAAACATTTACAAAATTAGTAAGATTTTCCTTATTTTTTATGTTTATCAATATTATCTTCTAGACAGTAGTAAAAATATAAGTAATATGCATATCTTATCAAAAAATTTCAGTATGATCAGGTACAGGCATTTGACTACAGCTTCAAAAATGATTGAAAATTAGGTTTTGAAATGTAGTTCCACTTTATTCTCGGTTAGGTTGAAGTGAATACACCTGATTCTTTAAAATTCTTCATGGAGTTAGTACTGTTGGATGCATTACTAAGTTTTATTTGTCATGAGTGAAGTAAATGTTCCTTCAATTTCCTACTAAGATTTTTCTATTGAATACAAGTATACCCAATAAACTTATGTTTGCAGATTCATTCTACTTCACACAAACCATTCTTTAAGAAAAAACTTGTAAAAAAGTAAAGTAATCCAATTTAGTGATCAGATACTCTTTGTTTAATGACATTTGATAGTGTACTATGTCTTCAAGAATGTGTTTTATTTGAAATATATTCGACCGAATTGCAATCGTATAGCAAATGGATAGTGTGACCTGGTTAAAGTGTTGTGGATGGACTAAAAGTATTGTATTGCATAATATACGCTACATGGTAAATAAACTCTTTCATGCTAAAAACAACCAGAACGGTGCGTATATATATATATATATATATATATATATATATATATATATATATGAACTATGGGATATCCTGGGCTTAACTCTCTGGCAGAGTAGTAAATATGCATTGGTGAGGAGTCGCACAGCAGCACAAAATAGCTATCTGTTGATCCTAGTTTTCAGTTGTTGTCAGCCTATATCAAGTTGTAACATCAAAATGAAATTTAACAATCTCCACAACACCTAATCATAATTATATTATAATAAAAGCGCAAATTAGTAGTAAGAGGGCAGGTGATGAGAATATTTCAGAACAGGAAATAGATCTGAACATGAGAAAATAAACATGCTAAGATAATAATTATTAAAATTACGTAACAGAAAGTGCGTGAACAAAGTAGTTCAAGTCATGAGGTATGCAAACATGATACGAAGAAAAGCGAAGGTAACGATACATAACAAAATATGTAAAGAATTCACTAGCTCATTTATTAAGCTTTATTTTGTCACGGAAGAGATGGCAGGGTACAATATAAGTAACGAGGATATACTAAAAACTTAAATATAACAAATCGATATTTATCCAATATAAATTCAAGGCTGTACCTTCATATGATTCAAATAAACCCGAAATATAGATGAATTATAGTGCTTTAAGATATAAATACAATTAGGACAAATCTCTAATACCATCATTTATGGAGCGTTCAGTTAAGGAAATTTATTGAACATAAGATGTCTTAATTTATTTGAGTATTACAACAAAGGTTGGTTAACAGCCGAGAGGAACAATCAGACTAAAGCAAACGCTCAAGGAAAATAGAATATTTGGTTTAAATATATCTGATTATGTTTCATCGGTAGAAATAAGAAAGCTATTCATAATTTAGACTAAATATAGTTGTAAATAAATTATCAGGAAATGTTAATAAGGAATATTAAACATAAATAATTAAAGAAAGGAAAGGATAATCAATAAAGATAAGATTCGCAAACAAAATTTACACGCAAAATTATTTTATTTGACTCACATAAAGTTAGATTTTGATAAATAGTCTACTGATGTTTATTAGCAGCGTGTGAAATAATTAATCATATTGACTTTTGTTATGTGATTGGGGGGGGGGTAATCTGCCATATACACTGAAGCTTAGTTTTATGCCACTTAGTACCTACAGTTAAGACATAAATCCATTCTTAAAGGGAATAACTCTTTCAATAGTATTCGAACATGGATCAAACAATGTTATCGTCTAAGATATCATCCATGAATTATTTGTACAATAATTGATATCTTGTTTCCTTTGTATTACATACGGAAACTATCCAGAAGGAATCCATTAGTCATAATCAATCCACAATCATAATAAGTTTATTTTAATCAATCAACTAATCAATCAATCAATCAATCAATCAGTTGATTGATTTATTGTTATTAACAAGCTGTATAGTGAATAAATGAGTATAAGAAAAAGGAATCACTGGACACTTCTGTTCATTTTTTTAAAAATAAAATTGGAAATAGAATTGAAATAACAAAATAATCCAAGTATGAATTACTACTTGCATTAAAGTGTTCTAGAGTTTGTTGGATTTGAAATTTCACATCAAGGACTGCTATTTATTAGATAACCAATGTTTCACTCTACTATATTACTCCCGATAAATGAATATTATCGCTCCCAGAAATGTTTGAATATAAAATCTTCACATCTCGACGAAAGTGATATACATTTAGATCACTCATTTGGAATAAAATAGAGTCCTTTTATAAGATAAATATCTATTAAATGCTTTATAGATTCTAATTATTGTGTAATCAAAGTTAATCTATGAAATAAACAGTTAGTCAAACAATTTCCATAGATCTCCTAAGTCCATAATAACTACTTCTTCATCGATAAATTTTCATAATCCTATCAATTACTTAAATTGTATTGATTAACTTGTAAACAACCAATGAACATCTTTCGTCACTCTGATTGATTATCGTGTAAATTGTTCAATAACATGAAATTTCAGAATTACCATATCAATATTTTAGTATAAAGTCAAATATACAGCCAAAATAAACAATTTGTAATCTGTTGAAAAAAAAAGTCACATGGAAACAAATCAAAAGTTGACATGATATTAGTTTCGACGTAAACAACACACTATGATCACATTTCAAACAAAAATGTTAAATTATTATGAAAAGTTATAAGAACGACTGAAAAATTTTCTAGAAATTATTTTCTAAGTAGTTTTAATTTCAATTATACAGTTGTAAATCAATGAAACAATTTTCTGATTTGATGATGAACAATATCAATTGAAGAACTATTGAGAACTAAAGGCACAATTAAATAGTTTAGCTTAAAATTGCATAATGGTAGAATATAATTGGTAGGTAACCTTAAGTGGCAACTACTCCAACAAAGTATGGTTGTTGTGAAATTGATGTTGTGTATGTGTGAAAATCCCTCCATTTTATTGTAATGAACAATTTCCCTTAATTTGCATTCGATGATATTTTAGTGTTCTCTGCCTCTGTAATAACTGTTATTGTATTCGTTGAAGCTTTTATTAGGACTGCTAATGAATCTTTTCCTACAAATTGGTTCTTATATGTTTCATTAATAAAGATTACTTTGCATGGATATCCTGTGTTTTGTTTCACTGGACTTCAGTGTCTTGTTATGAGCCACATTGTTTCGTTGTGTACATTTAAGTAACTGACTCATTTTGGTTAGCTGTTGTCAGAATCTGGTTTGTCTGTTAGATAGGAACATAATTTATCTTGGGCAAGTTAGTCATACTAACTTGTTTCAGCTGTCTTCTCTGCGTAAAAAGAAGACATTCCTTTAGCATCACTGTTACTTTGTTACACTGTGTTACTGATGATTTAGTTGGGGGGGGGGGAGGATCAGTGATTTGCTGCGTGCTCGTTATTACTAGACAGAAAGAAAGATACGTTCCCACTAGAATTTAATTCCAATTTTTACACTCGCGATTCCAACTAAACTGATACTTCATTCGGGATAGTACCCTGAATTACCTAACTCTAATGTCTGAGACGATAGCATTGATATATTATAACAGCGGATCACTTCTTGTAGAAGTGAAATAATTGTAGTATAATGCTAACTGAAGACCCTATACTACATCAAACACAAGAACTTCACATTTTACAGTAATTGGCTCCAACATAGAATTTTAATATTTTAGTATATATCCATATCAAGCCACCTAGTATTGAAATATAATATGTGCTGTATGGAATCATTTGGACTAGTAGCCATATTTCAGCAAAGAGTTCGATATGTAGTAAAGGATATAAAATTAATCATTGGTAAGTAATAAATCAATCCAATTAATTTTCCATTAGTTAGACTTAATTTAGTGTCCTATTAAAAAAATGCATGCATAACTTCGGTTATACATAGATTACGGAGAGGAATAGTTCAATTATCATTTAATCGTCATTCTGAACTACTTCGTCTGCGTAAACTTCTGACAGACGTATATGCAACTTGAAATAATTAAGAAGAAACATTAAAAAAAACTAGTTTATTTGGTGTTGGCAACTAGTTTGAGAATGCTTATGATTTTCTGATTTTTCTAAACACCTTTATCTAACCATATTTTGATTTAATACTAACTGAGATAAGAACGTATCACCTATTTTTCAGGTGACTTATCATATGTGGCCATTTTATAAAGATTTCTAAGATAACCTTGAACATATTTATGCGCCTACAAATGATCAGGTGACTTATCAATTTCGAAAATGTTCATATGTGTACATCTCTGTTTTGTTCATTCAGTACTTGTAACATCAACAATAATTCTTTGTAATACATCATTTCATTGTTTTTTTTTCTTTATAGAATGTTGTATGCAAATGATGATTAGTACAAGTACACAATTAAATGAAATATATTCATGATAGTTTACAATAATTGTTTAACAAAACAATAACTAAGTATGAATGATTCAATCATTAAATTGTCTCATGTCTACAATAGTCAACTTTCAATAATTTACTTTTTGAATTGAGATGGTTTTATGGAGGTTAGTGTTAAGTTTAGTTAATTTCATTCGTAACAGATTGATGTTGACAGGGTACTATTGAAAATCAGAGAGCACTGGACAGTTGTCTCTCTCTAGTATGGAACTATTTAGTAGTGGGCACCTCAAATTCCTCCCCGAGGGCTTCAGGTTGGTAAACACCTAACCCTCCACACCACTGGGTCGGCATCCGCTGGTAGAATTCCCACTTCTGTCTATTTGTGATTTATAGAGTGACGATCATCTATTGTCATTAGTAATATCTGTCCCACTCCCGACATCCATTAATGAACATTTTAAAAGATGACTGATACCATCAAATAATCAGGGATATAAGTTTGAATTATAAATAATTTGTACAAAAAGATAAAAATAAGAATTATTTTAGTTAAGTTGGATTGTGTGGATATCAATTGGATCTAGATTAGTTTCACCTTATCACATCGTATCGAAATGGCTGGTACACTTACTGGGACCTTTGTGCAAACAGATAGTTAGACACAGCCTCGAAGATGTATTTCAATTTGTAGACATGGTCAAGGAACTGAGCACCGAAAAGCGATGTATGCTATCTCTGGATATCACTTCCTTATTCACGAATGTCCCACTAATTGAGACGGTTAAATATATATACGACCAAGTCATAGAAACCGGAATAGACGTCACCATCCCAATAGACACTCTTATTACTGAAGTGTACAATGAATGTACATTTCATGTTTGATAATGACATATAAACAAGTGGATGGAGTAACAATGGGCTCTCCATTGGGTCCCATGTTGGCCGATATTTTCCTGGCCAAAATAGAAAACTGTTCACTTGCACAACTCATTAGTAAACTGCCATTCTACTGCCGATATGTGGATGACACATTCCTTCTTTGCAAACAGGATATTAGTCGGCCTGATATTCTCAGGCAATTTAACGAGGTTCATCCGGATATTAAATTCACATGCGAAAGAAAGTGAAGGTGAAATAGCATTTCTAGATGTTCTGCTCACAAAAAGAACAGATGACTCATTAAGAAGAAATTTGAACATGAAAACCACATGAATAGGAGAACACACAAAATTCCTTAGCTTTGTACCTATACAATATAAAAGGAATCTATTTAAAACCTTGCATTATAGAATAATAACGATATGCTCTCTTGATGTAGTTGACGCAGAAACGGAAGCGTTGCATAAAACCGTCAGGGAGAATGGTTACCCCACATAGTTTATAAATAAACATGCTATTTCCAAAACAAATAAAAAAGTGCTTCAAATTATAGATAGAAAGCCACTTTTCATGAGTCTAGCATTCAGATGGGACGCGCCAAGTGAAATGCTAACGTTGAGGTTACGCAGTTCCATTTGGAAAACATTTAACGCTGCAAAACTACAACTAGTGTTTTCTGCCCACCCTATGGTGATACGGAGAATAAAGTATACACTACCTAAGCTTGCAACTTCATTTTGTATCTATCATTTCGAATGCTCTTAGGGAGCAAGTTACATTGGAAGATGCTCAATAAATTTACTCCTCCGTGCCCGCAGGGGACGCTTTACCATCGGACCACTGAGTCGGCTCCTAGCGGTTGATATTTCCAATTGAGCCAATTCGTGATACGTTGCGCGACCTCCTCTATGCCATCGGTGAGTCACTGCCTCACACCCGACACGGTTGAACTCTGCAGCGGGGCCAGAAGGTCCTGGGTTCGATCCCCGATGGGGTTGTGAATGCGCACTGCTGAGGAGTCCCATACTAGGACGAAACAGCTGTCCAGTGCTTCCAGGTGGTCAATGGTTGTCTGATTCAGATCAATTCGTGATATCAAAATTGACAGTCTTACCTATTCGTTGGCATTTTAAGTAGGATTCAACCTTTGTCTACAAACACTTGATTTAATCGTATTTTGCTACCACCTCATCTTCCATAGGTGATTCAGGCAGAACTGCTTTGAAACGAACGGTTAAATCAATTAGTATTAGATTATGTTTCTGTTGCAATTGAGAAGTCTAGGTTTATGATTTGCAACAAACCCAAAAACAGTGTAAACGAATACGTAGTATCTCATTGCGTTTATCAGTGAGATGTGTGTGAGAGCAGCTGAACACAAATCCAGATGGATTCGAAAACTAATGAACTCAAATGACAAAATAGAGGAGCACATGGGAAACAATTATCATCCGTCATAGCTAAAAATTCAGTTGAGACAGGCCACAAAATTTATATCAAATCAATCTTCGTAGTGTCATATGAGAGCTATGGAGCGTATACTAAGGCTTGTTGAAGCTTTGGGTATATGAAAATTCTTTAGGTGTTTAATAGCTACTTTAAACTTACCCCCTAACATTGATCATGTGTCCAGAGGGGTGTTTTTCTTACAATCTTTTGTTTTCTTATCACTTAGTTTGTCGAATTTTACCTTCGATTTCCATATATAAATGTCTTACAAAGTTTATATGTGAAGTGCACCAGGTATATGACCAAGTAACGTTTGTCGTATAGCCAGAGCAACTTTTAACGATCAAATCCACTCTTTCGAATTAGAATGTCAGAATGCAGTGAGGGTTGGAAGAGAAGTTATATTTGATCGTGAGTAGACCATCAGTGGGATAGCAACGTCTAGTCTGTCTAACTAGAGAGAGGATTGCTTCCTACGTCGTGTCGTGTCGTGTAATGAACTGGTAGTAATGCATGACCGAGCGCCCTTAACTAGTCGTGTCCGCTAAAACGAAATTGATCAGCATCAATGTCTAGACCCTACATAACTATCTATTTAGGGGATTATTTACCGCTTATTGTGTGATCAAATTATTCATAACGTAATGGGAAAATATATCACATAGCCCTAATAAACTTTGTCTTCATATCACATCATATCGAAATAATAACAATAATATTAATAATAATATGACATGATATGAAGCATTAATCACTGTATAGTGACCATTTTTGATATTCACCAAGTCCTTTGCAGTTGTGATCGGATTCTGTCGATCTAGTTGTAAAGTAGCCACCAATCTAAGTGACTCAGCGTCACTGGCACTACGGAGAGATAGAAGGCGCTTTCGAGGTAGTCGGTTGCAAACCTTGAACCTAGGTTTTCTGCAGCTTTGCAACCATGGTGGAAGGACAAGTGAGAATAAATAAAGTTACATGAGATGACTAAACTTTGTCCATAGTGAAGAAGGGAACCTGATATATTGTTTTGATACACATATCTCAAATTTCAAATTGTGGTTAGCTGAGTCTGTTGTTTTGTACAGTAAATCTAAATGTGCATCATTGGGTATCTCCTACTGAATTTTGTAAATTATGTTAAAGGATGAGTCTGAAGCACAACATTCTGATTATATTACATGTTGAAGGATAGATAATGAGATTGTTAGTAGTTATCCCTTGGTAAGCCTTGCTGGTAAGTGCTCCTAAATGAGATAGACAAATGGATTCTACGAACGACATAAATTCTTGGTTTCAAACCAGCAAGTGAATTTATACATACACACTGAATTCGTAAGTCTTTGCACCTTTTGTTTCATGCAGATGAATTAAGGAGTATGACTGTAATCAGTTATAAGGAGAAGTGCTGCGTTAAATGTCTTTCAAATATGGAACTTTTCGTTTATTTTTGATTAACCTCAATGTTACTTCACTGATGACCTTAAACAAATTGAAATCAGAATATTTCTTGATTATCATTATTATTTCCCGTTCTGTATTGAATCTAAAAGATATGCTTTACTGAGTAAAACTGTTATTGTTCACAACAAGTATAATTTTAACTAAATATGTGTGGATAAGTGGATAGGTTGGTAAATCATAAAAAGAACCATCATGGTGTAGAAAGTCGTAAAAGTACATATATATATATATAGGGAGAGAGAGAGAGAGCGACATAAGAAACACAAGGCCCTACTTAAGTACTTTGAAAATATTCTTTTTCTTAATGAAATAGTAATCTCTTGTTTCATGCATGCTAATTACTCGACAGTAGAGTGTTCTGGATAAAATGTATCCATTTATAAACGGATTTGATAAATATTCTTGTATTCAAAAGCATACACACTCATTTGTATATGGGCACACACATACACACAATGAGTTACATTTACACACATAGATACAAACCTACAATTGATACAGGCACCGTATTGTTAAATAAAACCTTCCCTATTGATATCATGTATATATTTATAGATCATTAGTGAATTTTAGAAATTATAATTCATATTCATTACAAGTTTATTATCTTTGAAAAAGTGACTTAGAAAAATTCTTTTAATCTGCAGTCTTTAAAATACATTTTTTCTCGTATACATGTTTATTATTATTATTATTGCTAAATGTAACTTATTACATTATTAGAAAAAGAAACTATTAAACTATGTAAATGAAGTACACTTAATTCATGATTAGTTATTTGTATTCGTCATAGATTAATCTCGGTTGGATATCAGTGAAAACCAGACAGTAATAAATAGCTATTATGTGTAATAAAATGGGACTCCTCAGTAGTATGCACTCTCGATTTCGACATGGAATGGAACCTAGAAACTTTAGGTCTCACTGCCAACAGTTAAATATTAACACCACTGGGTCAAAGTCTTATGATATTAATCACACTTCAACCAATTTGTAATATGACGAGACAATCAGTCAATGTTAGTAGTGATAACTGTTTCATTCCCGACTTATTTGAACTCTATCAGTCACTACTTCTGCCGTGAACTTCAGGAATATCCTCATGTTAACCACTAGTGAGTTGATTATTGTAGTCCAATTTATACTGGTTTTGTGGAGCTATGTGGAGATCTTCATTATATTTGTGTTTAAACTCCAATGTTTATGGCCTTTTACTAAAACTCCGAGAATTACATCTCGGAAGTAATCATTAGTGAGCATATAACTATTACTAGTATGACAAATTGAGTTGATGAGATTGTTAAATTTTGTAATTTACATTACATCTGACTGCGGTCAATCTGTGATCCAAATTACTTAACGATTTGTATAAATTTTCAAAAGTCTTTTTGGAATAAACGGTCTAAAATGAATGAGAAACAATCCGAACGAGGAGTTAAAGAAAGCATCCTAAGTTACATAGTGTTAATACTATGTTACACTGATGATGATGAACTGTTTCTTTGGCCTTTTTTTCTTTCAATGACAGCGTTGAATTTGTCGTCACAGATTTTTAAGTAATATATTTAATAATTGTGAATTTTAGTTTATTTGGAGGCGTATATGATAGTAGCGACTAATCAGATTCATATCTTAAAATTTACATGGAGGAATTTCAAACCCTTACAGAAATTTAACTATACCTGTTAGTTGAGTAAATCGAAGTAGATAAAGTCATTATTCGTCACACAAAGAAATCAATCGGGGAGAAGTCAAGCAGCATTGAACAGTTTCCTTGCCACAACCTTGGACTTCACAGAAATATTCATTATAAACCCCTTCAACTACTACACATAGGATAATACTCTAAGTCATTCAGTTCTTTTAGATCACCGTGTTTAAATCACTCGGACCACATTTACAGTGGTAGAATGGCCTCCTGACTTTTAATTGTCCTTCAATTAGTTAATACCAGTGTAAAATGATATCCTAGCTATAAATTACACGGTTGTCAATACGTCTACAGTTTACTAAGAGGGTGAAAAATTCTGTCCCGTTTTCATACATTGATGCACCTCATAGGTCATATTAACTTAATAAAAATAATGTCGTAAACTTCTTCAGTGTGTCTCAGGACAATTACAGTTCATTTCACTGTGACATTACAAATTCTTTTAGCTAGAATAGAATGTAGACTGGAACTTCTCCACTTACGTCGATTTCATGTATACTACAGTTTTTTCTTTTCCACTCATTGCTCTACTAAGAATATGTGATCAACACCGTTAAATAGGAAAAAACTAGGTCTGCGGATTAATAATTAGCTTTCAAATATAATGTTGAAAAGTTTGTATAAGCTACAGTTGGTGTGTGTCCAATCTTTCTGTGAATCTACTTTTTCTGGATATGACTTTAAAAAATTGAAGAAATGACAATTTAGAGTCAGTTGATTAGTTCACGACATCTGCATATTTGGTGTTTACGATTCTATAAGCTAATGGGTTTAAAGCGAAGCATTCACCATCGTTCTAGGCAACGTTATCAACTCTTACTGCCTGTATAAATGAAGTTTCCTATTCATTAAACGAGCATTAAATTAATTCATCTTTGTGGTTTTGTGTGATTTAGTGACTTGTGACTCATATTGTATACATATGTCCTTTAATTTTTGTTGTCACTATTGTACGACTGAACTATGACGATGTGGTTGGTTAACCTTTTACATAAGGGTTGATGATTTGAATGTGCATACTGATTTCAGAAATCCTCTATCATTCTTATGGATCCTATAATCCCAGACTTCAACTTTTTAAACAGTCAAATTCATGTCCGTGATTACTTTATACGTTGATATTAGTGATAGTATATTGTATCATCCCATCGATGGTTTATATTCGTGTATGCGTTATTTTTTCCAATTTATTTTACTTACTATTGAGTGACTAAACGAGAGAATCTGATACGTATTTTGAAAATACTACTCTTAATGCACTTATAACATTCTAATTAATTAATATATAAGTAGGAACATAAACAAGAGTCTAAACATAGCGATTGTTTAATTCCCCTTGAATATGATCTAATTTTCCTTTATCTCAATCGATATGCCTATTGTTTATTTCGTCGTCATTGTCTTTCTCTCTCTATCTCTCTGTCTCTCTCTCTGCGTCCATTTATTCATCTTGGTTTCACTATCAAGTGTACTCTTTAAATTGGTTCAAATGCTATAAATAAACAAGAAAATATTGTGTAACTATTATTCTTTATGTTTTCTTTCTTTAGTTAAAATTCATTTGCATACAAATACATAATACAAAACAAGAAACAATTATAAACAAGTTACTAATTCCTTAATGTATCACATATCCTATGATATCAGTTTGTTATTATTATTACTCGACCAGTCACAGTTTCACATTGGAGAATGACTTAAAATAGACATGTGAACTTAGATTTATTGGATTTGTATGTGTAATGTTCAGCCTTTGGTAGGTTTGTATCAAGTCGAGATATACATCGTAACCTTTAGGAATGTAAAGAACAATGTTTCTCAATTTGATATTACGAATTGGTCTGTATTAGACAGCAGTTGATCACCTGGAAGCACTGGATAGCTGTTTCGTCCTAGTATGAACTCTCGGCCTTCGCGGGGAACGCTTTACCATTAGACCACTGAATCGGATCCCAAAAATTTATATTTTCAATTCAATCCATATGTGATGAGTTTGCGCGACCTCATCCATTGCAATTAGTGGACAACTGCTTCATATCCGACATGGTCAAACTCCATTGGTCACGTCTTCTAACTAGGATTCCAAGAACTACCTCGATAAGCTAGTCACTAGTGCACTGATATTGATTATAATTGGGTGATGTGGAGGTTGTTGAATGTCACAGTATTGGGTGTAAGGCAGTTACCCACTGATGGAAATTAATGAGGTCGAGCAAATGCATCATGAATTGATTGAATTAGAAACATAAAGTGTTGGGAGCCGATTCAGTGGTCTAATGGTAAAGCATTCGACACAGAGCTAGAGGGTCATGGGCTCGATTCCTTATGGTGTTGTGGATATGCACTGCTGAAGAGTCTCACGTTGGGACTAGACATCTGTCCAGTGCTTCCAGGTGGTCAGTAGTTATCTAATTCAGACCACTTCGTGATATCATATTGATGTTTAACAATCTCCGTAACACTCAGTTAAAATGTTTCTTTTGGATCCGGAAAGGGAACAGAATATGGACAGAAGTTATCCGACTACTCAGTGAGCATATTGGAGGAATTCATGTTTCATATGGGACGATTGAATGATGAAAACTATAAGTAAGGTTTCAAATATATTCTATATGAATAATCTGTATGTTATATTTCGTACATGATAACTAGACTAGCCACAAAGCAATCTTAGCACTTGAACGCCTTGAACCCTCCTAGTCGCAAAATCAGAAGACAGAAGACGAGGAAAACAGGAACTTTTATTCCAGTAAAATGGGAAGTGAGTCGAGTACAAAATATTCTCATATTTATAGTTTTCTGAAACAAATAAATCAGTATTATGATCCATCCAATCCGAATTAAGAAGTCTCAACTGCTACCCAATCGGAACGCTCCACGTCGAGATTCTAGAAGGTTCTATCGATCAGTGATTGGACGGAATGTCTCCGGCTCCTTCAAGGGTTCTGGAAGCCTCGTTGAAGTTTCTGGGAGCCATCCTAACACTATAATAGTTTAAAAAAGATACTGTTCATCGCCGAAAGGTCTAACCGACACCGCTGTTTATTTATTTAATTTTATTGGTATGTGTGCGTGTATATATATGCACTGTAACTTGTATAAGTGATGAGAATCAACTCCACAAATTAAATAATCCATTCAATAAGTATCAGTCGTCAATTTGCAAACATCTTATACATGATCTGTGTAACTATAATAAATTACGAAACACTTTAGAATAAGACATATTTGTAAATAATCTCAGTGAATGAAATTCATGAAAAATCCAATGTTATACTCGTCAAGCTGGTTTGAGCTTCTTTGATGAAATCATCAACTAGATTTCTACAAAATACAAAAACACTTTATATAACTTCATCCTTATTTGATTTTGAATGGACTTTAAGTGTTTTTTAAGGTGGAGTGATTTTCAAATTAATTTTGTTTTGAATATGAACTAATATCACTTGGATAATCATTGAAAATTATAGATCACACAAAACACATTTCAACCATTGTCAGACTCTAATGGTGTATACAAACGACACCCCGCAACCAAGAATCGATTTCATACTAAGTAATCAAGCAATCTTCATAACTTAGTGATAATAGTATTCGCATTGGTAACTGAATTCGAGGAGAATTTGTAAAGTGAGAATCGTCAGCTGGTATATATCTTAAAGACATTACAGATATCTTTGGTAATGATAGTGCTGTATCGCCTATTCAATGGTTACCTAACTACGTCGATCCGTGATAATGATGATAAAACTTAACTATATCGCCGAATACATTTTGTTATGTCGGACCACTAACTAAGGGTAAAAAACTTCCAGAACTGTATTAGAATAAACTTGTATATTCCCGTTGATTCGTTATAGACTGAAATTAGTCAGTCATTGTTGCTATATGTGCATCCTGAGCGGATTGCCTCGATATAGCGAATTTTTCACAAGTATTATATGAGTTGGATTGTGACTGGGAAGTGGAATCCAGGACGCACGTTTCGTCCTATTTGGGACGCATCGGTTGGATGTACCTGCATCCCAGTGTGAACATTAACATTGGGATGCAGATACATCCAGCCGACGAGTCCCAAATAGGACGAAACGCGCGTCCTGGATCCCACTTGCCAGTCACAATCCAACCTAAATATATAATAAATGTTAATGTTGAAATAATCATCATCATATAACTTGTGAAACGTAAACGGCAATTGAAATAAACAAGATTATAATTCAAACATATATGGGTATCTCTGTATATGAGTGACATAGGAGATGGGATAAGATGATATAGACAGATTTCTTAGACACATGCAATATAGAAGTTCTCACTATACTATAACCTCTCTATCAATAGGTAAACCTTTATGGAAATCTGTTCAGCATCAGCGTTTCCGTTAATAGATTTTCGTTTCCTTCAAGTAGCATCATTTGTACAAATACAAATTTATTGCTCAAACCCTTTACCAAACTTTTATGTACGACACTGGACAGTAACTATGAAAGCTAAACAGTGCTCACCCCAGGGGCTTCAATTTGGCGAACACCTAATCCTCTACACCATTATGTCGGCATCCAATAGTAGGGTTTCCACTTCCATCCCGATTCTATTATTATTCACTAGAATAAATCATGTTCATGCATAGGTGAACATCTTATTGTTATATTTTTATTTATTCGAATTACAATTATGAATACAACAACAAAAACTGACGAGATGGATATGTACATTTCATTTTGGATCAGCTGTGGATGGGAAGGAACAAATCGTAGTATCCGACTGAAGTACAAGTATCAGAGATAACGATTCACACTAACCGTACCGACTATCGAGGGAATCAGACATAAAATCCGACTACCCTATATAATTTAGCTGTATCGTATCGTGGACCGTACTAAAACAAAATGGACCCACTCGTTTGTCTCATAAGAAAGTATATCATGTTTTTAATGCGATTATTTCATAACACTCGTAGGAAGTTCCAAACTGAACGGAACGTGCTTCATAGATTCCTCTTGTTGGCCACAATCTAAGTTGAATCATACTTGTGATTTTCAGCTGTTTCTAGACAATTCACTCATGATACAAGTATGGCAACTTAGATTGATCAATTTCAGTCAAGATGAAATTAACAGGGAGATTTAATCACATTTAAAGTAATACTTTACAGAAAGAATGGCAAATACTTTAACTACTTTAGAAATTCTCACTTTTTCTTCAAAAACCCAATGATAAAGCGAACTAACAATATTCGTTTTGGTTAGTTAATAGATCTGAAATCATAAATGTACGACCTAACGAGAATGCAATGAAAGGTCTATTTCTCATTCATGTACATCATTATGATGAACAATATTCTAGATGTATTTCTTGGTTTCATTAGGTCATTTTTTTCATAACTATAGCACATAGATTTAAACAAATACTCTTATACATGCCATCCACTTCATGAAATGCTTATCTACGTATACATAACTAAAGGTCATTATATCCAACGTAAGTTTAAATAGAAGTTGGTTACTTATTCTTGATAATTGTACATTTGTTAGCACTCTTATATGTTGACAAAATATTGAGCATGCCGTGGATTGAAACTAACAAATTACATGACGATCTTCACTATAATTGTTCTTAGACAAGTGGGAAAAGGTTGTGATAATTCACTGAAAAGTCACTTAACATAACAAGGTTAAGGAGGGTGTGTCCTGTTAAAAAGCGATGATATATAATCAATAAGGTCAAAGTGGTAGGTGAAATACTGGTAATAATAACAGTAACAATACTACGATTAGTTGTGATGAGTCAAGGTTATTGTGATGTGATAATGAGTGAACAATAAAATAAAAATTGGATGACTTGGCGAAGAAAAGAAATGTTGACATTATGTGCTTATAAGAGTATGAATGTTCCTCGGAGGAAAAGGAAATGACAGGAAGGATGAGAAGAGAGTAATAAAGAGGAAAATGGAAGAAAAATAACTGAAATATTCTTAGGAATAAGGCTCTATTGTGATCCAAGGTAAACAAAGAGGTGTATATATTTCTCTTGCATACATGAATTCAGTTTCCTTGAGTTGAGGCCTGACGCTTCAGTTATGTAGAGTAGGCGTAATCTGGCACCTAAAGGTAGATTATTCGGTACTTTGTATGTAACTGAGAAGGCTTCATCAGTCTTCACCTTGTGGCCGTAGTCAGTTAAGTGACCAAGAATTTTTCTTGGATAATCAACAGGAGCAGCTAAATTGATAAATTGACATAGATGAGGCTATCACTGATATCTTATCCTTGATTTGATGTGTTAGCAGTGGCTTGGTTGAAAAGGTGACATGTAACTTCGAGGCATTGAATGCACTTTTAATAGGTCTGTTTAATCTCCTTATTTAAATGTCGGTCCGTATGTCGCCTTTAAAGTCTAGTAGTAGACAACTATATTTGCGCAAAGTACTATATGTGTCAAAATGAACGAATTCATCGTCACATTCTCAATACTATTTAGTGTCCTAGGTCAAATTCTCATTTGAAATTTTTAATCAAATAATCCATGAAGCACACATTACGGTTATTTTAGTGTTAATTCCCTACACCAAGTAATCAATCTTAAGTAAATCCGATGTCAGATTATTTCCATATACAAAACTCGTATTCGTTTTGTGAATAAAGATAAAAGACAGTAAGTGTAAATTAAAATAGAAAGTAATATGTTTGATTAATTTTCCATTTTACAAGAATGTAGAGGCGATAACATTCACAATCCATCTGATAAATTCATTTAAATCTGAAAGCGTCGTCGATTATTCTGTTGACTCCATGTCTTCAGATTTCTAGCAGTTGTACGTAGTTTCTATATGTACTGAACGACTGAATTCGATATTTCATTTCTCTGAAGTTGATAAGCCCTTAGGTTGACACGACCGTTTAGGTGTAACAAATCTGTAGTGTTGCAGATTATCAGTTTCCATAATGCATCTTTAAGCAATTTATGTAATCTAGTGTGTAACCAGTATCCATTTCTCAAAAATAAGTAAAACGTATATCATTAAAGAAGGCATTTGTGATTTAGGTTGCATATCTTCATAGCCTTGTTTGTAGCCTCATCAAAGTTTGTGTTGATCTGACTCAGTAATTTAATTTGTATTAAAGGTACATTTTTTGATACATTTGCAGGTATTGTCAATAACTACAACATCTAACAAATGAAGAGTTAAATTCTTCTGATCAGGTGTTGCGAAGAAATGGGACCGTAGAATAGCGTCTATATCGCCCTCCATCCATGCTCCGCAGTCAAAATCGATGATATGCAATTGGGTGTTGCGGAGATTGTTGAATTTTAATTTGATATCACTAATTAGTCTGGTTGGGTAGTGGTTGCGTACGACTAAAGAGTCCCATACTAGAACGAAACAGCTGTTCAGTTCCCTGGTGATTAAGAGTTGTCTAATTCAGACCAATCCGTGACATAAAATTAAAATCGATTATATTTGCTTGGAATGTCCCAAAACTGCCTACTAAATAAGATAAACAATAAAATTTAAACAGATCCGAAAGTTGTGACGGCTTGGACACTCAGTGAAGAATGCTGAAGATATACCGTGCGATTATTTTCTGCTCATTGGTTGTTGATGTGAATTAAATTACTATAAATACTGCAGCTCTAGATATCACTTGAACACAGATGCGTATTTGATAGCTATCACAAAAAATGAAATGACAGGATTAATTTCTATAAATCGTTAGTTGCCTAACAAGTTATTTTTTTGAAACCAAACCTTCATGAACATCTCTCTACGAACATTACCAGCCGCTTCGTCCGAAACAGAAGTCAGTGGAATGAACTTGTATCTCGGAACTGATATTCAAACTATAACTCGAACACAGTACATTTCACTACAAACACCAAATGCATTATCCACTGGATAAATGTGTTTATATGATTTATTCACTGGATAGACGAGTGTGAAGGTATTGGTCACAGTATTCAACTTTTGGCTTATATTCAGGACTGTTACTAATCTCTTAACTTGTGTTCATCCTGCTCGGATTGTCTTAATAGCTTACTTTGAAACGCTTATAAAATGCTGACGATTTAAATCATTCTATGAAATATAGGATCTAGTGGGTCAGTTATTATTTGTTCTAGCATCACAGAGTGAACTGTCTGGAGCTCTCTAGGGTTGCTGTCGGTCCCAAGACCTGATAAAGGAGGAGAGTTGGGCATGAGGTTAGCAACCCCATCCCGTAAAACAACAACCTTACTAAAAAAACGCCAACCAGTAAAAACTTTTATAACAATTTTAACTCTGCCCTGGGAGTTGGAAGGTCTTCATTTCGAAGAGTTATGACGCCTCATGGTGAAAGCCGAGTTTCTTCGGAAGTCGCGAGACCGATATCCCTTCTGACAACCAGAGCAACAATTAATATGGGTACGTAAAATGTCCGCAAAATGTGAGAGACTGGGAGAAACATGCAAATAGCTGAAGAAATGAGAAGATACAACCTGGAGATACTTGGAATAAGCGAAACTCGTTGGTTGCAAGCTAGACAGCAACGATTATCCTCAGGAAATGTGCTTTTATACTCCAGCAATGAAGAATAAAACGCCCTACACACAAGGAGTAGCACCAATGTTGTCCTAAGAAGCATGGAAGACTTTCGTAGGATGGGAACCTCATGAACCTCGGATCATCGCAGCATCCTTCAAGACGAAGAAGGACGAGGTCAAAATGAATGTCATCCAGTTCTATGCACCCACTAACGACAGCCACAATGACGAAAAAGACCAGTTCTATGCGAGGCTGAAGTCAATCATCGAGAAGTGTTCAGTCAAGGACCTGATCAATCTGATGGGGGGGGACTTCAACGCCAAGGTTGGAGTGGACAACACCGGGTATGAAGACATCATGGGAAAAAATGGACTGGGAGAAAGGAGCGAAAACGGTGCGAGGTTTGTAAACTTATGTGCCTTCAACAAAATGATTATAGGTCGCAACAATATCTCCTACCAACGTATACACAGAACTACGTGGGTTTCACCGGACCACATTACGGAGAACCAAATCGACCACATCTGCATCAATAAGAAATTCAGAAGGACCATGGAAGATGTAAGAGCAAGGAGAGGAGCTGACATAGCTTCACCATTTCGTGGTGGCTAAAATGAAACTGAAGCTGAAGAAGCACAGGACAACTGTAGCAGCAGTATTGCAAAAGTTTAACACAGCCCTTCTCCGGGATACTAATAAACTCATCGAATTCAAAATAACTCTCAACAATAAGTTCCAGACATTTCATGGTCAACTAGAGAAAGGTGGAACTAATATGGAAGACAACTGGAAAGAGATTAAAGAAACAATAACTTCAACATGTCAGGAGGTTTTGGGTCGCAAGGTACAACACCATATAGAATGGAATGATACTCTGGACAAGATCCAAGAGAGGAGGAGCAGAAAGATAGCGATTAATAACAGCCGGACAAGAACAGAGAAAGCCAAGGCACAGGCCGAATACACTGAAGTTAACAAGAGAGTGAAGGGGAGCATCAGGTTGGATAAACAGAAATTTGTTGAGGACCTAGCAATGACAGCGGAAAGAGCTGCAAGAGAAAGAAATATGAGGCTCCTATACGCTACAATGAAGAAGCTAGCTTGGAAATCCAGTAAGCCAGAGCAGCAATCAAGAACAAGGCTGGCAAACCAATCACTGAAGTGCATGAACAACGAAACAGGTGGGTAGAACACCAATGTTTGTCTTATTTTCTCTGAATCTATTCTATTTGATTCTCTATTTCTTGTGTAATAATCAATAATTCGTTTTTCTACTTCATTTTAGGACATTTTTCAAGTCATTTGTTTAGTTACAACATTAACAAACTACATACAGCTTATATCATTGTCTTATTATCCGAGAAGTTTGCATCATTTCACTAGAAAATATACAGTTAACAATAAGTACTACTGCCATTAATCATCCATTTTTTAATATGTCCTAGACCTAATAGGAACACCATATATATATTATCTTACATATACTACCTTAGAAACCAAACATGAATATATTAAACTTTTCTATAATTTAGATTCATTTACTTGGATAGATAATAACAAGAAATGTTTAGTTCAATATACAGTAATTGAATAATTGAATAAGAATTCTTAATAGATTAAATATTCACTATTGAATTTGTTACAAGAACTATTTAGTCGATTATATCACATGTATTATTTATTTATTTATTTTAAATATTAAACTAATTATAGACATTAATATAGAATAATATATAATTAACTGATTGAATAGAGATTAACTTGTAATGAAGTTTCATAGAAATATTCTAGGCTTTATTTACTGGTTTAGTTTGGCATGATTTATCAATACATTTTAGGGAAATCAACTATAATGGGGTGCTATAGAGAATGTTGATGTGAAAATTTGACATACCGGTTTAAATTTAATTAGACAATTAATGAAGGCTAATAAACATTGAACAAGTGTTTCACCTTAGCATGCTACTCCTCGTTAGTTCTCATCAATGACACAAGAAGGTATTGAACCTTTACAATTCGAACTAAAAAGCTTAACTTATAGATTGATGAGTTAGTTAATAGTAATTATGCGATGGTCGTTATTATAATGTACAGTTTTGCGAAATGATTAAGGTTACAAATGTAAACCATCCGGTATCTACATGGTCATCAGAAGGTTGTATTCACTACTAAACCTGAAGGTCTTTGATTCTATCCTTGATAAGGTCATAGGCTAGGATGAAATAACTATTCAGTTCTTCCTGATTTGTCTAACTACTGTCGGTCGGTGATATTAAATTTTCCCAATTTTGGCAATAAGTTACACACTTTCAAGGGAACCATGAGCTCTGTATAGATTGCAAATACATATTACTGATTACTGTTAGTGCAGAATTTAAGCTCAGAAATATAAACTAATTGCTATTAAACATTTGGCAATTAGTAATTCTCACATTAATGTTTATTGAATTTTATTCAACTAGCAACATGATGAAATTCATCTCATTAGTGATGTAACAGGAGGAAGAATTTTATATCTTAAGGATGAAAATATGGTGAAACAATTTGTTCTTTTGATACACTTTGATAATGCAATAAGAAGACTACGTTTATCAGCGCTATGTGCTATATTTACGCAATACATTTCGAAGGTAGTTGTAGTTGAAAAGTTCAGGTCATTCAATCACAACAAACCTAAACAGCTGTAAGCGAATGCACTGTGTCTTACATGTTTGTGAACACACATACATAGAAAGGAGCAATCGTGATCTGCATGTAACAGTAGCTGGACACACCCAAATGGCTCCAAAAACAAATGAACTCGAATGGCAAAATTAAAGTACAGGATAAACAACATTCATAGTCTATTGTTAAACGCTTAGTTGAAACAGGCCACATAATTGACATTAACTCATTCTTTGTGGTGTTGTATAATAGTGCTTTAAGACGTATACTAAAGTTTTTTGAAGCCTTAGCTATACGAAAGTTCAACCTTCACCCCTTGTCTGTTTAAAGACACATTGTACTTTCACTTTCACGCTGTTCTCCATATTATGTTTGTTGCCTTAGCTTATACTCTAATTTGTCTAATGACCTTTATTTTTCGTTTATAATTGCTTTAACAGGTGTGTGTGTGACTGAAATGTATTGCACAAATATGTATCACATAAACTTCGTCTTCATATTTCATTATCAAAATAAAAATAATGGTCACATCTATCGTTTGAATAATAATAATAATTACAATAAGGGGAGTTTGTAGAGATAGTTAACTGTTTAATTCGCCGCGGAGCCAGAAGGTCCTGGGTTCGATCCCCGACGGGGTCGTGGATGCGCACTGCTGAGGAGTCCCATACTAGGAGGAAACAGCTGTCCAGTGCTTCCAGGTGATCAGTGGTTGTCTGATTCAGATCAATTCTTGATATCAAAATTGAATTAAATAATAATAATAATAATAACACATTCAATAAGTGTGTGGCATCCAGAACTTTGGTTATTTATTCATTTATTAGCTGAAATGGTTTCTGAATAATCGAGTATAATTGTAATGAAGAGTTATATTTCAATCCATAACATGCAATATTATTGTTTTTTCATCTGATATACAAGTTTGCGCCACACTGATATATTAGCAGTAGATAGTTGTGAATCAAATCAGCAGTTTGTAATAACAGGTTGAATGAGAGTTACATTCTAATATGTATTACTCGATTAATAAATTAAAGGATAAATAAATACAAATGCTGAATAAAACACATTTGATGAACACTGAAGGTACAGGCCAGAAAGCGTGAAGCATAGTTTTAGCGATATTTCGCATTGTTTTGTTTTTATTAAAAACTAATATTTACTTACACATACTCCTTATAGATTTCAGTTAAATTTCACACTTTGATGTACACCTAAAAATTATATAGATGATATAGATAGTGTTGTCTGAGAAGTAAAGATATAGATCGTTTGTACAGTTGGTCTCTTTTTCCAAATCTTTGGAACTTAATTTCTCCTACAAGTTCAGTTTACATATTGGTGATTAACAATTTTGCAATTTATATGTTAAACGACTGGGGCGAATCAGTAGGAATCTGTGGAACAGAGTTACTTGACACTCGTTAAGTAGTTGTTACTACAATACTGAGGTCTCTGACTCTTTCTATATCATTTAAATACATGCTACCCAGTATCAAAGTCAGAGACGTATTCACCAAACTATTCATACTGCTTATGGACAGTGATGAAACATTATCAAATAGTAACCAGATGGCAACTTAGTCAACAGAATCAAATCATCACTAAGAATTTAAGAAGTATGATAATGGTTTCTTCTCAATAATCAGTCAGTACAATTATACATATTTTATACATTTATTAAAATTCATTTTAATTACGATTAATCGTTTTGGATTCATATTATTAACTTTGAAAATGGGAAACGATAAAGCAAAACTACTTATAATTTTTGTCAAAAACCATAACACAACTACCTCTTCCCATACCTCCGCCTCCGCACACACACATTCACACAATTATCATCTGTAAATACTTGAAAAAGTGAATTAAATACCACTGCATTAATGATACAATTGCTAAATTTACTACTATAATACATCAAAGAGAATAAAGTATTTCGCTACATCTCAATCTTGATTAGTTTGTCGTTGCAGGTTTGAAAGTGTCCTATTGATTATGATGAGTGGTTTTAATGATGGAACTATTTGTCGATTATCAGAACTACTCATCATCAACAAAAATCAAAATTGTTGAGATAAAATGAATTATTGAAAACACTCTGTTTGTGTATTTCTTCAAGTCGCTAGACAATTAGTTCAATTATCTTGGAAGATGACTAAACGTATTCAATTAGGGTTAATAAATTTGCTTAATCAATATGGAATGGAATTGATTGTACCTGATACTTATTTTTATTTAATGCTTTACTATAATTCATTAAGATCTGAAATAATTAGTAATAAGTATTGCATTTTTGACTTGTCCAATTTTGGAATATTGAATCTCATCTAGCCAATCGACGCACGCCAAGACAACTGAGCCAACCAAATGGAATCCATATATTTCAAACGCGACAGTATATATATGAAAAATCTGACAACATAACCAGCCAATTAAGAAAATAATGCCAATACAGAACAAGGGCAACAATGATAAGAAGTTAGCATAAACAACACACAATTAATTAATTGTTGTCGACGCATAGAAAATGACTTAGCAACAGTTAATAGGTAAGATGGGAGATTAGAATGCGGCGAATATACAAATAGTAGAAATAAGACATCTTGAGTAAATACAACGAAAAAATATATGGAACGATCTTCTGGACAACATTTCCGAAAGCTAGTTACTCACCTTGTTTCGCACGATCTATCACCTCCCCCCTTTCGAAAATAACATTGATTATGAGTTTTGAAGACGAACACCTTAAACTGGGTGAGGTCACGTACAACTACCGATTTACTCAAGAAAAATAAAGCATAATTAGTTACGACTTTAAAACTAAGTAATTACAATCTACCGACACAATACCATTTTATGGATTAAACAAGAAATGATTACCACGGTGACAGGAAAACAATAATAGCAAATTATGTAACAGGAATAGATCAAGTAATCTTCAGAAAATAAACTCTGAAAGTTCAGTCAATCTTCTTAAATTGACCTGCATAAAAATAAGTAATTTATTGAGCTAAATGACATTAGTTGAAATATTGTGGACAGGCTAGTTAGTAGGAGAGGTTCGATTGATGTTTTTTTCTATTAGTAACGTGACCAGGAAGATATATATTCTTATTATCCTACACTATATTCATCCAAAGATTAGAAATCCTCGTGGATCAAGCATCATACATTTTCAGTTCAATGAGTTCTATTCAATAATCTTACTTTTACTCTACGATAATCTGATGCGTAACGCATTCTTCAATAAAATGATGTTTCACTCCTGATTTGATTCATTTCAATTCATTCGATTAAATTTTGTAAAATAACAAATGTATGTTAACCATAATTGATTGTATTGTCAGCTCTCTTCAACGGATACATTATGGAAAATGTAATAAGTGGAACTTTTCCTATTACTTGATTCTAAGTTCAAATAACTTACAGTGGACAACATGGGTGCAACTAGCTGACTTGGACTGTGTAAAGAGCTTCTATGCCACACCCAGTAACAAACGTGGGTGAAGATAGACAGTGTAGAAACAGCCTCCGCAGTAATAGACCTCAACATACACAAAGCGAAAAGCAAGATCCTTAGATACAAAACAACTAGTACTAACCCATTCACACTTGAATTGACGAAGAAACTCTGGAAGATGTGGAAAATTTTGCACACCTGGCCAGCATCATCGACAAACAAGGAAGACCTGGAGCAGATATGAAAACATGGATTGGCAAGGCAAGGATAGTATTTCTACAAAAGAAAAACATCTGCAACTCAAACATGCTGTCAGCCAACATCAAAGTCAAGATTTTCAGTGCAGACGTGAAAACACTTCTATTGTGCGAAGTTAAAACTTGGAGAATTATGAAAAGCATCATCTAAAAGATAAAAGTATTCATAAACAGCAGTTTGCGCAAGATACTTCGGATCCGCTGGCCAGATGCCATCAACAACAACCTTTTGTGGCAGAGAACAAACCGATCAAAATCCAGCCGAGGAAGAAATTAGGAAAAGACGCTGGAAGTGGATAAGATATGCATTGAGGAAATTACTAGACAGTGTCACAAGACATGCACTACCTTGGAATACTAAAATCCGAAAGAAATGAGGAAGACTGAATAACACATTTTTCCAGGAAGTAAAGGCGGACATGTAAAGAATGAATAACACATTTGAAAATATGGAAAGGAGATTTGAGGACAGAGTTAGTTGAAAAATTCAGGTTGGTGGCCCTTCGTCGTTTTATTAAGATAACAAATACAGAAAAACTCAAACATAAACGCCACAGTTGTTACCATACTTCTTTAATTGCCTGGCCTTTAACAAAGCGAAAAGAATATAATGGAATTCATGCATCTGATACACGATGCATAGAATAAATAGCCTGTTGAAGGCGACATGATTAAAGATTGTTGACTATGAAAAGCATTTCTCTAATTTATTTTAGAATAATTACTGTCTGTATGCATGGTGCTTAGAGCTCATTATTGCGACAGAATTCTGAATATTCGAATAAAGATATTATTATTATTATTATTATTATTATTATTATATTCATTTACTAGCCGCTAATATATCTAATATTTATCAGTATCGTAGGTATTAAGACACAGGTTAATGCGTAAAAGTTAACGGTTGTATGCAAGCAGATGTAGATATTACAGATTTCACTTTCCGAATTTATGCTTGGATATTGTAGTTCTGGATTAACAAGAACCTAAAGTAAACTGGAAATTTTTTGTCACTTACCACATCAAGAGTTTGTCAGACACAAGTCGCTTGTTGAGACTCAAAATGTGTTCACAGCTAAGCCGATCTATTTTATTACTAGTTTGAATCATTAGGTAGTATTTGATACCTTCCATTAGATGATTCAAATGAGGGACCTTTATAGCTGTTGTGGTACCATCATCAGTTTATAGCTCAGTGAAATCGAGTTTCCTAAATATCTGATAGAACTTAAACAGTTCTACTTTGAAAATTATGAAGATACCCTGGACACAACCAAATATCTTGTATTATCTTGACGATTGATTCGCTAGCAGTAAGAAAATAGATGACAGCATAAAATGAGAAGGAAAGTATTCATGAGAATAGATAAAATGTAGGTGGATTAGCAGCTTCCAGGAACTTCCTTTCCACTATGATCTGTTGATGATCCGTGACTACATGCCTTTAGCTAGTTACATCCGTCCGTATCAACTACGAATGTTTACATAACCATTTATTTTAAAGAATTATTTAGCGTTACAGCTCACTCAATCCCAAATGAGCTCGTAAGGACCCCGAAACTTACCAGTCAAAAGATAAAACCTTAGTCTCACCGAGTTGATAAACAATCTATTGACAGCTCATACCAATCTACAGCTTTTAGTCTTCTTTTTCTTACACTGAGGACGTGGTTTGAGGAATGAATATATAAATGTTGCACATGTTCTTTTCTTTTTTCTTCAACATTTATTAACAAATGATTATGAGTACGTGTTTTTGATATGCCGGGCACCTAAAGAAGATTGATTATCATCGAGAACTATGTTTTAGAACACTTTTTTCAATTATTCTAACTGTGGATATTGTAAACATTTTATTTCTATGACTGTTACTTTCCTCTCACCTGATCCTTCCGTTTAGTATATTTACTCTTAGTATATTATTTATTACTATAAACTACAGCTACTTAGTTATGTACAAGTTGTCCCCATTCACTACCACTACTCCCCTTGTACTGCATCAATGTTAGATTCTTGATTGGATTGCTATGTGGTCTGATTTTGTATATATATAAAGGCATGACTAAAATACAATACGTTTTTTGGTTCTTCTATTAGCGGCCCTGGGAGTGAGTGGGCATAGGTCGTTCTCGCATTGTCAGCTAGGCACACTTCATTAGCATTCGCTACAACCAACTAAATCCTTTTTTTGTCACGTCATAACAGATTAACAGATCCTTTTCTGGACACTTCGCTACAATTGATTGCAGTCCATCATGAAACTGATCTTTGTCCTCGTCGTTGCCGTCGTTAGTGGGTGCATAACGTTGGATAATATTCATTGTAATCCCCTTCCTCATTGTTTTGAAAGATGCCTTGATGATCCTAGGTCCATATGGTTCCCATCCCACAAGTGCATTACGTGCTCTTTTGGACAGTATATCAGAGCAACTCCTTGGGTGTGAGGAGCATTTTCCTCTTTGTTTCCGGAGTATAGCAGCATCTGTCCCATAGCCAATGTCTTCTGTTCAGCTTGAGTCCCATGGGTTTCACTGATTCCGAGCAGTGTCAAATTGTATCTCTTTATCACTTCAGCTATTTTATTGGTTTTCCCACTCACCCACATTGTTCGAACATTCCATGTACCTATTAAAAATTTTGCTCTGGTTGTTAGAAGTAGCATCGGCCTCATGAATTCCGAAGAATCATCTCGGCTTTCATCATGAGACGTCATCATCATTCCCTTCATACCCAGGGCTGAGTTTAAATGGTTTGGTTTGTTTAATCTGGTTAACGTTTTTTTTAGCAAGCTTGTGTTTTACGGGATAGGAATGCGAGCCCTATGCCCAACCCTCCTTCTTTACTCAGGCTTGGGACCGGCAGTAATCCTATAAGAGCTACAGGTGGAGTTATATGTGATATAATCCTATTTAAAATTCTAATAACCTTTTGTATAAAAACTCTTTATGATTTACATTAAATGAAATTTATTGACTATGAATAGTTCTGTCTTTATTTGCAGATTAGATAAATTCTTAACTCACTCAACTAAACCTTATAATTAATGATGTGAAACTTTCTTTGATTTCTATAATTTTATCTGATCATATATACATATACATGCATCCAGTTCCTTTTCTTTATCACTTTACCGTACATAGAAACAAATAAACATAATAGTGTAACAGTCAAAAGTAGATAAACATTATTTCCTGTTTCAAAACAAAGAAAAATAATATTAACAACAAACATATACACAGATAGATACGTGTATTTTGTTCTCGATGATAAAATGAGGTAATCTAATGAAAAAAATTAGGGGTGGGGGGTGGAACAAATCAATGGAAACGTCTGCCCTAAACGATTACTAAACTGAATTTATGACACAATGTTTTGTTTGATTTAAGATTAATCATTTGAAGTGTTCGAATTCACACCTAGACTCAAATCTCAACGTTTATTTGCCTGCACCACAAAGTTGTAATGACAGTACATCTGACTGATGAGTCCCAAGTAAGATAAAACGCGAATTCTGGACTCTGCATTCAGCCACATCTCATATTTTCTATAAGTTGCAGCAAAATAAGTACATTTAAGTAGTCGGTTATGGATGGAAAAACAATGATCAAAATTCAATCTGGACGAAGAGCTAAAAAAAATCTCTGGAGCTTATTTTCCGCGATATCGAAATATATACAGTTAAAATGTAATTGAGTAACATTCAGTAAATACGTTGTTTATATATCTCAAATTATTTCACTGATAAAATCTCCGATGGAGCATAACAAATCCACCTGAATCTCAAAATTTTAAAATACTTCTATTCTATATTCGTTGATGAACATATAAATCATATCTACGGTTTCTTGTCATTTGACTTCAACCAGTTACCGAAGCATAAAATGTATTACAGTGATAAATCACCTAGTCTAGTTTCAAAGTTGTAAATTTACCCATTAAAATGTTTACTAGCATTAATGACTAGACAGTATGACATTTAAAATACCCAGTAACCGAATAGAGTACATATACTACATATACTCCTATTCAGTTATAAAAAAGTATATCTGTTATGTCGGACCACTTAGGATGTGTAAATAACTTCCAGAACTGTGTTTTAGAGGACTAATTCATTTATTCTGGTCGTCAGTAGTGTAAACAATACATTTCTATTATTGTTACGTTCCTATTACCCGATCCTCCCGTTTTGTATATTTACTGTTATTGTGTTGTCCTCTTACTATGGACTACAGTTAATTAGTTGTGTACAAGTTACCACCCCTGCCCACCCATTCACTGCCTCAATCCCTTCTGTTTCATATTAGTGTAAAATCCTTATTTGGTTCACTGTGTGGTCTGATTTTGTATATATATAGAGGCATGATTGAAATACAATACGATTGAATCGGATTGAATTGGGATTGGATTGTATCTGTTTGGCTGATAAATCGTTGTTATTCACTATTCCGGCTTTAGGGACTGGTATTTGCGGGTCAGACGTGTTCGTATACTGATTGGCAACTATCAAGGACACTGTGTATTATTTCGCAATACATAACTATATCCAACGTTACAGATGCGTAAATACAATAAATTCTTGATTATTAGAGTTATAATCTGGTTGGCAGTGGGATCTAGGAACAGCTTTCCATCTCATTTGAGACTTATCAGTTGAATATACTTACATCCCATTATTATCAGTCACATGAGGACTCTAGTTCAGTCAATCAGCTTTAAATTTCGCTAAGTTGTTTATCAGGCTACTGGGTTGTAATAATGCTTTAATAAAATTTACGACATGGGGCTACATCAGTGTAAACCGATTCGGAAGAAAGTATAATAATCCTATCCTATCTGATCAGTTATATATTTAGATTAAGAAACTTTTTTTCACACTAATTACAAATACTTGTCGACGGTATGTATGACTGAAGAGAATGCAATGGAATACTCAATGAATTCAATGTAATCTGTAAATATTGTTGTTCTAACTTTATAGCTATATTAGTTATTGAAGTTTTATCAAGTGGGTTAATTTTCTTAACCAGTCAGAATGCACTCAATCATAAAATGCCAAATACGTGAAATTGAGATAAAATCTTTCTGAACCTACTATTCACTCATTAATAGTAAACTGATGGAATGAAAATTGATGTTAATCAATAACCAAAAAAAAACATTTTTCAAAGAAAATCCATAACGCCTACGCATTTATTTTTCATGCTATAGTAACTATGACATAATAATAGTAGTGATAATAATAATAATAATAATAATAATAATAATAATAATAATAATAATAATAATAATATAATAATAATAATAATAATAATAATATAATAATAATAATAATAATAATAATAATAATAATAATAATAATAATAATAATAATAATAATAATAATAATATAATAATAATAATAATAATAATAATAATAATAATAATAATAATAATAATAATAATAATAATAATAATAATAATAATAATAATAATAATAATAATAATAATAATAATAATAATAATAATAATAATAATAATAATAATAATAATAATAATAATAATAATATAATAATAATAATAATAATAATAATAATAATAATAATAATAATAATAATAATAATAATAATAATAATAATAATAATAATAATAATAATAATAATAATAATAATAATAATAATAATAATAATAATAATAATAATAATAATAATAATAATAATAATAATAATAATAATAATAATAATAATAATAATAATAATAATAATAATAATAATAATAATAATAATAATAATAATAATAATTTTAACTGAAGACAAACAAATATTCACTGATATTCGATATTATCGAAGGTAGATTAACAATAAAATTTTACTGATAAATATAAATAATTCAATATCCATTATAGTGAAATTGAAAATATTAAATAAACATTTCACTGATTATTATCATCAAAGTTTGTGTATATCTACTCTACTCAATGTACTTACTTAGTATTATTGATATGGTAACACCTTTTTCTTTGACAGTTTCATTTATTTTTAGAAATAATCTTCTACATGAAACTATACTTATTTTCTTTTGTTTTATATTGAAATTTAGTTAATTAATCGTTCTGATATGAATCTAAGGTGGGTAAGGTTATTTATTTGATAATTTTAGAAATTGAAACTAAATTTTTTGTCCTAAACTCTCTGACGTGTATAAAAAGTGTCACAGAATTTTGGGAAACAGTAAAAATACGTATAACTAAACAGTATGTTGTATAAGTATAAGAGTTGAAGAATAAATATATGTTATCAAATGTATCTACATTTCCTGTGAAATTTTTATATCTCTCTTTAATTTATTCATATAAATATTATGTTCTAATTGATAGTAATCATAATTTAATGTAATCATTATAATTTAATGTAAATTATTCTAACGAAAGATTATTCGAGTAGATATTAAAGTTGATGAAGTGTGTTTTTCACATTGACTTTACATTTCCTCGTTTGTTTATATAGTCCTATTTTTTTTTTAATATAAAACGTAACTTTGATATTAGTTATATCACATTTGAAAGAAATTTACAGAAACATATTAAATCCTTTTTTCTGTTACGAGATCTATTTTAGTCCGTGTACAACATGAGAGACTGTCATGTATTACAAAAAATACACAGTGTCCTTGATAGTTGCCAATCAGTATACGAACACGTCTGACCCGCAAATACCAGTCCCTAAAGCCGGAATAGTGAATAACAACGATTTATCAGCCAAACAGATACAATCCAATCCCAATTCAATCCGATTCAATCGTATTGTATTTCAATCATGCCTCTATATATATACAAAATCAGACCACACAGTGAACCGAATAAGGATTTTACACTAATATGAAACAGAAGGGATTGAGGCAGTGAATGGGTGGGCAGGGGTGGTAACTTGTACACAACTAATTAACTGTAGTCCATAGTAAGAGGACAACACAATAACAGTAAATATACAAAACGGGAGGATCGGGTAATAGGAACGTAACAATAATAGAAATGTATTGTTTACACTACTGACGACCAGAATAAATGAATTAATCCTCTAAAACTGTTATATCTCGTACTTGATAACTAGACTAGTCGCAAAGCAATCTTAGCACTTGAACGCCTTGAACCCTCCTAGTCGCCAAATCAGAAGACAGAAGACGAGAAAACAGGAACTTTTATTCCGGTAAAATGGGAAGTGAGTCGAGTACAAAATATTCTCATATTTATAGTTTTCTGAAACAAATAAATCAGTATTATGTTCCATCCAATCCGAATTAAGAAGTCTCAACTGCTACCCAATCGGAACGCTCCACGTCGAGATTCTAGAAGGTTCTATCGATCAGTGATTGGACGGAATGTCTCCGGCTCCTTCAAGGGTTCTGGAGGCTTCGTTGAAGTTTCTGGGAGCCATATCAATAAAAACACAGTTGTGGAAATTTTTCACCCTTCGTTAGTGGACCGACATAACAAAGTCTAAATGTGTCATTGGAGAGTAAAATTAAAATAAATCAGTTAAGGAACTTTTCTTTCTTACAGTATCATTTATTAAAGTTGTACAGTTGTATATATAATGATTTAACACATGGATGTGTCTATTTAAAAATTGTTCAGCATTTTTTAAGTCACCCTATAAAGTTATTTCATGGTCTAAAAATGAAGGAAAAATAGTTTAATGAGAATGTCTTACGGATCAGAATTACGCGAAATAATTATTTGTTTCATAGATATGAACTACGCAAAGAATAATTTGATAAACAAATTAACTTCTTCCACTTACCATGTCTAACGAGGATTTCAAACAATGATAAACAACTCATGTAAAATCATATAATCAATGTTTGTAAGGATAATGATAATACTGTTTACTTTATTTACTAAGTTGTTAAACTGTAAAAGTTGAATAGCAGACTTATTCAATTATGTCATCTGCATTCCTTCGTTATGTAATAAAGAGAATAAAATGATCCGTTCTTAAGTAATCTATCGTAATTGATCATTTGTGAAATACTGTGTAGTGATCTAATCATGAAGTAATACACAATAATTGAATAATGAAAAGAATATTTTTTTTAACATGGTAACATGATAAAATATTTGTTGAAGACGGAGATTAAACTAAAAATAAAAACTTTGTAGAACTGTTTTTACGAAATTTTAGGTGTTTTGACTATATTCTTACATAACATTTTGTTTTTAATATTTCCGTATTATTGTCGTCTCAAGTCTTTATTGCAACAATCCACAACAGAGCTAAGGGAAAGGTAAGCATCAATCAAAAAATAAGTTCTAATTTCAAGATCATGGCGAATAATTTGCTTAATTATGTTGACGGTTGCTAATTTCAACAAGTAAATCATCATCGGCTACTTGCAAGAGAAAGAAATACTTCGAAGGATCGGTTTGTGCGACATTGGTACAGTAATACAGCTAGAGAAAATATTTTCAGAAGCGGGATAATGTCACTTTTCGTTGTCATAGGTGTTGGCAGAAGAAGTTCATTGAATAGGGTTCATTCTTCATCAACAGAAAATGATTCTATTAGGAAGGTTATTTTTGTGGAAATTTGTTATTTATTTGACTGAATATGTCACAGATTGATGTTGGCAGAGTACCATTGAAAACCAAGGAGCACTGGAAAGCTGTCTCGTTCTTGTGTGGAACTTCTCAGCAGTGCGAACCCCAGATTCCGCACCAGTGGCTTCAGGTTGACGGTGAACGCCTAACCATCTGCACCACTGGGTCGGCATTGAATGGTAGAATTCCCACTTCCGTCAATTTTTGATATATAGCGCGACGATCACCCATTGTCATTGGTGATGACTATCTCATCACCCGACAAGTCTGAACTCTACTTATACAGTGATTACTGACAACACTTGTAGCTGCGTCACTACCATTGGTACATATCAGTGGGGTGAAATTTGTGCAGCCGTATAAATACTTCAGATATATCTGCTCATCAACATTAACGTGAGCGGTGTTGGTGACATCACTCAGATTGGTGAAATGGTAATCAGAAAACTCAAGTATAATCACATATCTAGTAATCGTAAATTATGAAAAGGTAGTTTTTTATGTTATTAACCACAACAAATTTTCAGTATAAGGGATAGGACACTTCGAAAGTACCTCTGATCCAAAAAAAGTTAATTTTTATCCCTATTACTAAGAAATATATGGAAGAGGGAACGAGAATTTATGGCAGTCATTTAAAGTCCTACCGGTGCCTTGCAAGATTTGGATACTATCATCTTGTTGTTGTTAACAGATGGCTTTTTATGGAACGCACTACAGGAGTTAATACAAATAAAAGAAAGGCTATGTAGTGTAGGTTGTTAAACAAAAGAACTCCAGGGAAAATACTTTGTAGTCACATGGCAAGTACTTTTATAGATTGCAAACAATTGAAAAGGAGAATCTAGGAACATCAATGCTAGGTTTGAAGTATATCCAATCATCTTAACAAAGGTAAAACGTGTGCTTAGAATTTCATTCCTAGTCATAATCCAACTATATTAAAAGCTCATTATTTCTGAAAGCTTCATTGCCTCAAGTATTTATGTACGCCATAGTCATAAAATAATCCTTTTATTTGTTTGTCAAATTGTTGCTAATGTAGAGCTAATTATTACACTCAATCTTGTCAATCCAAATTGTAAGAAAGCTTTTTAAAGAAGACCTCTTTGAAGAAGTCTTTACTAAGCTTTAAAACTGTTTAAACAAAACACTGCACAATTGACACTTTGTAGAAACTTTTAAGAAAATTCCAGATATCTGCTGATTGTGTAAATGTCTTGAATAGACAATGATTGATTTAATTATCAATTTTAATGGGTTTTCCTAAGCGTTTCTAAAATATGATGGACAGAGATAAATTATAAGTAACTATATTTAAGTTGGATTGTGACTGGCAAGTGGAATCCAGGACACGCGTTTCGTCCTATTTGGGACTCATCGGCTGGATGTACCTGCATCCCAATGTTGATGTTCACGCTGGGATTCGAACTCAGTCTGCTTCGTACCAAACGTCACCGCGTTCACCACTAGGCTACTGTGTCCAGACAGTCACACTTATGCAACGAGCATTAATACAAGTTTATCCTAATTACATATAAGTAACTATATTTTCAGCATTTAAACTAACCTTTCAAGTGAAACTTATTTGCCTACTAAATATCTTTTATTTTTTATTCCTGGTTCTCATGTAGCAAACAATGCAAGGAACTAAATACTGATTCTAAAACCAATATCCAGTGTTCTATGATCAATTATTCATTCTTTGTATATCTACATTTTTAATAAATTGAATAAATAAGTAATCATATTTATTGCATTAATTGATTATTTGTGTATTCAATGGATTGGTAAATTGTAATCGATTTCAATATTTTTCATGTTGACAAAATACCTATCTACCAATCAATTATTATTCTACTCAAATACAAATGAATTCAACCAGAATACATATGACTCATCAACATGACAATATTGTCGATCAATAAATTCAATCAATATTTACAATTGATCAGTCTTTCTATATATATATATATATATATATATATATATATATATATATATATATATCTATATATATATATATATATATATATATATATATATATATATGGAGTGAGAGTGCATGTTACAACATGGAGAAATATTACTAGTATTCATATACATGAGACAATTAAATGATTCCATTCACCTATTTAGAAAAATTAAGACGAAAAACAGATAAGTTATTGTATTCTGTATAGTCAAATTTACAGATGAATTGAAGTGGTTTATTGAGATTTGTATCAAGTTTTAACTGATTGAAATTAACACAGATTGATGTTAGTAGGGTACTATTGAAAACTAGAAAGCTTTCTAATGATAAGTCATGACTTGTAGAGTTTAGACTTGTTTGGAGTGAGACAGTTATCACCAACGACAATCGATAATCATCGATATACATATCGCAAATTGATGAAAGTAGGAATTCTACCATTGGATACCGTTCAAGTGGTTCAAGGGGTTAGCTATTCGTCAACCTAAATATCCTGGGAAGGGATCTGGAGTGCACACTGCTGAGGAGTTTCATACTAGAATGAAATAGCTGTTCAGTGCTTCCTGGTTTTTAGTAGTTATCTAAACCAAACCAGTTCATGATTTTAAATTAGAAAATATATCTGTTTTAAAGTGTTTCAGTTATATTATTATTATTGTTGAGTTAAGATATAAAAGTATTTCATTCTTCAATTGGAAAATAAATGCTTAACAATGTAAATAAAAAGACTGGGATAATTTTTTCTTATGTTTCACTAATTTATTAACAGTTAGTATCCATCACGAAGTGACATCCAATGAAGAAGTACTAAAAAAAACCTAGGCTGTCTAGAAAAATGATTAGCTTAATTGAGTATTGTAGAAATTATTGAATTTACATTTCCACACCATTATCTAACCTTAAGTAAACAACCATTTAAAAACAGAAAGCACTAAACACATATTTTGCCCTATCATTAAACTCCTCATGTAGATTCATCTACAGACTGCGTACCACAGACAACCTAGGAATTTCAGGTTTTTCAGCTTAGACTACTGATTCAGGCTAGTTGATGTCTCTAGATTCAATTAGTTTCTGTTTTATGAGCCCAAATAATTATAAGGTAGAATCCATGATTTTCAAAGTTCACTAGGAGTGCATCGAACTGGAGTATCATCGTCCATTTTCCAAACTTCATCCAATTATCTATATTGTCACCGTTATCTAGCAATTGTCACTCTAAACATATGTGAAATTCGCTACAAACCCGCCTAACTTATAGGGAAACCGATTTTATTTCAATATGAATAATATCTTCTGGGACGATACTCGAGTCTTTTATTCCACTTACCAGATACAATCCAATTTAATCCACACTTATGAACTGCCTCTGTTTCTATGCAATCGGTTCGGAATGAAAATGTAGCAAGAGAGATAATCACTTTTAGTCAATGACAAAACAACAGGATGGAACAAATATCCTCAAATTACATACATATCCGTTATACGAATGAGGCTTTCTAAACTCAGTTGCATAGAGGTGAAAGCAATATTGTTTGATACGAAACAAATCGAATTTGAGTCCCGGTGTGAGCATCAACACTATAGTGAAGGTATATCCAGCTCAAAGTCACATATAGGAAGTAATATCCTTCTTAGACTCCATTTTGCAGCCATAATCCAACTTTATTCACAAAGTGGTGATGTATAAAGTATGTTTTCACTTATTCCTCTTTACCTTCATTTACCAATTCATTATAAAATGTCATATCAGTAAAAATAGTTCCATTTTCCTTATTTTTATCGCACATATTATAACGTACATTAAAAAAGTTACCAGGTGGAGATAGGAGGGCAGGATAAGTTAATTTAATTTATTTCCTACACAGATACAGAATAAGATTGTATATATGTGTGTGTACATGAATCAAGTGAATTGAAATGGAAGTAGATGAAATAAAGGTGACAAGCATTTCCATGTTTTCTTTTTCTTCTCTGACAGATATTTCTTTATTGTTTCTCCTAAAAATTCTATTGTATATACTCACGTAAACATCAAAGATGTGAACACTAACTGTTAATTTTTTTTTTAAAAAATACGTGAACAACCACAGAAACAAGTTATAATTCGTATAGACACTGATTGAATTTTGTTGTTTTTATTCTTTAAGGTAGACAATATTCATTTATAACTGTTGTTGTGATCGTTACTGTTTCCTTTTTGTAACCATCACACTCGCCCCTCCTCATCACCTATGAACAGCTAATTAAAGAAAAGTTTAATTTCAACAATGTTTCTTTACATTTTACTTAACTATATAAATAACAAGTTGTGGAACGGTGAGAATTACTTTTAGTGAAAGTACAAAGAAAGTTGATGAAAAAGTTATTAGTTGTTATAATATAATAGAAGTGTAATAAGTAGAATGTGCTTATTAACAATCTTAGATATTTTGCATACAGATACTTCTGTTAAAATGTATCAAACAAATAATATTTTTGAAGGGTTTCAATTAACATGCAATTATTTTATTGATGTAATGCAAGATATAGGTGGGAGAAATCTGTAGGAAACATTGTGGTTCAACAGGATATGTTTGCAACATTCTTGCTTACTTGCTGTATGAAATATATCATCCAACAGCTTTTACAAATCATATTTCTTCTTAGAAGCCAAATGATATGAATATAGTTGAACATTTTTAATATCAACTAGGTGACTAAACATAGAGTTCCTCTCTCTTCTCTCTACATATACTATTGGTTGTTAACTTTCAATATAAATTGCAGTAATTTATTCTTCTTTATGTGTCAGTAACCTAGGTACATTAATGGTGATTAAGGCTAACTGAAAAATTCAGTAATTATTCAGTTACAAAGTCATTATATTCACACTTCAGAGTTTGATCTATTTGACATATTCAGTAACTCCATGTATGTGAATATAAAAGTTATCTATTACTATCAGCTGAAAAGTATTCATATCAATCAACAATACTAAATTAATGTACGTTTATACAAACTGTTAAAATCCTCTCCTTATTAGTAGAAACCAAGATACAGTTTTCTCTAATCTTTAAAAATCCCCTTCTTGCACATCAGTTTTTTTTAATTAATTGGAAAGGTATTTATTCTATCATTGGTGATATAAGATTGAATTGATCAATCTCTTCTGATATGTAGGGTTTAAGAAAGGGTGCCTTTATATTATTTAAGTGCATAGAGTGATTACGTTGTAGACATTAAGTAGCACTGATTTTCAGGACACATATTTAGTGGTAATCGCAACTTAATAGCTTAATGGATTCCACTTTGAAGTCTGAACCGATTAATACTGTGTTAAAGTTTTAGTGGTTTGAGCAATAACACTTGAATACAGTTACATCACACATACAAATGAAAGTCATCAAAATATGCTGATAGAAATGTTTTTGAGAGTATATTAATTAAACCAAATAAATTTTTCATTGACATGTATCCGAAACGTTAATTTAAAGATCACTTAAAATAGAAAATAGGTACATAATTAATTCAACTGAATAATCATCTGTCCACAAGCCTTGTTTGCACTAGAATGTTTTAGTTTGAAATTTAATCTACCTATAATGAAACTAAAGGTCATTAGAATGAAAGATAAACAGCAAAACCTACCTCATACAATCTGGATCCTGTAACATCTAGGACATTGACAAATCATGATGCCTTCGGATGCTCCTAAGCTTTTAGATGTGGAAGACTGCTAGATACTTTGTATGTCAATATACTCATGAACAATCAGATAAATACTTTCTGAAGTAAAGCATCCATTCACGTCTACCGCCTCTTAGTATTTGCTGAAAGAGGGGGGGTGGCTGAAAATTTTTAAGAACTAAAAACGGTTACAAATAGGAGTTAGTCATTTAAGTACAAGATATGTCAGGCAAATTTCAAATATGTATCTATAAAATAAACTAAAAATAGTTTGCCAATAGATTGTATAATAAATAATGTCAGAGAAATAAATTTTATTAATTAAGTAGAACCAAAAATATGGTGTAAATTGTTCAAATCTTTTGTATGTACTTATGAACTATTATTTACTGTTATATATTCTGATATTTGAAATCCCTTACTGCTATAAAAATACTATAAATTCAAAGTCCTATACATCACAGATTGACCTTGGTTTGCAACCTAGAATAGGACTATTAGTGGTACTTTGTTTCTTCCATACTGGGCTCAACAGCTTACACTACTGATGATCCCTACACTGAAATGAGGTAGCTATCCAGTATTCTGGCACTGAGTTTGCTATTGATAATTCAAATTTCTTGGCCAAAACTATCATTATAAATTCGAATATCACTTTGATACTAGTTTCACAAATGATGTTTGATAATTCAATAGTATGTATGCGCTACTAAAATATTATTAATCCAGTACCTTTTATTAATTAAACTTAATAGCCAGTTAATAAAAGATCAATCTGATCAGAACCTACAGCATTAGATCTCTCTTTTCTGATCAATCGTTGGTTATGGCTTCATCTCATAAAGGCATTTTAATTTAATTTGTAAATATTTGATACTTTCCAAAAGACAACGAATGATGCAACTAGATGCTGTTAATTACATCTACTAAAAAACTTTTAGATTTTGTACACTTTAATGAGTCATTTATCATATTGACAAACACCTCCGGAAAAACTGACAAAAATCTGAGCAATTGTTTCGTTGTAACATAGAACATATGTATAATATTGATCCAGGTGGATGGTTGTTTCGGACCAAAAGTATATCAATCTTAAAATAATGAAAACACCAAAGGTTTGATAAAGTTTTAGGATAAACTTGTATATTCCCGTTGATTTGTTATAGACTGAAGCTGGTCAGTCATTGTGGTAGTCTAGTGGTGAACGCGAAAGCGTTCGACACGAAACGGACTGAGTTCGAATCCCAGTGTGCACATCAACATTGGGATGCAGGTACATCCAGCCGATGAGTCCCAAATAGGACGAAACGCGCGTCCTGGATTTCACTTGCCAGTCACAATCCAACTTATATAATACCTTTGATAAAGTTGTTTCTAAGGTCTTTGTAGCGAAATTTGTTTTTTTTTTCAGGAAACCATAAATTATGAAATTTAACTACCATTTAAAACTACTACTACTATTACTACTACTACTAGCACTATTAATAACAATACTTCTAAAATTGGTAACATTCATTATGCTATTTTTGTTCACTTAGTGAAATGAAATAGTTTCAAGTATCATTAGTTTGTTTAGATTTGAAATTGCATAACTTTCAGATTATATATAATTAATTCTATAGAGTAAATGATGCATGTTTTTACAGAAATGTATATTGCATCTACTCATTTACTTTTTTATATGTTATAATTCAATTAATATTTAACTATATTTTGTTGAAAACACTTTGTCAATCAAAAAGTTTATTCATAACTATAACTCAAAACAATTAACCTTTCTCAGTATGATGACAATAATGTGAAAATGATGTAAACATATATGTGTTCATTTTAGTTGACTATTTAACATAATATTTCAAGTAAGGCTAATTATCATTGAACTTTTTATTATTTCATACGCCTAACATTTTATCATTTATAATTGCCTACGCCATCAACTAAATAGTTACGATGAAAACTTTAGTAATACTTTTAAGTGTATTTTATAAATTACATTGTTTTATTTACTTTACAAAATGTAATTACTTACTATATCATTTAGATTTTGTTTGTCCTCTTTATTGCTTTACTAGTATGATTCATATTTTATGAAGTTATGTGTTAGTAACTACTACTTTACCTACATGATCTATGTTTTGCTCAACTAAAGATCAATTCTTTTCCGAACTTTTGATATTATAAGTATTCTTATATGTTATTTATTCTCATTCGCTTTGTCGTGTCAAATTTTATTAGAAACAAACATCGACGGTTATTAAAATGAACGTTGTGAATTTCAACCTCGTCTACATCAGTTGAAAAAAAGACACAATCAAGTGAATTATTTTCCAAACTAATCAGGATTGTAGTAAGTACATGCTGCTGACTAACTAACTGATTGAACTCTATACTCTATACTTCAAATCTCCATAATTTCTTCGCATTACAGGTGATGGTCTATTGGTAGAACAGTTTACACGAAGTAGGCAGTAATTATACGCATAAGTATATCCAGAGCATCAGCTCCGAAAATGCAACACAGGGCACAATAAGGATTGCACTGAGAGTGCATTACTGGAATAATCTTGTCTATCGAGTGATGAATAATATACATCGTAATATATAATTATATTACGATTATATATTAATCGAAATTAATCGCCTGTATTTAGCCGAAGAAACTGCAGCAAATTCATTGAATTCGACGGATTCTGGAAATATCATCGTAGCCGAGAGAGAGAGAGAGGGGGAGAGAGAGATGGATATATAGATAGATAGATAAAGAGTAAATAACTGCTGTGACTGATCCTCTTGTGTCTTTACTAATGTCATTCCATGATGTCCAACATTTACAGATATTTATATGAGATGTTCAGTATATAGGAAAAATGTGAAATTTCTGTCATAATTTTCTATGTAATATTCTTTTAATTTAATTTTTTTTAAATTAATGGTTTCTAACTTAATTTTAACTATTTAAGTTGGATTGTGCATGGCAAGTGGAATCCAGGACATGCGTTTCGTCTTAATAATAATTGTAACTATATTTTATAGAGATTTTTGTTTAGTGAAGAAAGAATGGATTTTGATTTTCGTTAGTTTCCTTCAGAAACTGGGACCACCTTGCCGACTGAAACGGAAGTTCTTAAATTCCACTCGTTGAGATTATTTACAAATATTTTCTATTTATATCTCTAATTGAACTATAGTTGCTAATTTTGGAATGGCGTTGATACTTTAATGAACATCATACCAAGAATAAAAGGCAACGCATTGAATTCATTGATGTTTGATTACAAAAAGAATGTCAACGTTCATGATGTGTTTATAACTGGTTATTAATTATATCAGTGGTAATGTTAATGAACACGTATATCATTTGTTTAATCCTTTTGACTACTTCTTACTTTATATTAGCTTCTGGTAACACTGATTTCCATATTTATTGATACTTAATTAAACAATACCGTACTAGACTATTCGAGCAAAGTTTGAATTTTAGTTCGAGTGCATTGTATTTCAACAATATGACAATATATCGGTTATCCAAATCTTGTTTTAAAGTGAATCTCAATTCAACACTAACATTGTCATCTTCGCAGCACAGTATTATTCACATATTTATTAATGAATCATCTATTTTGTTATTGGTACAGTAAATTCATTACTATCTCATATCCTAAATGTAAATGTGTGCCTTATGTATGATCACAATAATTTCTAGCAAGATTACTTTTTGAAATTAGAATCTAAACCTTAGGAAATTTGTTTTCTTTCAAATTTTATACATTTTCGTATGTTGTGCTGGTGTAGAATTTTGTAGCTATTCATCATTGACTGACTATAATTTGATCACCAATGAAAATCAATAAAATGTTTCATTCTATTTTAGGCTCTTCAGCAATGAGAATTTAAGACGTTACATTAAATTAAACCTAAGACCTGATATTCTGAAGACGATTCAACTTTTAAACTATTCAATTAACATTCAGTGTGCATGCATTGCAAATGAATATCGATTCAAACTGATTACCTGATAACTGAAAACTTTTGAAGCCATATTTATGTAAATACTACAATGGAAAATTGTCTCTAAATCAGTTTTGTGTTAATAATCTTATTAACTATCTCACAAATAGTTTACAGTATCCATCGGTATTTTCTTAGATTGTAAATTATTGTACTGTATTTTCATTATTGGTAAACAGAACGGTTAGAAACAGCATGATACTGACAACATATACCATATGAACATAATAAAGGATTTTTCAGTAACTGATCGATTTATCCTGTGATTTCACATATGTGGACATTTATATTTGATTTACAATTTTACACAATGTAATTCATTCGTTATCATACTGTTTATTCTTTGGTTAAATAGGTAAAATCGATTTAATGTTATATATTTCAGTGCATGCATTATAATATAATATTTTGTTCTCAGATCTAAAACATATGAAGGTGCACCCAGTATATGACCAAGTTACGTTTGGATTATTACCAGAGCAACTTCTAACGATTGAACCCACTCTTACGAATGAGAATAAATCAGAAGGCAATTAAGGATGGAAAGGAAGTTATATTTGATCGTGAATATGGTGGCAGTGGAATAGCAACGTCTAGGCTGGCAAACTGGAGAGAGGGTTGCTTTCCACGATGCGGCGTGACGTGATATGGTGATGCGTGACCGAGCGCCTTCAACTTAGTAGTGTCCGCTAAAACAAACATGGTCAGCATCAATGTCGAAACCTATGTAACTATTTATTTTGGGGATTATTTACCGCTACACATATTCCAAAAATAGTTACCTGCTTAAAAATAAAATCAACATTATATCGCATTTGATTTATAGCCAACAAAGTACTCATTCTAATAGAATTGAAATGAAAGATTTAATATTAATATACATTACCTCATCTATCAAGCCTTTGCAAAAATCTGAATTAAGTAGGAAGAAATGCTAAGATGAAATTTTTATTTATGCGATTGTCATTTTCTTTGACAACCAGTTATTGAAAGTAAACTAACTGGGTGTATGAAATTGAACTTTTCCTGTTCTGTTTTCGTTATTGTGGTTTGTATTTACTATGACCTTGGTCTTGAAATTTAATTTTCAGTATGAATAAAGAGATGACAACCCCTTAAATTCCTTTTGATTTTCTATTGGTTGAATTAATACCACTGCCCTAGATATCAGCCTTGTTAGAAAATGTAAATATGACCTTCACCTTGGTTTTAACCAATCAGAATTGTAATATATCAGGGCCGTTCATTTAACTGAGAAAACTGGGGCACACGGATTAAATTTCTTGTTGGTCACGGATGTACATAATTACGATGTCATTGAAAGGGAATCAATGGTCCTTCATACAGCTGTACACAAGAAATATATGTTCTCAGTTATAGCACTCATGCTACTGAATTCATGTGGTTCTATAGTCAAATTCCACCAAGCTCTAATATCTTAACAATTAAAACTTGGAATATTTTATTTCCACGTGTCATCACTACACTTATTTTTATTTCTTTGATTCAGACTTCTGGATCTGTACACGATGATGGGAAATGTAAACCACCCAATAGTCCTAACTTACCGGAACGTAAATATGACATCGATGAGCTTCGCCTAGCTTTTCAACATATTTCCAACAAATCCGAATTAATCAACTTGAAGCGTCTTAAAAAGTCTCGTCAACAGCCAAAAGGTTATAATGCTCGGTATGTTACAAATGTCCGTTTAGGAGTACAACTAGGATCATTGGGACCGGATAATTTTGCTCAGGTGCTTCCTGCAATTGATTTAGCCCTAGAAGATATACAAGCAATTCCAGCTTTTGGAGGTGTCAGTTTTACTACAGTTCTTATACCATATATTGATGCCCTTGCGTGTGATGCACTTGCCTTACTGGAGCAACTAAATTCGAATGGAGTAAACGTAATTTTCGGCCCTTTGAATGATTTTACCCTGGCTAATGCTGCAAGATTCAGTACTGCTTTGTATAATGTTCCTATTGTAACTCCTGCCGGTTTCGCCCATCAGCTGAGTGATAAACTTGAATATGAGATGCTTACTCGTGTCTTATTTACCTACTCTGATTTGGAATGGGTTTTTGGCAACACTTTAAAACATTATGGGTGGTTACCAGACCAACAAACGCCTATAGCCATAGTCACGACTAGGAACGTTAGACGTCGAGAAGGTGTTGTTGGACATACAGGAATGGCTGGTGTTTTTCAACACTTAATTTTGCAAAAGTTCTTAGTCAAGGCCGCATATAAACTCTTGTCAGTCACACTGGATGATGAATCTGATGTGACAGATCGCTTTCTGAAACGTCTTCCTGATTCTGCTAGAAGTAAGTCAAGTATTATTTGTAATGTATCTTGTACAGTTTACAAAAATATAAAAGTGGGAAATTCGAGTAAATTACTAATACTGGCTAAGACTTCTATCAGTGTCTTAGTATAGAACATACACTAGTTCGTGAATTACGTGGCTTTGTAAACATCATTTACACTACATGTACTATCTAGTTTTGTAGCGTAGTTTTGATTTATATAGGTTATGTCACATATCTCTTGATACTTCTGTGTATGAATTTAGTTCTTAAGAAATAAAATTTACCGAATAGGTTTATGAAGAGATTCTTAGAGTTTGCACATGACTTGTCTCATAAATTGGTGATTGCATAATGCTAGTTAATTTGTTAAATCACTTCTCATTTATTAAGATACTTAAGCATTGGAGTTGTTTTCTAGATCTTAAGAGATTTAACATATTTTACTACTTAAGGTAAGTTGGTGGTCACAATTTATTTTAGATATAGCAGTAATCATTAATTTCAAAGTGAAGTTCCAATCTGAGTCAAAGTGATTTTTGTGCTTTTTCATGTCAACTAATTATTATCAGCAACTTGGTTAAATTTTCTCTATACTATTCCCTCAGTTTGTATGTTTCAATCCTTTATTATTTTAATAAGGAAGTTTGATTGTTGGCTAAAATCTTAGTCCTAAAGCGAACCGATGATTTAAGACAGTCCATTGCTATGCACATAAACTCTTTCACATATGCACAGCAAACTATGGTTTTTAACAGGATTCATATTTTCTGAACTAAATAAACTGAAGAATGACGATTATTATTTTGAGTTGTTTAAGTAATTGTCATCATGTAAAATGTTATATTGAAGATGAAGTGTACATACAGCCAGGATTTCTTAAAAAAATTACACAAAATTAAATCAAAATGCTACTTACTCAATTTCAACATACCCACTGTACGTTACAAAAATGATTATGGCAAAACTGTTCATCGTCTAATTTTGTCTGAATTAATTTTCTAGTCGTCCTGTTTGATTACTTCTGTTTCTTAAACATAACTCATTGAAAAACTTCGTAAAATGTATATACCAACATTTCTATTTCAATGGTTACTAATAAAAGTGGTCTGTTAGTTGGTACTGACAATTCAAATCAATTCCAATCAATTCAATAAATTGTAGGTGTATTATTTAGGTGTAGTCTCCCGATCATAATCATACTAAAATAAAACTAGTGACAAGTAATGCGATTCTTTACTTCAGTGCAGTGCGAAAATAATCAGCAGGAAATCAAAGGAATAAAAATAATACTGCTGTAAAAGATAGCTAGGACGAAACTGAATTGTTTTTTTTTACCAGTGAGTGATTCTCCTGAAATTTCACTCTGCAACTAAACTGGGCACTTTATCTGACTAACTAATCAGTTTTAATCTGACCGTTTGCTTAAATATTTTGTAACAGTTTCTCATCTGCAACTTTTGATCAGATTTTTGAGGTTTAAATCTTTTAGTTGATATATTATTAACTTTCACTTTGCAGTCAGTTGCATCTCGTAACCTACTTCAAGATCATATTAGCCTCATATTGAGTGTTTTGTACTAAGGTCGTCACTCTAAAGACATATATTACAATAAGAGGCTGTAGCTTTCTCAGATAAATATCAGCTTGTAAATGGTGAAACAAAGTAAAATTGGGTTAAACTACATGAGTGTGAATGTGAAATTCACGTAGCATTGACATAACTTGTTTAAACTCACTGAAATTTTTGTCAACAATTTTATAATTATCAGCTTACATTTATTAACACATCTGTCTGTTAAGTTTTCATAAAAGATACGTGTTAATCCTTATCTACTACACTTTATAGAGAAGACTCTAATCAACTTAAATTTTTGAATCAAACCATCAACTAGTGGAGAATTTTAAAAGCCTGGGTAATCATACTTGATTTGGATTTAACGATAAACTGTGATATATTGTTGTAGTAGTGCATCATTAATCATTTTGCTTCGCATGGAATTTTAAACATTATTGCATTCTGTGTTATTATATCTGATAGTTGACGTCTCCATACTTATTAGTCATTCCACGTAGATTAGGTTAACATTCTTGGTTGTAGGTTTGTTAATCTATAGAAATTTTCTTGATGGCTTTATAGTTATTATATTGTTTAACAATTCATGTTGTCATGTTGAAGCATTAAATTCTTATCACATTACAAATGATTGCGTATTGCTTATAAGAAGTAGTAACTTTCTAGTGTGTTGTTTGCTGGTTCATGCTACTACCATTTATGAATGTGACATACAACAGAGTAATTCGAATCTATAAGCCGGGATTTAATATACTTTTACTACTATCCTTGAAAAAGTATAGCTACAAATTAATTGTTGTTCTTAGCTTACATTTTTCAGTGTCAATATTGATCGTTACTAGTGATATCTAAGTTGTCTAAATTATTCAACTAAATTTTCTGATTGTTTTTGATCCTATGAAAATTCTTGTTAAATTGTGAATTATCATCATATAAACCAGTCAAACGATTAAATGTATCATTCTGAATGTGAAAAATGAAAGTGATGAACGCTTTACTTAGAATTTTCGAGATTCATTGACAAAGTTATTGAAGACATTTATTAAGGTGTATATGTATTCTCAAGTTTTAAAATGACATTTCTACTATTTTCTTAAAGTGATAATCAACATCACATTTGTCTAGCCTCTGAGAATAATGTATTTCATTGAAAATGTTGATATGCAAACAGAATATTAATAATGGAGTATTTACTAGTGAATCGAGATTCTTAACAAATAATTCTTATTAAACACCTATATGGTTTACACCTACTTTGACTAAATGTAGTACTTAACTAATCTTATCTTTTAAGTCAAACTCATCACAGATTTCAGTTATGTAATTTTTGTGATTTTGTTAATAATAATTTTGAATAAAAGTAGTTCTATGCATCCTGAGTTGATTAATTTAAGTAGGAAACATTCATTTTCATGTTGCATCTTTAGAAATAAAATATAACTTCTCTGTGTATCACACATCCCAAAATATTGTTGATAGACAAAACAAATCCCTATTCCACTTCTAAACACTATTTTGTGTTGTCCTTAATATTACTTTGATATTACATTAATTATATAGGCATACTACATTGGGTTCTCTTTATTTCTGTTTTCACAATGTTTACTTATCGGGAGAAAACATTAATACATATTTCTTAAGAATGATGAACTGTGTTTACTTTAAAATGATAAACAACTCTCATCTAGTTTATTGTCCTGATCAGGTCAAGTAAAATTTCATTTTAAAACAAATTAGTAAGCACTATAGTAGTAGCAGCCATCAGTTTAATGTGATCTTGAAATGACCAAGATACTATACCTTTTTATGTACACTTGTGGTGAGCAGTGAACATGAAATATCGATCATTTTACTCTCTTTTTTTGAGGATAAATATTTGACTTAGTTTCAAGTAGTAAGTTTAACGTTACTACACAAATTAACCGGAGCTAATAGTCTGCATAAGATTTGAAATGACATGAATTAAAAGACGGGTTAAATGTTTCGGTGTCTACCATATAGATCTTTCACTTAACTAAAAAGTGGGAAATATTAAACGGTATGTGTGTACTTCGATTATTAATCGTGTTTTCCAAAATATGCATCACGTCTAAAGGATATGATGTACAAGCTAATCGTTTACATATGTAGTGTTCATATTCATCGTAAACACTGTTAGTAATAGGAATGCAAATATATTTCGTTTAGTATTTTTAACTAGATAAGGGAGTGGAAATTTTTACTAGTCTGGTTTATTTCAGGGGCCAGAAATTACCAGACTGAAATATTTGCAACACGTGGCGATTGCCCTAAATTAGTAATAATTAATAAATAATTATTCACTGTAGGTAGATTTCCACGTTTCTTGAACTTACGATAGTATTGTGTTATCTTAATATTTCTTTCTGAACGTTCCATAGTGTTCAGTTTTCGTATTTTCTAAATCGATATAATTTCTACCCTCTGATGACTTTATTCCACTGAATTTTGCTCATTATTTTTCATAAGCTTTCAAAATATTTGTACATTTTATTCACCAGAACCATTTTTTATTGTCATTTATGGCCTAAACACATTTTATATACGATATTTAGATATGGGTTGGAAGATGGATTTAGTGTTTATATCTAATACAAAAACACGACGTTAAATATTTTCTTACTTTTTAGCTAATCAAAAGACTCCAGTTGGCGAATATAAAGACATCTAACCCGTTTTTTAAAGACATTTTGATATTTTTATTACTCCAGCTGAACCTATTATCCTAAGGAAAAGTAGACGTTCGTTTAACTAAGAATCAAAACCTTAATTTTTATTTTTGCGGAGGATTTACAGTAAACTGTACTTTTAAGTCGACTAAGTTTACAATTGTGAATTGACATTCTCATAATTACTAACCTTGTCGGGTGTGAGGCAGTTTCCCACCAATGGCAATGGATGAGATCGCGCGAACGTATTACTGGACTAGAAATATCAACCGTCAGGAGCCAACTTAGTGGTCTAATGGTAAAGCGTTAGCCAAGGAGCTAGAAGGTCCTGGGTCCGATCCTCAATGGAGTTATGGATGAGCACTGCGGAATAGTCCCATACTAGGACGAAACAGCTGTCCAATGCTTCCAGGTGATCAATGGTTGTTTAACGTAGACCAATTTGTGATATCGTGGCAGTCAACAATCTCCATAAAAACAAATTGTAGAAAAGTAATTTCAGTTGTAAGTCTTTTTAATCTAAACCTGGAAACAGGCTTTTTTCAGCTTAAAGTACAACACAACATAGGTATGCGAAAGTCTCAGTAATTCCTCACATGACCTTAAATTTTCACTTACTTTCTGGCAGCTTCTCTTTATAAAGAATATATGTGTATATATGTACATTAATTTTCTCTGGGTATATATATTTGTCTCCTGTTATAATCTATAGTTTCAGATTGATTTTCTCTTGTGATATTTTGTTGTGTTTAAAAAGTAAACTAGTGTCTTGAAGTATTGAGCTTTTGTAAAATAACATGTTTTGCAATGACAGCGCTAATAATGCCAATAACGATTGACAGTAGACAGCTGTAACACGAATATTTCCATCGTATCTATAAGCTTTGTCTGTGTGTTCATTACATTGGGCTATTGATATTTTCGAAGTTTTTATTAGATGCAGTTGCTTATAACATGTACGATATCAGATATTTCTATTTTATAAATATTATTTCAAATGGATATTATTGTAGAGTGTATAGCGTTGTTGAAAAGATTAAGGTATCTTTAGTGAACCATAGATTTTGTTCGTTAGTGTTAGGGTTTGACTATTTAAGTCTCAAGTGATCATGTAGTGAGTAACTTATCACATCCCTTTTGGGAAGCATGGTTTGTTTTTTATAATATAACGACGTATGGAAAGTTTTTTTATAATCGAAAGCGTTCGTTTTCCTATAATGACATTTTAAGTTTGAGGTTATCACCTATTCAAATTATGTAATTTTTCTATACAATTTATGAGTGAAATTAAAAAGTGTTTATGGAAATACAAAGATTTCACATTTGATTCAGATTTTCAAAAACATTATATGCTTTATGCACGGAAAACATGTAGCAGCGGTTTATAGATTAAAATAACTAGCTTTTAATCAGTAGCTCCCATGTTCAAATTTCACTTCGGTTCGAGTAGTCCCATGATTTCACTAGTCATCATCATAGTATTGATCAAGTTGTTTTTACAAATTCTGTACTTAGTAAATGAGTTATTATAACTTGAAGAGGATGTGGGTTTAAGTAATTATGGACCAAATAGTGTGAAGAGTTATAGAAATGAAGGGAATTCGATTTGTCAGTATTTATGACCATAGTTCTGGATTATGTTAATCGAAATCATTTTCTTACAATTTGCTTATAAAGTTGAAAGACGTCTTCTTTATTGCAAATTTGTCAAAAAGCAGCTTCTTTTTCTCTTGTGATGTGATTTCGGGTCAAGTAGATGTGTATTTATTTAGAATTAGATCAATAATGCTTTTGTCTATTTGTAACTACTCTGTCAATCCGAAGTTTCTGTTTAAAATAATCTTTTATGTTTATCACAGAAATCGTTGTTTAGAAAAATATTCAACTTTATTCACACGTGCAGTCACGTAAACCCTTCATTTTGCTAAGTATATTAATAATGATATTGGCCTAAGTCTACTGTTTGTAGTGTGTTTATTTTCATTGTTTTCCCAACAAATTGACGTTACTAAATTAATTTTTAGTTAAATTTCATTTGATTTTAATGAATGGACCGTTTTGGCCTCTATTAGATTGTGTTTGGCCCAAATTGGCAACTAGGTAGAATTATTTTAATTGCCGCTTAGATAACTTCAATAACGAGAGGTTTGCATTTTATCTATTAAGTCAATAGACAATACACCTCCTTTCTAACCATCAGATCAGTGGTCACTATCTCACTACCATTTTTAGTCATTTCAGTTCCGACAAAATAATGACAATTCAATACGTGAACCTGTGTGTGGGAGTTTATTCAAACTTATTTTTTATTTCAGCTTGTTAGCTTAATATCTATTTTGTTGCATCCTGTTTCTGCACTACAATGTACTTCTTTACTTTTAAGTCCATGAGGATATATGGGTAATTAGAGCATACGAAATTCTATTCGATGAAACTATTATCTATTTCGCATGATTGTAGAATAAATAATTGAGAATACATTTATTATTTTAACTTCATGATCATATGTCTGTTAATCGATCAATGGACTAGTATACTGTGCAGCTGTTCTTTCTGTCTTACTTTACAAATATGAAACATGGCCTTTAAAAGAAGGGAATATTTTTAGGTTACAAGTGATCATAGGTATCTTCGAAACATTACTCGTGTTTATTGAGAACACGGAGTTTAAACTTAAGATACTAGGGATGTATGATAAATCAGTTGATCAAGTTGTGAATCTTCGCCGACTACTATCGTCGGGAGATATATTGTGTATTTCTAACCATCGCTGACGCCTATGTAAGATGATGACTGGCGTAGAAGTAAGGTGGAAGAAAGCTATGAACGGCTAAACCAAAGTATAGCACAAATTTATAAAAATCTTTGGATCTTGGTCTGAACTACGTTGATTAGAGATGTTGAATGACATGGGTCGGACTTGGTCACAACAACTTAGATGCATTTACTACTTATCTTCCCGTAAATACTAAGCTTACATTTATTACCTACCTTTCCACGAATTGATTCTTACTTCCTGAATAATATTAACTATGTTCAACCTCCTTAATTGTCAATGACGTTACTACTTTTACTTTGGTATTTATTTTGTTACATTAATAGTGTATAGTAACATGGATCGATGCATATATGTGCCAGGTTCTATTTTGTATTTGACTGACTGACTTCACTTCCATCCAGTCAATCGAACACTTCTAAGGTGCATAACTTTACTCTCCTCTCTTGTATTCTGTTATTTTGTTACCTCTGTTATCTCGTAGTGCTAATGTGGTATGGCAACTTGAACCTATGGGCGTATATGCCCGGTTCTACGTTGCTGCTGCTGATGATGAAGGTGTATAACTTAATAATAAAATGGAATCCGTGTAAATCTGTTATGTTTTAAGAAATTCGCTATATATATATATATATATATATATATATATATATATATATATATATATATATATATATATATATATATATATCTTCTATTTGGTAGCTTCATACTGTTATAAAACACTTTCTGCCAATTTAATTTATATTTATTTAATGACTTAAGAATAACTATAAGATGGAAATTGGATTATGAGAGGCATTTGTGTACTTAATGAATATGATGGTGAGAAATGTGGTGATTAAAATAAATCGTTATTAAGCATGCAATTTTTGAAAGCGTATATTAATGACCTCTTGATAAATATGGATAATAAGAATTGTTAAAGCCATAGTATATAGAGGGATTACACTTTTGTACATTGAATTCATGTCTAAATAGAGGAATCAATAAATCTTGAATTTCATAAGTTTTTTATCTGTATCCCCTTCGAATTCACTCCGGCTGTGTAAGTAATTTCTGGCAGGATGATGTGGTCAGGATCTTCACTGTCTTTACTTGTCCCCCTATAATACGATGGGTTTCTCTCATTACGTCTGTTTTTACCTTGAAATTTTCTATTCCTAACTATCCACGATTCTACTTATAAGGATGAAAAATCATTTACAATGTTACTGGCACCTAGTATTACTTAGAAATAACGTTAATTCAATTTTGAACAAATATTTACACTAATTTCCTAGCTTTTTTCACATCATTCTTGTTCTTTTGTGTGAAGTAAAATTATTCACCTTCTAATAACTTTAAAAGACTTTTCTAATCGGCTTTAAGGTTTGATAATGATACAAGGTAAAATATATTTCGATGTGACCAGTTTTCCAGATAATAATCTATACAAAACTATTCCTGTGTTTTGCAAAGGTCAAATGTAATTATATATTGTGTAACTATTCTTACCAAATAACGTTCCCATGGACTAATTCAACGGATTAATTGGTTTAAATTCTCCTTTACAATTAATGTCCATTCTTTTTTATTTACATTATTAACGAGTATGAATTTTACATTAAATTTGAATTCGTATAATGGGATACATTAAATACATAGTTTGTTATTTGATAATTAATTTTTTAAGAATTGAGAACTCTAATAGTCTCTTTCGATTGTGTCAATGCTCATACTAATATTAGGGATTGGAGTTGCTGAAGTTATCTACCATTTCACTATTCTTGAGAATCTCACTAACTGTGGTGGGTCAGTGTCTGACATAATCTCTACACGCATCCAGAAGTCTAGGTTGATTTTCGCCGACCTGTTTAATCTGTTGCATAGATGAGATACTCCTCTGTCAACCATGAGTTCGTTATATTAAACGTAAGTTCTTTCTGTTTTACTTCATACCTTTGAAACGTGGCCTTTAGAGTTCGCTCGTAGGTCACAAATATATGATCACCGATGTTTTTAAAGTATTACTCACGTATATTGGATTACCTAGTAAGTAACTCTGAAATTAGATGTAACGTATTGGGAAAAGATGTCGAAATGGTTAATTTTACCAACTTCACCATGTAATGTTAACTGGAGTAAGAGTAAGTTGTAAAAAATGTTACGGACGGTCAAACAAATATATCATACAATTACATCAAGTCATTAACTGGTGATTTGTACGAAGGTTAGTAGGTACAGACTAATTACCCTGTTGAGGTCTATTGAATTAGTAGTTAGAGATTTAGATTGACATGACTCAGAACCTGTTTCAGTACTGTAAATGGATTCACTCTTGATATTCCTATAGATCTACAGTTCCAGTTTTCCCACATACATACCTTCTTTGCATTCCTTTATTTAGGCCCTATTTTCAATTATTAGTTCTCACTAATATTTGTTACGAAAGTTATTTCAACTCGATTGCTATTCATCTTGTTAATCTCATCTCATTGTGGTAGTTTGGTAATGTCAGCGTCAGCTAACGTACATTATTTATGCATTCTAAGTTATGACTTGTTAAATTAGTTGAATGTCGTAAGCTTTGTTTGTTTTAATTAACACCACAGGCACTTTGGGAGTGCTAGAGAAAGACACTCGACTGGCTAAACAGTGTAAGACTATTTTTTTAAGGAAGCTTTTAAATTAATTGATGGGCTCATCGATGTAATGATATAATCACAAGGCTGCGAGAAAAGTCAATTAAAGTTGACCACTTTTGACCTCATTATGAGAGTTCGTTTCACATCTTACCATCGACAACAGAAATCTTTAAAGTTAGAGGGTTTATTATTTAGTCGACTGATAGTTTATAACTCACCATTCCAACTGTGAGAAAGTAACGTTGATGAAAATGACTCGACAGCTCGGTTTATTTATCAGTATAATTTTACATTCAGATATGAAATGTAACACTTTGACTTGACTAGACTGTTTGGCATGGTAGGGCTTCAATAAACAAGTATTCCAACAAATTTTTTGATCAGATCATTAGAATTGATAATTTTAACTTTACTATTAAAAGAGCAGGTATAATTTCAAAACTCCAGAGTTAGGTGGAGAATGATTCGATTTGAAAATGATCTTTGTCCTAAACTATAGTAAGAAAATTATACTGAAAAGGTGTTAATTCTTTTCAGTTACTTCCTCTTAGCTTATAGTTAATCAGTGGTGCGCTATATCTATGTTTGCTATTTGTGTAGAATTGTATCCATTTTCATTTCTACATGTTACAACTTTTTAATAAGTTTCACATCATAAATTAACCTTAATTGGCTAACCGTTGAATGTCATGAAACATTGGAAAACTGTTTTGCCCTAGTAAAACTTATAGCTTCATCAAGATCCAAACCGAAATCTATGTTTTATTTTGGGGAAGGGAGGGAGGGACATATAACCATGGAAGTGCATCCAATAGCTCTCCTTTTTCATTTCGGACAATTCATGATATACCACGATCATTATCGATTGTTATTAGTGATACTTATCTTATACCTAATAAAGTTGAATTGTATCTCACTAGAACTGCAGAAATTATCTGAAAATTAGTCACCAATATAGCAACAATTTTATTTTGTACAAAAGTACATCTCAATACCGTTACAATGTTTATTTTATAGTATATTTTTTTAAAAAGAAAATAAAAACTATTGAATATATAGGCATAATATTAGAAAAGCATACCGGATATTAAGTGTCTAGTCGGACTAAATTAAAATAAACTAAATTATTATTATTAGTGTTAGTTTGTTACTTTAGTAATTAGTAATTTATTGTCTAGACAAATGAGTCATAATTGCTACATATTTATTTTATATCAGATTATTGTAAAATGTAATATGATAGATTTAATTCTTTTATTATATTTTTCTAATGGTAAACTAGTTATAATTTTTTCTTTTTTTTTTTAAAAAAATACTTTAATGTATCACTTTATCATTTTATGAATTATTGTTTGTTTTTCTTCCTTATTTCTAAAGGATGTCTTCATTTCTTGTTACTTTCTTTACTTGTTAAATTTATCTTACTTTGTTATTACACCTTTTTTTCTTCTATAATTGATTTAAGTATAACTAGTACACTATATTACAATCATTATAGTTTAAAAATAAACAAAAGTGATTAGGTTAGCTGGCAGAAAGTTCTGTACCTAGGTTTCGGGCTACTTCATTACTTGACATCAAGTTATGTTTACAATCTTTGACAAATTTATGCTTCTCGGTGGTTCCGATCCTTGGTCACTCAATTTTACGAGTAGTGACCATTAACACTGAGCTATTTGGATAACAATTAACTCCCTATAAGACTGAGGCATATACACTACTGTAATAACTAATTTAATGTTTTTCAAGTCGATTATAATGCTGAGCGAATTCTATCGATCAGTTGTAATATGGTCACTAGTCTATGACTTGAAATATATATATATATATATATATATATATATATATAGAGAGAGAGAGAGAGAGAGAGAGAGAGAGAGGGAGAGAGAGAGATGCCAAGTCATAGACTAGTGACCAATTGTGAACAATTGTAAAGTTTCATTAATTGTTGTGTGAAATTTGACTAACTAGCTTTGAATGAACGATTAGTTGTTAATAGGATTTGTAAAACATAAGAAATTTGTAATTAGTAAGGTGAGTATAGTAACTGTGATTTACATTACATCGGAGTAAAGCCGTGTAAATGGCAACTGAGAAATCTGGGTAAAGACATTCTTTGCAATAATGGTGATAAGATCTAACTAAATGTAGCACTTTACAAAAATAAAAATGAATCAGATCAAATGAACTATAAATTAAGTAAATGATACAGAAAGTGTTATAGTAAATTACTATTATGTGAATAACTCGGGCTCCAAGTTATGAATAGCTAATGCTTCTGCAATATCAAGCAGATTAAAATGTAAATCTCTTCATATATTTGACTGGATTTAACATTTTATGTCAATCAGCGAATCTCTGGATGAATGCCCTAAATCGGCTACGTGCTATGGAATAGCAGATGTGATTGATCTACGTTGTCCCTTCCTCGGTCATACTTGGAGATCCACTCGGATACAGCCTAGAAAATACATTTTGATGACAGATTAGTGAAAGTGAAATTTATCTTTACAATTTTTGTTCATTTGAATAATCGTTACATATTGAATTGTACATACCTCTATGGTTGATTTAGATGGCAATTATACACATTGCTATTGGGTGGTTTATTTTATATTTCTGTCTTACTTATTTCCTACTACTCTTATCATCTTATGTTTCCTCATATAAAAAAGGGTAAGTGGTAGAATTAAGTATATTGTATGGTAGAATCTTAGAGTTAATATAATTACCAAGGTTATTAGCACAGTTTAACATATTTGCTAAGTGTACTATATCCAGCATTTTTGGTTATTTTTCCGTTCTTTCAGTGGGTGATTGCCGTTAATTATAGCATGATTTCTATTAAAGATTTCATCTCAAGCGTTTACTTTGGTTATATTTGTCCTTAACGACCGGTATATTGGGCTCTGTTGCACTATACACATTCATAGGAGATAGTTGAGAATAAACTCCAACTACTCGAAATAAAATCTTTAATATTGATTACAGTAATATGCATCATTTACTCGCTAAATAAACTGAAAAAATGATCAAAATTGATGAATACAACATGCTTAGCGGATATTGAAAATGTTACAGGCAGTCACAACTACTTGGGCAGAAGTTCACTTTCAAAATCTGCCTATCTAACTATAAATCCATGAGAGAGTCATGATTAGACCACCAGCTTAGAGAACTCAGCGTCATCAAATTCATCCGTCGGAGCTGGAATTTTCCATATTTCATATCGATATTATTATTTACATAGATAAATTAGTGATGGGCGTCGATTAACAGTTTCTGAACTATTATCGTCATACAAATGGTTTAAATTAATGTTTTCCACACCTTTCTGCTACGTGTCTGGTATTGTATATGCTTGGTTCAATCGTTCATAATTTACATTAAGTTATGTGTAAAGGGATGAGAGATTGCTTTTTATTAGTAATATAGCCTTTTTCCTTACTAACCAAAAAAGATCTTTTCTATAAGTCATTTTTTCTTTGTTGACGGAAAATAACATTAACGACATCAAGCAGATTGTTTATGCTTCGCAGAAAATATGTATAACGCATTGACCGTACAGAATTTATTTATATATATTCTGTCTATTGAAATAAATGGTTTCTTTAATACATCGTTATTTGGAAAAGATATGTAAGGTATTAAACATAGATTAGTGATCTTTGATTCGATTGAGATGCATCATATATTTTCTTCTGCAAGTTTTATGAGTATCAGTAGCGTTATACGCAGCATTTAGTTATTATGACTTCATGTAATTACAAATGTGTAAATTGTTTCATATTTCAATTTAATCCGTAGCTGAAGTAAACTATTCAAATCGGTTGTTGGTGTAGGTTTTTAAAATAGTAAAGTCCCTCTAGTTGTATCTATAATATGGTCTAAGATTATGTTATCCTTCCTAGCCACCTAACTAGCAGATAGTGCTTTTGCTTCGTTTGGTTTGAGAGGAGTTCCTTAATTTCTAATCAGAAGTTGACTGGCAGAATTCAGCCATGTTAAGAATCATACAGTTGTCACCAGTGACGATCGTCTATCTGTATCGTAGAAGTTTTGAAGTTGGATTAGTGAATAACTGGATATGGTATGAGTTTTAAATACTCGATTAGAAACCTAAAAGTTTTGAGTTATATTCCTAGCAGAGTAATCGACGCACATCTAAGATATCCCATTGTGGAAAGATACTGCTGTCCAATACTTCCTCGTTTGCAACATCATTTGAGCTGTTGTCAATCTAAGACAAATACCACCTATTAATTAAACTAGTCTACACAATACAGCTCAACAAACCGGCAATCGTATTTTGATATCACTATTTGTTAATTAATTATATCAAGTTGATCAGCTTCTATTAATATACAATTTCCTTAAGTATTGTTTGCAATGAGTACAGGCTTTAAAGATAGATTCATTCAACTAGCAATCTCTGATGAAACTGGGAGTGTTAGGATTCTACTGTACCAACCAGTATCGAATCTATGGGAACTAGTAAGCATTTCTCATTATAAATTAAAGTTCCTGAGGTGGGCCGTAAGTGTACCCATAGAATATCGATTATCCTTTGTTATCCACTGTGTTTGCTATAGTCTTGTCTTTCACTATTTTGTTTGTGATATCTAACTTTACTTTTTGCTGTCGTTTTATCGTGTGCGCATCGCAGGGTCTTTATAACGTGTAATAACTCTGAAAACCCAATTCAACTTTCTTATGTGTGGTAATTCTGTCTGACCTCCGACTACTTAGTTATAGTATTTCGATAGTTATCTGATTCAGTTTGTTATATTTAATGTATCGGATCAACTTTATCTGAGTTCAATTCTGAATGGGGTTTCTTCCTAAAATATTTGGTCTATTTCTGTACTTGCTAATATTTCGTTATCACCATTATTAATTTGATCTTACTTCATTTTCATGTGAAGTAAAAGTTAAATGGTTATCAGATTGTTTGTTTGTTTTCTTGTTCGAATACTTTGTTTCTGTTTAAGGTTCGTCTATGTTACATCAATAACTTCAACGAGTTGATTACAGTGAATTTTATTTCAACCATGAACTGACTTTTAACTGCAAAACTACGAAGTTACATTGTGTAGCTGATAGTTTTCATCTAGTCAATTTACAGCTATATATATTAAAATCTAGTTACTAATTTTGTTGAGATGTTTTGTGAGGTCATTCTAATTTGTGAGTGAGGGTTCTGTATGAAGTAATAACACTTGGGGCACCATTCGAAAAGAAAGGTAGATGGACAGGTGATTTGTTTAAGTACAGTACTCCTCAACATTTATTGTCCATTTTTCTGTCAGGAATCGAACTCATAACCATCAAGTTTCGAGACGAAGGCTTAGCCCTTAGATTATCGAGTTGGTGTTCAGTTTTCCACTTTTCCAACTTCAGACTATGTACTAGATGGAGTGACGATCATATAATATCATTGGTAATGATCGTTTTATTCCCAACAAGGCTGAAATGTAAATTGTTTTTTGTAGGACATTTTCAGCCAGTCTATCAGTCAGTAATCAGCATAGGATCTAGCTCAAATGTGCATTAACTCAAGTAAGCAATTCACATCAGTATGACGCGATGAAATCAACAAGATAAATAACGCAGGACTTGAAATAAATGTGCTAGAGGGAATGAGAATTGTGGACGCATTATCTAGAACATATAACTTCACAATCGTAATAAGTTCAGAGCTATGGTATCCAATTTCCTCAACCACTGATCATGAATATCTCTTGGACACTAACCGTGTAATCTACACCTACCAAAAACCAATAACTTCATGAACTAGTGGCATATTTTTTGTTTGACTGCTCCTAGTTTTCTTCCAACTGCTTTCAGCGTCGGCCAACATGATGCGTTGAGGTGGGCAGTGGCTGGACTTGCGCAATATATTTTTCAATCACCTCAGTCGTTCAAGATTCACTGCCTCATCAACTGGCATAGAATGTCCACCTAATATCCTGTGTCTGACTTCGGCATTACTCATAGTTGTTTCACGATACGATTTAAAATGATTTAAAATGTCTTCTATTTTTAATAGAATTTCGGATATTTTTGTCATTGACTTATTATTATAGTATCCGGAGTTTTACTAGCTCATGTTTATTTAGATTAAGAGAATCGTTTTGTACTGAATGTAATACTCTTAATTTATACTATATTTTGTGTGATTCTATACAGACTTATTGTTACAAATGTGCACAAGTATTTACTAATTAGTGATTGAAGTGATGATAAATAGTAATATGATGTTACGACAGAATAACTTACTTTTATGATTGACATTGTCATACATACAACGATACAAAGATAAATTGTCACATGGTAATAATCATTATGAAACAAATGAGTCAAATAAAATTTGCAAGATGAATCAGAAGAATTATTTATTGATCAATTCCATAGAAATTCTAATGTATAACTAGTATGTATATATATGTAATCTTCTATAGATTGCAGCATATAAATAAACTGTTTTGATTTCAGATTAACTTGTAGCTAGCTAGTTATCTACAAGTTTGAGTTTTTTTGATGAATTATTTTCAGTCATGTTACATTATTGGTTATTTTGCCAAGTTAATTAATGAATATTAGTGTTGCTGATATATTCTCGGTTTTAGTTTGAAGATTTTTAAGCAATAGATTGCTTCTTTAAGATGAATCCATATATGTACTGAGTTATATTGACAAATATAGACTACCTTGTTGACACATGTGTATTAACCGCTTTCATTGCTTAGAGACATTTGTGAAATGTCTCAGAATTGGTTACAGTAGTGCAGATGAACTTACTCTTTAACTTTCTCTAGCTTTTGAGTTCCATTGTTACTTATAACGTACCTTTTCATTCCTTGTGGAGCTATATTCCGATATTCATTTTGTTAATGCAATCGTGCCATGCAGCATAGAAACTTAGACAGATGTACATATGTGCCAAGTTCTACGTTATTTATTACTGAATGTGGTATACATCTATAGTGTGATGCAGTATTTTTATATGATGAAAGAACAAACTTTTTATATGAAAATTTCCATATGAATGAAATTACTACACTACAACCTCATCAACCATTTAATACAAGTCTTCGGATTTGAAGATTTCCTTTGTGCAGCACATCTCTTACGATAACTGTAGGGTTTTTTAATTTGTGTCCTGCACTGGATTATTGATGAAAGAACTCATCCTTCAACTACTTAATTATACTTTTGAAATCCCTCTCCAATTCCGTCTAAGTAGCAACTGTGTAGTATTACTTGTCCTTACAGCTAATACAGCTCACAACCTGTTACTGGTTGATACTACTTACGAATTAGATAATGCCTTTATGAAATAATTTCCGATTATGAAGGCTGGATTATATCGTCTGTTAAAATTATTAGAAAGTTCATTGAAATTTAGCAACATTAAAAAACTTTATCTAAGAGATAAAGAATGAAAAGTAAGGATAGTTACTACACTTATACAACATTTCAAGATTGTGTTCGTAAAAACACTTATGTCACAAGTTAATTAACATTTTTTAATGGAACTATATCTGCTGAACTAGACAGTTTAGTAGACAAACAAATGAAAACAATGGAACCTACGAGAACAATCAGTTATAAACAAGGTCATCAGAATGAATTGCTTTAACACTTGTAGAATGACTAAGAAGCTTACTCTAATATGATGCGTTGGCAATCTTTGTAATTAATCCATCGGGTTTAGGAAACACAATTATGCTAAAAAAACAACCACCTGAGCTGAGAATTTTTAGCATCAATTCATAATTAGCAGTTTTTCTACAATAATCAAGTGAATATGATTTCTGAATTACTATTGATTGTAGTCAGTAGGTAAACTGACATCGGTGCACTTGTTCTTATAACAATATGTGGGGGGGAGGGGCGTAGGTGGATAGAAATTTCATTCTTACTTCGTTATCCTTTATTGGGTCATTTCTGATCATTTAGTTGGCCTTATATTAGATTAGTAAATAAGCTGGACTTAATTATAGTATAACTTGCTAGTCTAGTACTTAGGAGTTTATTGTATTACATTTAGCATATTGCTAAATTAGCCCCCTGAGTGTTTCTTTTCTTTTCAATATTAAACTTGAAGTTATATCATCATAACAGTCATGAAAAAAACTATAGAATGCTTTTAATTACTTTTGGAGCGCAATACTTGATAATAAATTAGTTAATACAATTGATGATTATCACTGCCTGAGGTGGTTATGACCTGCGTACTGCTAAAACTTACCTTGACATGTGATGTAAATAGCCCAGGTTAGAAGAAAGCTAGTGGCAACTAAATTATGATATAGCATCAGTTCATGAACCACTAGTTTAAAACTTTAAGTGACATGGTTCAGAATCGATCGCAGTGGCATGGGTGCATTCACACCTTGTCTATTTCTAGATCTTGAGATTCAAAATTATTTTGCAATTTTTTTTTCACTAACTAATCGTTTCTATCTAATATCATATTCTCCATATTTAATATTTTTTACTACTAGTGATACACTTACTACTTCGGTATTTATCCTAATGTCCTGATGTATTGGACTGACATGTATACACTGGCTATAACTATGTAGCTGAACATATACTTTCTGTGCTACCTTATTTTAGTGGATTAAACAGCCTGTTGATATCAACAAAAGGAGTGACTGTATTTCGAAATTCATTTTGAGTATTTATATTTTAGAAGTTGTGTAGAATTTTCAACGTGTTCATTATAGTTTCACAAATTAATTTTCATATCAGAAACTGATGGAAGTGAGAATTCTACCATTTGATGCCTTCGCAGGGGTGTAGATGGTTAGGCGTTCGCATCAACCTGAAGCCCCTGGTGCGGAATGTGTTGTGCGCACTGCTGAGGAGTTCCACACTAGAACGAAAGAGCTGTCCAGTGCTCCCTGGTTTTCAATGGTACCCTGCCAACATGAATCTGTGACATATTCAGTCAAATAAATAACCAATCTCAACAAAAATAACCATCCTAATTGAATTAATTTTTATTCAGTTGTGTAGTTGTATAACTATAATAATTATTATTATCTTCTGCTTAAGTTAAAATTATAACACTAATCACACTTATTTTGGATTTAAGTACCTTAGATTTTCCTCAAACCCTTTTTTGTAATGTTTCCCTTCTCTTTTTGTCACAGTACTTTTTTTATTTACTTACTACGTACGTACAATAATAATAATAGTAATAATAATAATAATAATAATAATAATAATAATAATAGTGTTTTCAATATTTATATTAGTTTCAGGATGATTGCCCATTATAAAATACTCATGAGGATAATATATATATATATATATATATATATATATATATATATATATATATATTACTAGTTTGGGTATAATGGTTGATTAATATACCATTGACGTTGATATTCCCATTGTGGAATAAAGTAAACTTTTGTATACACGTAAACAGCAATTATTTTGATATGTTAAGTTTAGTTTACTCAAATTTTAAGCATTATTTTGTCTTTTCTGTCTTACGCTACAATTTTATTTCAAGTTATTATACTAGACGTCATAATATGTATATATTGTTTGATGTAGTGGTAAGGGAAATACTTTTATTCTCCAAATAGGTCCTCAGCTTATTCGTCGCTGACGAGATGAAGAAAAGTGTATGTTGGTTGGTTTCTACTTCGTTGCTTCCGTTAGCGATATAGAGCCTTTATGTATATACTTTTAATTAGAATAGGTTACTTCATATATTATAGTCTCCCATTTTCATTTGTTAAGTATTGTCATGTCGTATGCACACACAAATTAGATATATCAACTTAGGTCGTTCAGTTCGTAATCTAAGATCAATGATATTTCGAAAAAGAAATAATGGTTATTGTTAGTTTTTTTCTCAAAAATCATTCAGCTGGAACTAAACAGTCTTATATGTAATTGAGTTTAACGTTTACTATGAAATATCTTTGGTGTTGTTTATTAATTCAGCTAGTTTTAGTTACCTGCAACTATTCTCACTCGATTCTGTCATTAAGAAAATAATACATATCTTTCTGTCTCAGGTAGTAAGGAAATAAGTGCTATACATTATAATGAAAAAAGGTCAATACTTTCCGTTGCATTGAGTAGAATTAACCAAAAAAACCCATAACAAACACAAGCTTTCTCGGATTTCTGAACTGAACTTTGATCGCAATCCCGTTTAGTATAATCGATGATTATGTATTAAATTCGTGTAGTCATTTTTTGAAGTGTAATTTTTTACTGTGATTTAGTTTATGTCCTCATACGACTATACATTTTCTTGTCGAATCGCTAAAATATGGATACTCAGGTTATCATAACGTTTTCAATATCTACTAAATCTTTCAAGTTATCGGAGTTATCATCGACTGACTTTTATGTACAAATCAGTGTCTCTCGGCCCAACATATCGGATGATAAATACAAATATAGTGAAATTTAGGGCTTGAAGTGAAATCTTTGATAAGAGTTACACATTACTATGGATAAATGTTTGGAAATTTTGAATAAAGATATGCTTATCGATCGTTGAAGGCTTTATGGCAGTCTCATCACAAAAGCGTTTAAGCTAATTGTTGCCTAAATAAATTCTCTTATGTTAACAAAGGCGGTTTACGTATTATAAAAGGAAGTGGAATTGAATAGAATCACAAGCATAAACAAACAGTATAAGAATTATGATGATAAATGTTAGGTGCCACCTATTTTGATAGGCGTATTTAGCTTGAGTCAACGAAACCATCGGCTTGTGGTCTAGGCCATTTTGGTAGGTACGTACTATCTGTTTGGGTTTCTTGCAGTAATTGGTTGTAAACTTTGTGTAACATGTCTCGCAATCTGCTTCAACGACCCGGATTCATCTTCCCTTAGATATCGAGGTCGCCTTTATTCCGAGCGTATAGTCTTTCTACTCCTTTACCACACACCTTGTTAATTTTATCTGATCGCGATTACGCCATGTAGAAAGGTGGGCCAGTAAAGAATTATGCAAAACTCTACGTTGATTATGACTGAATGATAAACTAATTTAAGGTTTATACATTTTACTCCACTTGCCAAAACCTAATGGACTAATGACGAATTACGTAAGTGAGGTTAAAACAAGTAACAGTAATCAAGTATCAGAATAGTACTAAGTTGAATCAACATGTTTTTTGTAGTTATTTATTCATTATAAAGCTGGAGATTTAGCTCGATCTGTTATTTCTAACTTGTATCATCTTATATAATCTTTAGCGTTGACTGAATCCCATAGATTAATTAAATTCATAGTACAGTTCAATTTAATCTTCAAGTTAATCTTCTGTTGTTGGCAGTAGACAAACCACACTTTTATAAAATTGGCATCATATATTGTTGTCTTTCTTTTTTCTTGCTTCCACTTCGTCACATTTCGTTCTTAGCTCTGGTTGTTCATCAATGCAGATTGTTTTTCTCTGATTAGATAAAAAAAACGATTGTTTATATGCTTCACTGATGATTTTTCCTTATTCGTTTGTTAATACTCTTTGTCTACGGTAAGCTGAATTCCTTTTCACTGGTATGATTGCAATAATGTTACTTATTTATGATTAAGTAGATTGCAAAATACTCTGTTAGAGAAAAGTGTAGTTTTTACTTGGGCCTATATATATATATATACTTTAAAAATAACTTCGATTTCTTTGAATAGTTATAAAAGAAACATTTTTCGTCCATTGTCAACTATTGAGGGTGGTTATAGTGATTAACTCTCAGTTAATAGGTTGCAAGTTCGAAATCCCGATCAAGTGACTTTGGTTTGGGAAGTTGGGTAGTATCATTAACACTCACAAATGATTTCTCTGGGAACCCAATACATGGATCGCATGTACTTGGTAGATGTGTTACATCGAATTTTCTCACAACCATTTAAATTCTCTCTGTTTTGAAGTTTAAACTGCTATTTTTAACCGTTGACCTAATCGTCTGTCTCTCAATAAATCTTTATTACAATTGTTACTATTTAGATTGGGTAGGGTCCGGAAGAGGAAAAGAAGTTGTTGTATGCAGTATCTCAGAATCGAACCTAAGATTCACTTATCAATAGATAATCTATATCAGTAAATTTTTATATCACAAAATGACATTAAATTACCAAGTACTGACTCAGTGGTCTCGGCGTTGAGCTCTCGTCACGAAGCCTAAAGATCCTATCTTTGACCCTTGATGGGACCTTGGATGCACACTGCTGAGTAACCTCTTATTAGGACAGGATAGCTGTTCAATGCATCTTAGTATTCATTTGTCATCTAACGAATATCAATTTGTGATACGTAACTTTATATTTAGCAATCTCCACTTTGCACACTCATATTAATGTAGTTGTATAATAGTTTTATTTCATTAGTTGATTCAGATTGGTGTCAGTAAGTAATTGAACTATAATTGGATGACTGAATAATGAAGTATAAGTTAATAAAATCTTAAATCCAAATGATTCAATTGTTTACGGTGTTATAGGAGAGAGTTAGTAAAACAACTTATGATCGAGGAAATCCGCTTATGAACGGCGTAGTTGTTTAATACTTCTTTATTTCCAGTATTATAGTTCATTAAAATACCCTATTAATCACAAGTATTGAAAAAGGCATTCCTCTAAGGTATGAGATGGTATTGTTCATTATTTATCAAAACAGCTAACTTTTTTATTTTATTAATAGCAACGGATCAAGCTCTTCAGAATTTCAGTATATTAAATGATGTGGCATAAAATTTGAATTACAGATACTGTTAATATATCTGAATTTATATGCAATTGTTTACACATTTAATAGGCGTTTTGTCTCCAACATTTTCAGTCGCCTTTCCGTATATTCAGTGATTGAGCACACCATGTTAGATTGTAATTTGTATTAATAATTTTACATGGAACATAGTTCAAATATTACGTTTAACTTCAGCTATATTATGATTGTTTTAAACTTAACTTTCATTATTCTATAGAAAACTGGTTAACGATTCACTTTCATTCCGATTAACTTATATGTATATTTGAATAATGCAAGAACTACAACATTTGCAGAATACTTTGAATTCAATGTATCTCGTTGCATTCTCATCAGCTACATACATCCTATTGATTTTAGATGATTCAAATTATTAACACATGTTGATTTTGTTGATTGAAATGTTTGTCAGATAACGTTAGATTGTCTAGATAGTGAAACTGTAAAGAAGTTGAATTTACAGTATTTATAAGCAAATTAGATGAATATTCTAGAGTTTATTTACGTAATCTGTTAAAAGGATTCAAAAATATTTCAATAGGTGACGTAAGAATTAGAGTCCTAGTGAATAGTTGATAGGGTTCGATTATGTAATTATGAATACGCTATTGCTGTGAATATGTGAAAAAAATGGAATAAAATAGAAAAGTAAGAGTATAACTCACCGACTTCCTGTTGTCGGTAGTTGGGAGAGAGAACTGGGTTATCAATGTAATGCCATAAAGGTAACTGAAGATTTACTACTGATTCCTTCTGAATACAAAGGTCAGGTTTTAATCTTCTGACTGAAATGACCTCAGCAAATTTCAATAGAATCGATTTATGTTGTTTAGTGATAATTTCAAAAAAACATTTGTTATATCGACCTAATGTCCTGTGTCTACCAAATGACGCATAATTGAACTTCTAAAAACAGTTGCTTCTTTTAAACACAGGTTCTTCGGGATATGTTCAATAAATCGTAAAAAGGCCCGTTTTTCTGTCCTTCCAATGTACCTGCTTTTGCAAGTACATGTAAACTGGTAAATACAATTGGAGGTGACATGAGACGGATGTTTGTCAACTTTTGTTTGATTTATTAAACATCGTGTTTTGTAGTGTCAGTAGGGAATGCTTGTTTGACGGCCGTTCAAAATTTTTGATTGGATTTTTTGGCTATTTGGTCTCCTTTAAATACTAATTGAATGAATTCCCTTTCTTTTTCGGAATTTTCGGTTTAGAATTTTTGATTACAACTGTTTCCATATTTCTCAATAAATTTTTCTGGGTACCCATTTTGTCGAAGACATTCTTTTATGATTGCAATTTCATTTTCGAGTTTAGTAAAACAAAAGATAATTGACAGCATGATATACTGCGAATGAAAACCACGTGGCTTGTGCCTCCCAATAATGTATAGGCAAGCCAAACTACATAAACCTGATGTACCAATGAGACAGATAATCTCCATGATGAATTCACCATATCATAAGGTAGTTCTCTGGCTGGCCAATAAATTAGAACCGGTTCGCAAAGAACTGGTTGTATTAAGTTTAGAAGATACGTTTGATTTTGCTGAATTGGTAAACCACCTATATATATCTGACAAATTAATGGCATCTTATGATATATCAGCATTATTTACCGACATTCCCTTGTAAGAGACCTTTGATATAATAAGTCAACATTTCGAACAGTTATCCATCCCGAAAACACAACCTAAGCAATTGATACGTTTATGCACAAAAAACGTCCAATTTAAATCCAATAATCAATTATACTGCCAAGCTGATGGTGTAGTTACGAGAAGCCCTTCAGAACCAGTACTTGCTGACATATTTATAGCTAGTCTGGAAAAGACAAAGTTAATGCCTGCAATAAACCAAATAACACTCTACAGAAGGTACGTTAATGATACATTTCTTATATCCGACAACATAAACCAGGTGAAAAAATTACTTGAGATCTGTGATGCAGCTCATCCTAACATCAAGTACACAATGGAGCACGAAACGAGCAATATCTTCCAATTCCTAGATCTAGGGATTTCACGAAGTGGCTTATCACTTAACGCAGCCAGTTTTTCTACCGATAGATCTTAGTTTTGAACCAAACTCTGGTTCACATTCACTATTGTTCCTATTTTGTATTAACGTTAGTTTCCTAATTCGTTAACGGTGTGGTCTGGTTTTGTATATATATAAAGGATTGTTTAGAAATATAATAAATTCTGATTCCGATTCTGATTCTATCTGGTTGGTCTGTCGTTTCCTATCTCCGGCTTGGTACCGAGTGGGCATAGCGCAGACTTGTATTTATCGACTAGGTACGCCCAATAGTCGTTTCAACAAATCGACCTTTTTTTCGCGTCATAACAGAAGGCTGTTACGTTCCAGATTATATTCCAGTTGCGTAACCTACATTTCACTGTTCTATAATCCACGAGGACAAGTAAAGTGTAAAGACGTTATAAAATCTTTAGATTGAAATCAAAATCCTCATTTAACATTTATTCGCATTCATTAAAATTTTATCTCCGTGATCTAAACTGAACCTAGGCTTATAATTCTAATGATTTTCTGTCATACCTTTATTTGTGTTAATATCAAGTGATTTATTATTGTGTGATTAATGTCAATTGACAAGATGTCTTAAGTCTTAGGTTTGTTTTATTGGTGCTATCCGACCTGTCGTATCTGTTAATTTAAAGAATTGGTGGTCTTTGTGAGATTTGAACTTGCACCACATCAGTATCATAGTCAATGGTATTACTAGTGATGTATTCGCTTGCAGCCAACCTTCTATAAATCAACGAGCTTTGTCCATTTTCTTATTTGTCTTTTATTGCTAGTCGAGTTCTATAGATCAGATGTTTTAGTCTCGACTAACTTTGGGGGGGGGGAAGGGAGTGTATATGGCTTTATAAATCCATCACCTTGCTGTAATTTTTGTAATATTCTAATACGTTATTCTTAGTGAAGTTAAATGCACCAACGTGTAGCTTATTGACAAAATTCACAACTTAACTGATCCATTTTAGTCGATTTAATCTGTTTCTAGATGCTAATATTTAGTGAAGACTTCAGAACAATGATGACAATAACATTTATTATTCAGTTGTCTAGAAAAAGTTAACTTACCCATTCTGTTCTCCTTCCATCAGCACTTTTCGCGCAGTGGGTCCGTTTTCTTGAAAAACTCTTCACTTGGATTTTTTTGGCTTTTGTATATTTTTTGTCTATATATTCAACAAAAATAATCAATAAATATATACACTTATTCTTCTATTATACAAAATATCGTTTAGTGATTTTTATCTTTATTCTTTATCAATCATCCAACGAATCAACCACTGTTGGCTTTTCCTCTTTCCACTTTTCCTCTCAAACAACTACTATACCTATGAATATTGTTATTCACTGCTATTATCATAAAATAGAACAATACTACTGATCCATCGTTTTGTTGGTTAGATAAAACCGGTTCTTGTTAATCTCACCGAATTAAAAATAAACGCTGTATTTTGATTGGTCAGTTCCGATGTGAATTAATGAATGCATTTCTTTATTCTGGTCTTTCTTTATACAAGTTAAATCAATCAGTCGATCAATAGGTTTGAAAGGAATAGTTTCTATTTATTCTGTTGTTGTTTTCCTTTTCTTTAATGTATTAAGAATTACTTACTTTCCTTTTTTAAAACATATTTTGTTGTTATTGAAGAGGGGATAGTTACTAGTAGTAGTTGTTGTAGTAATATTAGTAGTATGTCTCAACTTTTCTCCTTTGTATAATCAGTTGGTATTGACAATTTGTACAACTGCCCATATGTTTACTAATGTGAATTGGATATTGACCAAAGATTACTGTTTATTTTTGGTAATGACTTTTAGTGGTTACTGACTGTATTCACGAAGGTTGTGTATTTGAAATTTGATAGTTATGTGCAAACAATCTATGTCATTGAGCATATCCTTATTGGCAGCTATATCATTTTTTGTTCGACATATATATATATATATATATATATATATATATATACATATATATATATAATATGCATAGTGATGCTAGGGTACGTACAAAGGATAATAGTAAACAGTAGTCTTTTAAATGAATTGAAATATTACTATCACGATGTAGTCGACATATCAGTCAATCAGTCAGTCACAACAGAGAACTTAGTACGTTTGTACATCAGCTCAAGTTGCCATGCCCCAATCGGTATGGAGAAATGAAATTGTCAGGACAAATCCTAGAGTAATGGGGGGGGGGTAGTAACTGTATTAGTAGTAATGGAGATGATTAGGGATCGAAGATAAGATTCAGTGCCAGTGAAGTACATTAGCCTTATACAGACTCTGTAGTCGAACACTACATGTCGAGTCAGAGCTTATGATGGACTGTCGTCGGAATTGATTACTTCAAGCGGTGTTCTCTAAGGTTTTGCGTTTCCCCCATTTGTATTTAATTTTATCATCGACGTACTTTTAGAGTTGACGCTTTAATCGTCTAAATTACCAGGGCTAAACCTCATTCTCGGAGATAAACTTGTCGAATTGGAATATGCAGATGATATAGTTCTATTGGGTGAAGATGCTGATAAGACTACCTTAAGCATCAATTTAAGCATGGTTGTGATATGATACTTCCCATCCAAATGCAAAATGCTGCTTCAGGATTGGCTTGATTCGGCACCGACATTAGTGATGAGGAGCGAAGTAGTTAAGCATGTCAATTGCTTCACATATTTTGAGAGGCTCATCGGTCCTGATGCTCTGGTGTCCAATGAAATCTCGGCTCGTATACATAAAGTTCGATTGGCTTTTGCCAATCTGCGTCACTTGTGGCACAGGCAAGGCATCCATCTTCCCACCAAAGGACGCGTTTGCTGAGTAGCTATTCGATATGTTTTACTTTATGGATGTGAAGCATGGCCATTAAGTTTAGAGGGCATTCGTAAGCTTCTTGTATTCGGTCATAGATGTCTTAGAAGCATTACTCGTGTTTTCTGGGACTATCTAGTAAACAGTAAGTGGGATAGGAATAGGGCAGTAGGTAAAGATAGTAAATCTATTGATAAAGTGGTAAATCTTTATCAGATGAAGTGGTTAGGGCATGTATTACGTGTGCTTAACCGTCTCCTACCTCGACGAGCAATGCTGTCTGATGTATGAGTAGGTTGGAAGAAAGCTAGGGGCTACCAAATCAAAACATGACATTATTCCATGACATCATAAACACTTTGGTTGAACATTGTTAATAGGTGTCGATTACTTGGTTGATGTTCGCTTGTTGATCGTAATCAGTGGTTAGATACTTTGGGTGACATGGTTCAAAATCGTTCTCAATGTCGCAGGTGCATCCGTTGCTTGTCTTCCACCGAAATCTATGCTTAATTCATCATGATTTTCTTTTTACCTAATCATAGTTTTTTAAATCTTATCTTCGACCTCTTTCTTTCTCCAATATTACTAACTCTGTTACTACTTCGACTACTCTTGCATTTGGTCCGACAATTTAATCGCTATCTGTTAACTGGGTCATGGCAACTCGAATTGATGTACACATATACTAAGTTCTGCGTTGTGGCTGACCGACTTTGTGTGATATTGTCCTGAACGACAATGAATGATTCTCGATCAAGCCATTCTACTCCTAAAAGATATCACCGGGATTACCATTTGTTTTATACCAATTTCACTTGTATCGATTAATTTTTTACAAGCAATTGTTCAATAGTATTCTTCCTTTTTTTGTGTATCTGAGATTTCATATCATAGACTGACCTTAGTTAGACAGCTATTTAAAACCAGGAATCGATTGACTACAGATTCATCCTAGTGTGAAACTATCCGACATTGCGCAACTATTTTTCCACCGTGTATAGAATCCAAGACATCCAGGATCTATGAATTGTGTCTAACCTCTAGACTGACGATGACTTTTCATGGAATGGTTTACATTTCCAACTTTAGTCAATTCAAAATTCAAATTGTATTATATTGTACTGTATCGTGTCGATGCGACTTCCTAGTATTGTACTTTACTATTCCTATACACCTTGAATTGGTTATTTAACTAACGAGTAGTAATTTTATGAACAATTTTGTTTTTAATATGTAAATATAATAATAATAATAATGTATGCATATAACTCAATATTCAAACGATCAATGTTTATTATTTTATGGCTAAATATAAACAACACTTCGAAAAATATTCACCATTAGTCATTATTTAGTTTATTCATCGTTGTTCCTTATTGCTGTTTCGTTGTTGTTGTTGCTGTTGATGGTTGTTATTGATCTATCTTCAGTAATCTAGTAAACACTACTGCAAACTTGTAACAGGTCGATATACGGTGTATTATTCCGATTGGTTAATTTCTATGTAATGTGTAACTACGTTTCGATTAGTTTAAAATGAACAACAATACTTATAGTAAGAATGCTACTTCCACTATTACTACTACTACTACTACTACTACTACTACTACTACTACTACTACTACTACTACTACTACTACCACTACTACCACTACTACTTATAATAAAAATAACTTCATGTACCCAGATATATACCTTTTTTTAATAAAAAAAAGTAGTAGTACATAGTTGACAATATTAAGTTAATTGAATCACCGTTTACTTAATCAATCCGCATGTATGTATGAAATACCAAATTTCAAGTAAAATAGATAATGTTTATTACCTTTTGTATCTAACAGACATAGTAATATAGAGACAAAGTTTGAAATACTCGTTCCCTCTCCCTCTCTCTCTCTCTCTACAGTAGAAATGTCAGCATAACCTGTAAACGATATAATAATTGAAGACAGTTCGTTAGATTATAGATCTGTTGTCCAGATTCATTGACATACTAGTCAAAAATTTCTTAATTAATGATTCTTTCTATAATTCTATATAGTATTCCATCTGTACAAGATATTTTTGGTGTAATAGGATTAAATATCAGATTACTAATACATTCGAATAATACAACTGTTTCTTTTCGCCAGTTTATCACAATAACTGTATAGTAACATTGAATCTAGTTGTTATAGTATCGAGTCCTGGTTTAATTTGTATTTCTCTATCTTAGTATCCAAAAAATTACAGTGGTGGCTTTATTTGGTAAAACACTTCGTTTTCAACATATAAGCTGGAGATTCGAACTATGATCCTTCTACTTTTACTTTCTAAACCAGATAGTATCATTAGATCTTATACAGTGAAGTTCAGTGCCAAATGCATATCTTTAAATGGATTAAGTTACTTTAATAGGATTAAAATAATAATTTATTTAACATTGACGATAAGCAACAACTAAATATTCATTGTTATTCACTCTTATTTAACTGGAATACATTTCAGAATATCCTGTAGTGAAAATAATACTGTATACTATAAACTTAGAATTAAGTTAATCACTGCTTATGGTTTATGCCTACAACTCAATGATTTCACCGTATTATAGAAACCTAATCGAAGATGTCTTACCTACTAACAATGCTTAATTTTGTCTTATTAAACTTCGAAAATATCGTTGTTGCAAAATTAGTCGTAGTACTCCTTGCAGATACCAAACCTCCACACTAAAGTTTTACAACTCGGAACAATACATTTTTTACAAAACCTTTTTTTTATGACTTATATGCACCCTTATCGATGGGAAAAGCGTTAACAGAGTAAGTCAGTTTTCCAACTAAATATGAGTAGAAATTTTAATGTTTTAATATGATGACTTTTTTGATAGTTTTCTTGTTTAACTCATATTCGAAACTCATTTACTGATGTTTCTGTGGTTGCTAATTGTTCTGGATGCAACCCTCTATAAATAATTGAATAAGTATAATATTTTTTTAACAATCATGACTTCAAGGTGTTAAGTTTTCAATATTCCCTCTCGTAAATGCCTGTCACTTTCTGTTTTTAGAAATGCTAAAAAGATAGGTAGTATCAACGGAGGTCTATTTATAATTATAAAGATAAATTCATTCATTCGCCTGTTACTCCTCGTGGATCGTAAACCGCCGACCAGAATTCTCCGGTCAACTCTGTTCTCAAATTTCCTTTCCAGTGGTTCCCGAGTGCTATTCATTCTTTTGACCTTTGCCTTCAATTCCTGGCTCAACGTGTTTTAAAGTCTTGCTTTTTTCGTTTGACCCTGAGTATCCAAACTCGGAGCTTGACTTGTGATACAGTTTAATGATTTCCTCAATGTGTGGCATCCGTCTCCAGGTTTTTTATAACTTCTTCCTCAGATAGAAGTTGGTTTGTTTTCTGCCAAAGTTGTTGTCGATGGTGTCTGGTCAACAGATCAGGATTATCTTATCTAGACAACTCTTTATAAACACCTGTATTCTTTGAATAATGCTTCTCGTAGTTCTCCAAGTTTCAGCTCCATACATTAGAAACGCCTTGACGTTTGTATTGAAAATTCTGATTTTGATGTTGTCTGACAGTTGTTTTAAGTTCCAGACGTTCTTTAATAATAGAAATGCTGTTCTTACGTTGCCTTACAATACCATGTCTTCGCATCTGCATCAGATCCTTCTTTTTTATCAATGACGTTTCGCATGTATTTAGAAGTTTGCACATCTTCCAGAGCTTCACTCTCAGGTGTAATTTCGTTGGTACTTGTTGTGTTGTAACTGGGGATCTTGCTTTTACTCTTGTATATGTTGAGGTCTACTATTGGCTGCAGAGGCTGCTTCTTCACTATCCATCTTCCCCTGCGTTTGTTGCTATGTTCGAGAAGAAGGCAATAGATCATCTGTAAAGTCAAGTTTGCGTAGTTGAATCCCCTGTATTCCGTGTTTCCCTTTAAATGGTGAGGTTTTCATAATCCAGTCAACCACAAGGAGAAAGAAGAAGAGAGAGGATAAGCAGCCCTGTTTGACACCGATCTTCACTTGAAATGAATCTGTGAGCTCCCCTCCAACATCAATATCACCCCGGAATCTATATTTAGCAAATATATTTTTATTATGAGACTACCACTCAGAGGCTCTGTCGTTGAAAATTAATTTATGAGCTTCTAATCCTTTTTATCTATTTTATTTTAGACATAGTTTGTTCTCAGACAGTTTGATTCAGACTTAGCATACTTATGTTTATACAAACACTGATTACTAATTCCTCTTTTACTGAAGAGCATTTCTATGAAAATGACTAACTGAAGAGTTAATAGTAAAAGCGAGTTTATAATGTTGATATTAATCCATATTCCGAAAATAATTTAGAAATGCACAGCACTTTACAGGTACGATCAAGTTAATACGATAGGAGAGGCAACATAAAGAAATAGGGCTACAGTATTTATAAGGATATGTTTCATGAATTCTTTGACTGAACATTTGTCACTGTAATGTCAATAATATGAATCATAAGATGCAAGAAAAGTTCACAGTCAGAAGTGGCGTTTTGTAGGAATATATCATTATTTTTAGAATACATATTATCATCAATATTGTAAGCCTAGAGTTGTCTTCAATGAGTAATGTAGATTAAAGACTGAAATACGCTTAGACGATGGGATAGCTATAACTTCATAAGCGTTTTGGAGCTCACATGTCTCATAGGACTTAACAGTGGACAACTAGTATTTTCTTCGTAAGTAGACTGAACGTCATGTTTGGGAAGAGAAAAGAATTCTGTAACCTAAATCGATTCTACTACAGAATGTATATATTAATTTGCAGTTATTTCTTTAGTTTTTCGCCTTATATCTATCGTTGATGTGATATCATTTCATTAATAGCAAATAGATAAAATTGTCAAATGATTTACTACGATACCTGAAAGTCTTGGGTTCAATCCCTAATAGGATCATGGATAATTATTCCTGAGCGATCCCCTACTAGAGCGAATCAACTAGCTAATGCTTTTCAGTTTTCAATGGTTATCTAATTAAGACCGATTCGTAAATTGAAAGTTTAAAATCTTTCTTTAATCATTTTGAATTCAATAATTGACTTCTTCGTTGTGAATGTTTATGACTATGTAATTACACTGTATAGAAATAATTAATTATTACAACCAATATTGACATTCAGTTTAGTTTTCATAACAAATTCCTTCCTCACCTTCAATTCTTCTCTCAGGCTACTACAATTTTTTGTTACTAGTCAGTGATTTTTAAAGATAGTCCATTAATAAATAGTGAGTTCTGTGCATTGCTCATTTACATATTAATTAAGTTTATGTAAGCATGTTCTTCATTTTTTCTAATTCCACTTAAATAATTCTTTTATTACTCTTGTTATCGGATTATGCATTATTCGATTTTATGTGATCCTAAGTAGAAAGTAATTATGCAAAAGGTGGTCAAATCTATTTTAAAAGAAAGTGTATACGTGTCGTCTAAACCCCTTTAATCTCATAATCTTTATTTGATCGACAAAAAAAACATTCAAATACTCAAATCGTTGCTTAGAAACCCCTTTTTACAAACATTAAAACTCATATTTTTGCTTTGTTTGTGTCTAAATATCTAAGCATTTTTTAAAAATATGTGTAATTATTTTGTTTCCTTTCTGTATATCCGTTTAAGAATGTGAAATCCATTAAGTTTTTTTTCCCAAATGATAAGTATGCTACTATGTCTATTGCATTGTCTGTTCCTGTTCCTTACTGTTATCAAAATTTATTTGTGTTTTTACTTTGGTTATAATAATAATAATTAGTAGCCAACTAATCAACTACCTAGTAGTTCAATTACTTAGTTAGCATGACATACTGTCACTAATATCATTTAAGTGGATTATCGTTTTATCTATTCGCTTGTTTGTATGTTCTTCTTATTGTGTAATATGTGTTGAAGGTAACCACAAATTTCTGAGTATATTTTCCATATTCATCTATCACATCTGGTTGTTATCTGTTTTATATTCATAAGATTATAACTTCCTATCGTCATTTATTTAAACTAATAAAAGTAATTACTATCAACTAATTTTTCTCACTTGAGAGTATAATAATAATAATAAATGCTTTTATTATTTGTAATTGAGTATTGTGGAAATTGCTAGATTTGAATTTGAACTAGAAGTCCGATTCTACAAATTGACCTTAGTTAGTCAGCTATTATAAACCGGGAACACAATCGTATAAGATCTTCAGAACCTGCTCGCCTATGACAATAAATGAGTTAGCGTAAATATATCGTGTATTGACTGAAGTTAGAAATATTAATCGTTAGGTGCTAGCATAGGGGTTTAAACGTTAAGCATTGATCACAGAGCTTCACTGTTCTGGGTCCGATTCTTTGGTGGGGTTGTAGGTGTGTATCACTGAAGAGTCCCATGCCAGGACAAAACAGCTGTGTCAGTACTTCCTTGTTTTCTATGGCTGTCTTGCTTAGATGAGTTCGTAAGATCGGATCAATATTAACAATATTATTATTATTATCCACTTCAAGTTAGGAAAACTTGAGAATTTCTTTAAAATGTATCGAAGAATAGTCCTATACACTAAACCAATTCTTGAACATAAAATGGAAGGTAATTATTATTACTACTTCTTTTGCTACTACACAAAAGTGGCAGCTCTTTCTAAAAAAATTCACATATTTTTCTGTATTAGAAGAATGTGCATTTTTAATTCAGTAACAAATACTATAGACAATCAGACAGGGTAGCTATGGATTCAGTACTAAGTCCACTCCTTGTAGACATTTTCCTTACAAAGCTAGGGAAAGAATCGCTTAAAGAGGTGGCCACCCAATTACTATTTTACCGTTGTTATATAGATGATACCTTTGTAGTACTAAATAATGAAGAGGAAAAGGATAATTTACTTCACACATTTAATAAAATATATCTATCAATCAGTTTCATCCTAGATGAAGAACGAAACTTTAGCATTTAGTTACTAGATATCCAACTAACTAGATGATTAGATAGATCACTGCGTAGAGTTATAAATGGAAAATCATCATGTTGGCAATACACACATTTCCATAGCTCTGTATCACTCAGGTACAAATGGAACTGATTTTTGATTTCTACCACACTGAAAGACAGATTTCTTGGATTTGTCACTTCTCTGTATGTTTATCAACTCAGATGCTCCTGTAGAGCCAGTCATACAGGGCGCTCAGTCCAGCAGTTCCTTCATCGTATCGCCGAACACCACACGACCTGGCTAAGTAAAGGACAATTGAGACAGATCAAAAGCTCTATTCTGGCCAACTTGATCAACAGAGAACTTCAAGTTGAGTTGAATAAATCTTTTAGAATTACTTATAGCTTCTAACTAAATACTATATATAGCTTACAGGTTTATCTTTTAGGGCTGGAGCTATTGCAATCCACATTAGGCCTATTCTTCTTATTCAGAAGAAGTTTGATTAACGCACCGCTCTACCTCAGCCATCGATATAAGCCATATCGACTCGGGGTTGGAATCAAATGTTCTAAACGTGCTTTCTTCTTTTTTTCTTTTCCAAGTCTTCCATCGTTATGTGCTTACATAGTTTTAATAGTCATCTCTTCAGTTCTAAGTAACTATTATCAAATTCCTTTGCTGTAAATGATTTTTATTATTTTGTGTGTGCATTCCTCGCTAATCAATTAATTTCATATTGACATGTTACAATTCATTCACTCATGTTTTATAACCTCTGAATAGTCCACGTCATTTTTAATAATTTAAAGATCCCTATGAAGTAATCAGAGGTAACAAATATTTGAGCGAACAATCATTTTTGATAACATCATCAGGCTCATGCAATTATATATCCATAGAAAGTTGTATTACATTGAACTAAAATAAGGCGTATATATAAATATTTTGAGTGCATTACATAGTTAGAAAATAATATACGCTAGAATAGTGATCTTTTACATCGAGTACTGGTTATAACTGTAAGAACCTGATAATGAAATTATCGGAAACAATTACTCGCTCATTTTTGTTAATCATTTGCAATTGCCTTCTTTTTAACATTGATATTTGTTATACCATAATATCAGTTACCACTGCTCGTTCTGATACTGATTTTATTACTATTTGAGATTATACTTATATTCCACTCGGTAATTTGATTTATTAAATCAACTATTTTGGGAGTTCTTTTATGGTCAAACGATGCCACTTGCAATTTTTTTCAATTTGTTTGCTGATTTACACGATGTCTAAAAATATGATTGACGATGGCATTTGGTTTCTATTTCACTAAAATAAAGGTTTATTCCTTTCTCTCCCAATGATTTTTCACTTGCTTTAATTTAGTACTCAATTTTGACATGTTCGTTGTTTTAACAAACTTCTCGATGTGTTCAATCATACATTGAAGTTTTCTGATGGAATGTAAAGTGCATCACATAACTAAATGATTGTCGTTATTCTCAAATCAATGCATCCTAAGTTGATTACCAATCGATCTGTGTTCAAATCAATGAAGTTAAGATTTTAGTGACGAAGATATCTGGATACATTTAATTCAATGTGTTACACGATACTTAAGATGTGATGATTATAAACCTTTGATCGTTGACTTCTTTGAAATTCTTGTGTTTTATAAAGTACCAGTCTTATATCGAATGTTCTCTGTATTTAGAATCGTATGTTAAATAAAACAAATTGCTCAATTATAAAGTAATCATCCACTGATTGTAAGAATTGATAAGATACTTTTGTATTCTGATATAACAACTGACAATACTATTAAAGTGTACAGAATGCAATATGAAGAATGTTATTTTTTGCTATGTCACTTCACGTAAACAATAATCTGTTTATTCTTATTAATTTTTTTATTACAGTTGTCATATTATGCACAGATCCAGAAGTTGTACGGGATATTATGTTGGAAGCGCATAAATTAGATATGGTCAATGGAGATTATGCATTTTTCAATATGGATCTTTTAAGCAGGTGTGTATTTTCTATGTATTTCCATATGTATAGTTATTTTCACAATCAAATTAATTGTCCTTTGCTATTTATATGGAAATATGATGTAATTGTTGCTTCGATGTAGTTTCAGTATCATTCAAATTAATATGTGACAACATTAATCATGAATAGGTTCTTGTGTTTTTGTATTTTCCTATCATAAAGTCCAATAATTAATCAGGTATTGAACATAACTTTTAGAGAATCAATGAACTGCAGTTAGTCACAAGCAACGTAGAACCTAGCTCATACCTGAATCAGTCTAAGTTATTGTACTTGATCAGCACAGTAATGAAATTATCGGTATGAATATTAAAGTAGTAGTAGTAGTAATATCCGTGATAATAAAAAAGATTAGATTTAGAGAATACAAATCGAAAAGAAAAGGTTGACTCATGAGACAAAATTACAAAATAATTTTGTGATCCAGGGTAAAAGGGATGACAAAGAGTGAATGCATCGGCATTCCTGCTATGGATCGTGAGTCATTTCTTATCCCATGGATCTCAACTTGATAGTTTTCAGCTACCAACATGAATAGGATCAGTAGTTAATAACTTCATGAACTAATATCAAGTTTTATTTTAGTTGCCTTCAGCATTCTTTGTTCCGGTTTACTGTATTTTCCAGCTAGCTTCTTCGTTGTATTATATAGGTGTCTCATGTTTCCTTCTCTTGCAGCTTTTTCCGCTGTCATTGCTAGGCCTTCCACATAGTACGGCTTATCAGCTCTAATGTTCCTCTTCACTTGCTCATGTTCTTCTGTGTATTCGGCGTGTGCCTCGGGTTCGACTGTTACTGGATGCTGTCTTCTTGTTTTTCATTTCTTGGATCTTATCCAGCGTATAAACATAAATCTACTCCTTATGATGGTGCTTTTTGCGACCCCAAACCCCCTGGCATGTTGAAGTTATTGTTTCTTCGATCCCTTTCCAGTTATTTTCCACCGTAGTTTTCTCTTCTGGTGGGTCGCGATAGGTTTAGAACTTATTGTTGAGGGTCATCTTGAATTCACTGAGTTTGTTAGTATCTTGAAGAAAGACCTTATTAAATTTCTGTAGTGCTGTTACTCCAGTTGTCCAGTGCTTCTTTAACTTTAGTTTTAATTTGGGCACCACGAAGTGATAATCTGAAGGTATATCAGCTCCTCTCTTTGTTCTCACGTCTCCCACGGTCCCTCTGAACTTTTTATTGATGCAGATGTTATCGATTCGATTCTCATTAGTGTGGTCTGGTGAAACCATTGTAGCTTTGTGTGTACGTTAGTGACAGAATATGGTGCCACCCATAATCATTTTGTTGGAGGTACATATATTTACGAATCTCTCGCCGTTGTCATACCTTTCACCCTGTCCATGTCGTCCTATGATATCCTCATATTCGGTGTTGTGCATTCCAACCTTGGTGTCTAGATCTCCCACTAAAATGGTCAAATGCTTGCCTGGGCATTTCTTGACGAGTTAGTGCAGCCTGTCATAAAACTGGTCTTTATCGTCTTCGTTTCTATCGTTGGTGAGCGCTTAGTACTGGATGACATTCATTGTAATCCTCTCCTTTGTCTTGGAGGCTGCTTTGATTATCCCAGGTCTATAAGGTTCCCATCTTATAAGCGCTTTTCGTGCTTATTAGGACAACATTAGTACTACTCGTAGTGTGTGTGAGGCATTTTATTCCTCGTGGCCGGAGTATAAAAGCACTCCTCCTGAGGATAATCGTTGCTGTCCAGCTTGTAACCAGTGCGTTTCGTTTATTCCAAGTATTTTTAGGTTGTATCCTCTCATTACCCTAGCAGCTTAAGTGATTTTCCCCGGCTTCCACACCGTTCAGACACTCCATATACCTTTGTTGACTGTTGCTCTGGTTATCATAAGGGTCGTCGGTCTCTTGACTTCCGAAGCAACTCGGCTTTCACCATGAGGCGGCATAACTCTCCGAAATAAAGACCCTTCAACTCACAACGCAGAGTTTAAATCATTTGAAAGACTTTCTCGGTTAGAGTTTTTTTTATCAAGATTGTTTTCTTCGGGATCGGGTTAGTAACCTTATTCCCAATCCTCTTCTTTCATTCACGCTTGCGACCGATAATAAGCCTAGTAACCTCCAGGCGGAGTTAAGATTTTTCATTAGATCAGTCTAAATCTACTGATTAGTGTACACCCATCTTCGTACTAGAGAAGCGTTGATAATATGAAGTTAGATTTATGCTGATGAAACTGTTTACTTGATCACTTTATTTCTCAGGCCCATAATTTTTCTTTTGCGTACAAAACTATTTTATCGTCGAGCTAAACACTACATCGTCAATTTTTTTCAAATTCGGATATAGTCCACTCACATTTATTTATACTACCATTATTATTGATATATGATTACCTTCAATCACTTCCTTTTCTCATATGTACATTGACCTTCATTTACCTACTGACATAATCATACTGAATTTTCTCATCTTGTGGTTGTGTCTTTGACTTTTGGACTCTCAATTCCTGTAAATTCTAGTCAATTATTTATTAATGTATTGTTTATCTTCACCACAGTTTAATCTCAGTTGGCTACTGTTGAATACCAGCCAGGACTTAACAGCTATTTAATTCTAGTATAGGATTCATCAGTAGTACTCTTTCACAACCCCACCACATATCGAACCCAGTGTTTTAATGTCTTGCATTGAATACATAACTATCAGCATCGAATCATAGGGAATGCATTTTTATTCATGACTTACTTAACTTCAGATAACCATTTTATTTTGACGAGTATTTTATTAGATTTTATTGATATATATTGTACTTTCCTCGTTAGTTTTGAATGCAAAGTATTATTATTTATTATTATTTATACTACTTAGTTGAATTCTTCTACATTATGCATTTTCTGCACATATGGCATATAAATCTTCTACTTAAAAATGCATACTTACAGACGTTTATACATTTACTGGCAAATTGATAAATGAATCGACAAACAAGTGTATATACATTTTGTTAAATGCTTGTTTGCACTTAAAGCATGTATATATATATATATATATATATATATATATATATATATATCAATTCTTTTTTCTTCATTTATGACAAGATATTATTGATTATTTAATTAATTCTGCCTCGAGGCATTTGTTTTGCATAGGAATAAAAATAATAATAATAATAATAATAATAGTTGTCATTATTATTGTTATTATGGTTAATTGGTTCATTTTATTGATTGTAATGTTATTTCATTTATTTTCATTCTGTTATAATTCATCCCTATCTATATCTATAAGTGGAAGCTGGTAGGATAGGCAGAAAAGTATTGCTCTATGTTTCTCCTCATTGTAAGCAAACTACTAGTTACTAACATGACTGGGTTGTGTTCATAGTAAATTTTATTATTTAGTGATAATAGTTTAAGTCAACAGATATGTTTTTTGTAGGTGGGTGGGGAGGGTGGAGTTCTATGTATTTGTGGAGATTTCCAGACTGGTTAGTAGATGATAGATAGGCAAACATACATATATCGTCATGACAATCAATATAACTTAAAATTTAGCAAACAACTGAAGACAAGCAAGTCTTTTTTTCTGAAAAACCATTCCGTCGATTTCAGCTAGTAGTTTGTTTCTATAGTTTCACTCCTTTTTCTGCGTAATCTACAATACACCGCATAAAAACTATGCTTCATTCATTGCTATCTGCAGTCTTATCGTTTATTCTGTTTCGTTTCTTTAATCATTATGAAATCTAAAGTCTTAGGATAACTAGTAAATTTCCTCTGACATGATCGGATTCGAGGCATGAAGATTGCTAAGATTCTTTAGTTTATTCATTAGCAATTAACACTGTTTAGATGTCGGCCCCGTTGGCTAACTTATTTATCTCAAAATGACATCACTCATGGAGGTTTGGTGTTTTATATAGCACGGATTTAGGAAGCTCACCTGGTTTTGTCAATTTATATTTTGTATACTGTTAGCGAGATATGCATCTGCCAACGCAGAAACTAGTATTCTTGGTAGCAGTTCGCTCTGTTTTACTGTATTGCATAGCTTTGAAACCTCCCTTTTAAATTAAATTATAAGTTACGAGCAGTCGATCACTGGTGTCTTGCTAGTAATTAATAATCACTGAGTATAAAATACCTCATCTACTCTACTGTGTTCAGTTTTATGTTTTAATGTCTCTAACATTTCAACAACTAATTTCAGTTATCTTACTGGCTTCATCCAGGTGGTTTATCTACTGAGGATATTCACTGATTGTCATCACATAAAATAATTGGTCTTTACATTATGTTATATAACGAGCAACCGATAGTAGTTTACTTGCTGCATAATTAGTTCGTCAGTCAACTTTCCAAGTTATTCTAATTAGTTTCTAATAATTTGTTTATGATTATTAATTTAGATTATTTATATCATAACTGCAAATGATGTTTACTGTGAAATTGGTCGTGGATGTACATTTCCAAATTAGTTTCAATTTGGGACAAATTGTATCTTAAATGTCCCCCCCGCCTCACCAGGATTTCAAATAACTCACTGTCTTGTTTTGTGGTAGAAAATTGCATTCAAATTTTTTACCTAATTCTCTACATAGTCATTCCTTTGTAATGTAATCAGTCATTGATTCTCTTTGATAATTCATCACATAAATTTTGAAAATGTGTATTGAAGTTTACTTAGTAAATCTTGGTACGTTCGGTCAACAAGGAAGTTGGCTCTCCACTTATGAGAATATAGTATTGTGAAACTACAAATCAAGGGATGAAAGTACGTTTAAAGCGTGAGCAAGTATGGTCTATAATGTTCAGTTTAACAGGTAACCAAGAAAGGCTTTTTTATTTATGGGAATTCCTTTTATACTTTGTGAAGAGTGAGGAAGTAAACTGCAACAAGATCATCATTGGCTTCTATTTTGAGCCATATGTGATAACATCTCAAGCCACTGGGTTACATACCAACCAGAGTCATTGTGGACTAATAGATACTAATGTTATACAGGTATCCCGTATATCGCGATACCATATCATGAAGTGACTAGATCTCTGTTTATACACCCAGTTTAACTGAGATAACATTTGTAACATATTAACTTTACAGTCTAAGTAGTTCTTTTCTGTCACGCTATAAGCATATACAGAAACAATAGGTTTCTTTCGACAATCCCAACACATTTTCTCCCAGTTATTCAATAGTCTGTGTCATGAACTGTTTCTATGTTCTATCGATTTACATATGTATATGCGCATTTTGATATCTAGTTTGTATTCTATCAGTTTGACTTGTCTACTCGTCATTATTCACTTCTTCTAATATACGGTAAGTGTGAACTAATTTGCTCATTAGAAGTCGAACTGGTCCGGGCTTATTCTGCTAAAAACAGTCATAATCATCAAAGATTGCATATGCTCAAAGAATCAAGCAGAAACCAGAAGGTGCATCTTTTCCTGTTTGGGACTTGCCAGCTGAATATACCCGCATCAGCGTTAATTTTCACTTCGGATCTGGAATCCAGTTCATTTGTGCCAAACGTCACCGCGTTATCTACTAAGCTGTCTAGACTCAGGAGAAGGCCGATCCAGTTGACGAGTCCCAAATAGGTCGAAGCTGAGGTCCTTAATTCTACTTATCAGCCACAGTCAAGCTTTAATTAATTATGCCTTTGGTTGTGATTAAGGACAATTTTACATAAAACTAAATGTACTTGGAAATGAATTAAACGTGCCGTCATTGATGACGATTGACGATGGTTAGACGGTATGTAACAATGGTTAACAATGCAATTGGGGATAAATCCAATCTAACAATTCACTAAACAACCTCTGTTGTTGGCATAGTTGAAAGCATAAATGAAGTTAATGTTTTGAACAGAGATTTATTGTTAATCAACAGTTGCCACAGATCAACTAACTGTGTATCATTTCTATCCGAGCTGTTCATGTTCACCCATATGTACATTGATTCAGCTGTTAATCGTTCTTCGCAGGAGAAGAGACTTTTTTGAAGTATTTTAGTTCTTTGAAAGTTGATTATGTGTTCTGTTGCTACGGAGTGTATTGTATTCATGGTCTCATTTTCAAGCTTTTTGAGGTATTCTTAACATCTAGGGACATGTTTCGGGTGCGTTTTGCGTCTCTAGCCTAAAATTTTACTATCTGGATATCTTTTTCTTTTGCATATACAGGATTTCAATGGTGACATTTAGCTTCAAAAAAATTTTATCGTTTTTATTTAGGAATAATGGATAAATAAATTTGCACTAATCGATGAAACTGGAGTGTTCATAACTATTCCTTCTTTCTATTGATCTAGGTCTCGGTAAACAAATACAGTAATGTGTAAACATAGTTCTAACCGATTAACAAACATAGGAGCATCTATCTTGCAACCTAAATTCAAATCATATTTAATGTATCAAGCTCTTTTATCAGATAAATTGGCAAATAAGTATAGAATATCAAAATTTGCCATTAGTTCACTCACTGAAATATAACCTTCACTGATTTTATCTTTGAATCCGAATAAATTTTTTATATCATGATTCACAATGTTTTTATACAGTTCCTGTCAAAACATTTATTCGGTTCCTGTTGAATGTTGGTACCAGTATGCTTATTGATTGATTGATTGTTGATTGATGGATAGATGGATGGATGACACAATAACAGACAAATATTCACATATTTTACAGATATATCGTAATTGTTTATTATTATTATTATTATTTAATTAAGATATTCAACATAAAATGTAGGAATGAATTCATAGAATAGAATATTTTACTTATATTTTATTCCACGTATGGATGTGTGTATGTAAGTATTTATTTCACTGATGAATTCCATAAAACGATGAAAACAGTGACAATACTAAGATCTTTATTTATTCTGTTACACTTAATGTATGCATATTTTGTCCTACTAAATTATTTTCAATTTAGCTGTTTACTACATATGATACTTTTTTCGTAAAATGTTATGTAAATGTGGAAAAGTTTAGACTTAATAATAATAATAATAATAATGTCATATAATTTCAGTCAAATAATTTAATATTCTAAATTAACTAATCAGTTAATTAAGTTAAAATGGTTATGTTGAGATTGGTTTTAATTATTTGTTAGATTTCGTTACAGATCGCTGTTAGGTTCTAGCGGAAACCAAAGATCACTGAGTAGCTGTTACGTCATAGTATACAACTGCTCAAAAATGAACATCCACGACTCCACTACAGTTTGAGTTCAGGACCTTTAGATCTTGCTGAATAGTCGTTACACCATATCATACATTGATGATGATGTGGGAAGTCTATCAATTGACAACAGTCGAGTGGCACTGATGGTTAGGCATTCATTATGCTCATGTGGAATCAGTTATATTAGGAGTACGGCGAGGCAAACCTATAATCGTATTTCAGAACATCATCCTTTTTGGTTTAACAAAAAAAACAATTTAGAACAATATGAAGCCCCATCCTTGCACATTTAGTCTACACAGGCCATTAAGTTGACATTAATTCAGCATTTAAAGTGATATATCGAATTCAATTGAATTTATCGTTTACCTCCAAATGTCACCTTTAACAAACATCAGAGGCCACATCTGTATACTTAAACAAACCCGATCTTTGGATTCATAGAACATTTGTAAGGCCAGTTTCTTTGCCTTAGCTATCAAACTAATTTCAAGTGGTTGCATTCTACTCTTAATCTTCATCTTATTCCTGTTTTCATCCCAATTTATTGTTAGCAGTTATTTGTAATATATTTTTTTAAACTTTTCCGTTTTTTGTACCTAGGTAACGAAACCAATTAACCAACTGATTGCTAAATTGAATTTCACATTTTTCATTCTATTATGTTTGTTCCATCTTCATGTAATTTGACCTATTTCGCATTGTTTTTTAATTATTATGACAATTTTCTCAACACCAATTAATTAATGAGTATTGGTTTCATATTCATATGTAAAACTGCATAAATTGGTGTTGGACTTTAACGAAGAGCTAATTGTAAAGAAATCGCGTTGCTCTATTTGCATTACAATCAGTTCGTAATATAAATGACAAAATCCAACAATCCTTACTAACTCCATATTTTAATTTATACTTTATTTATTTTGTTTGTTTCAGTCAAAGAAAACTGAGAAGGCCATGGTATAAAGAAACATCCAGTGCAGAAGAAAATGAAAGAGCACGTCAAGCCTACCGTGCCCTTATGACTGTAACACTCCTTAAACCTGATAGTCCTGAATATCGGACATTCACAGAAGAAGTAAGAGCAAGGGCTCTACGTGATTATGAGTTTAGTTATCGAGATTTTGAGGTAGGTTGAAATTTATCCTACAATTCTCACATTAGATGTATGCGTATATTTTCTTTACTTTTCTCAATGTGGCAAGTATTTATTTAATTGTTTGCCACCATTGAAAGTTAACAAACTTGCTAGCTTATTTTTCGTCATATACAGTACGCTTAACTGTCAAATGCAAACCACGAAGCATATATTTTAAATTCGATTCACATAGCTAAACATAAGCTGTTTTGTGGTTCAATCTGGTGTACAGCTGTGGTTTTTTACTTTTGAGACATTTCATACTAGAAGTAGGTGATACCTAACCGAGATCATGTTAGGTGTTTAAATGTAATAAAGTTTCTGAAAATGAATATACATTTTCATTAGAATTATTCGCTATTTCCTTATAAAATTAATTGACTATGTAAGAGCATACATGTTATTCACCATCTGACACTATCACTCCCTTAGTTACTTCTTTATGAGATGATGGTAAATGTGACTTTTCAATGTAAAGTATGTATACATTCTGTACTTTATCATAATTAATTTGAACTGTTAAAATTGCAGTACCAGATACTTCTTTTTTAATAATCCATGATTTTGTGCATGCTCTTTACACTACAACAAAATGTCACATTTTTTCAATGATAAACACATTTCTATAACTGATATCATAATAAGACTATAGTTTCTTTCATCCATACAATATCTTCAATGAATCAAACCTCTGAGTTTAGAATTATGTTGATATTGTGAGTAATTTCATTGTTTTTCATCTATTTTAACTGTTCACGTGTGATACGTATATTTAAACTGCAATTCTTCTAGTAATGTGCATGTAAAAAGCATTGAGTTAGTACCATACACAATTCACTCTCATTTAATAAATAAATATTTGTAAACATCTCAATCTTACCAACTCAAAGTTAGCGGTCACAAACTAGAAGCTGGATTACCCTAATTCTAATCCAACAGGGAGCATCGAAGTGGTTTATCCTATTGTCTAATCAGAGTATACCACATCAAAGCATCTAGGAATTCTGTTGGACGATGATTGAGTGGAATGTTTTCGCTCTCCTCAGAGCTTCTTGGGGCTTTATTGAGATTCCTGAGAGCCACGTCGATACTTCAAATTAGTGTTCTGTTTCATTTTGATTTCAAATTCATTAGAGCCAATATTTTTAGTGTCTCGATTTAGGTAAAAAAATAAACACCATGAGTTATATGAGTTATTACCATCAAATAGTTGTTCTGTTGAAAATTCCCTTTTCTTTTGTAATATACACAGCTCTGATTTTAACCTTCCTCATGTTAGCAAATATATTCAATGAAGTTTTCGTATTTTGTAAAACGATAAATAATATCACGAGTTAATAAGTGATTTATTTTTCAATATTACACCTACGCTTAATATTCTCCTAACACTACTTTAAATAAGCATTTATCGTACAGATTTTTATACCACATCACTACTGCTAATACTAATAAATGACAAACATTTGATTACAATTTTTAATTTCGAGACAGCTAGTTGTATTAATGTAAGCGATTTTAATGCATAGCATATATGCAACATTTTATTGTGTCCTGCCAACCAATGACATATTCTTGAGTAAAATGTATCCAGAGAAAATTTGTAAATTTCGTACTATTTTCTCTTACTTCCCTTCATTCAAGTACACATGTATGTATAGACAATATAGAACCTAGCATATATGTGCATCGACCAAAGTTACCACACCACATTGGCACAGCAAGATGAACGCGAAATCAGTAGAAGTAGTAGTAAAAGAAATGTGTGGACATACTGAATATAATACATAGAGAAAGAACTAGTTCATGGAATGAAAGGTATGAAATAATTTTAAGCTCACGATTTATGGGAAGACAAAGAATGGATACACCTGCGTCACTGTGACCGGTTCTGCTTCATGTCACCCAGAATATTCAACTATTAGTTACGACATTCGCGCTGACCCCAACCAATTAAACTGAACTTACCAACATGGCTCAAATCAACAGCCATTGACTTTATGGAATAATACCATATTTCAATTTAGCCACCTCTAACATTCTTCCATTTTACTCCTATATAAGTCGAAATTTCGAGTCGAGGTAGGCAGTGATTAGGCATACGTAACATATGTCACAACCATCTCAATAGATGAGGATTCTCAAACTCACTAGTTGATTTACTATCTTTCGTCAATTCCCTGTGTCCTATCTCATTATTACTTACCCGGTGATCCAAGTAAATGCAAGCGATGTTCTGAAGACCAAATACCGATAATTTACTAATGTTATCTAGTCATAATTGTATTGTTCCAGATCCATACAGAAAGGCAAGACGGATTATTGGGGAGTATAGTCGATTTTTATTTGGTTGATTGGTAGATATATTACCTATAGCATAGGTGATGTAAGTTAGAAAGGGCCAAACTAGATTTTTGAATCGTATTGTGATTGTATCAGTTACCAACACATCAGATTCGATCAGACTTCCAAGAGAAATGAAATGGCTAACGCATACAAATACCTCACTCCTTATCTGTAGTTCAGGTGTTGCTACAGCCTAGTCCTAAAGCAAGTATTTGCATTTATAGAGGAGAAATGCACCATGAACACACACGAATCGTTGCTCAATGCTATCAAAAGACTGCATTTTGTCGACCACCAAACAAGACTATGGCATCAGCGTATTCTAACTCAGTAAGTAAGCCTCTTGGTACTAATTATCAATTCTATCGATTTTAGAAAATTCAGACGAGTAAGGCATTTTTTCTAGCCATAAATCAATGGTGGAATTAAACAGAAATAGAAATAGTAGACAGCTTTGACGGACAGTACTTGAGGTTGCAAGTTCAGATGATAGTTAGCCATATTCTCTGATTCGGTTAATAATGTTCGAGTACAGAACATGGTTTATGTACTTCTAAGGTACTCTTTTCAGTAATATACGCTACCATAAAACCTTTCAGTCTATGGAACTGTATGCTGGTTTCAAGTCAAGAAAAATCATTGTTGGACGTCGAAAAGTATGTATATTATAAACCCTGACTATCTGGTTTTCTCACATTTACAAGTTAGCTGGTTTTCGTTAATCGTCTTATAATTACTGAAACTAGTATTTTGGATACTATATTAATGAAACTACTTCTGTAGTTATCACAAGATAATTTGGGTTCTTTTTTATATAGAGAGACGGCCAACGATTAACAGCAGTCAGGTAAGACTGCATCCAGCTAAAATATCAGTTAATCTAATTGCTAGAAGTGAACCACTGTCCTTAAAATCCTCTGTTGCTAATCCCTCCGTACCCGTTGATCTTCCTCCCTTCATATCAGTTATAGCTTTTGCAACTTCTGCAAGGAGGGGAGGGAGGGAGGCATTTTTAAAATAATGAGTAAATGTAAAGTAGCTGAAGACCAGCTATACTTCTCTTAGAAGTATTCTGCTCATTGTTCTTGACGTTTAGTCTTAAAATCGATGAAAGTTCTGTCTTTTCAGAGGATGCCCCATTAGCACTTGGATTTGTAAACCTGGTTTCTTTTATTTGTTTGAAAAGTTGTCTAATGTTACCTATCACCGTCTTTTTTATCTCTTTTACTTTTGTTGGCCACCACTGTTCACAATCGTTCCACATATTGTCGTCAGTCTAGATGTAAGTTG